>CM062811.1:771663867-771726367 GCA_031772625.1 Pinus tabuliformis | reverse complement strand
AGTAAAATTCGAATTTGATCTTAGCAACTGTTTGTAAAATAATCAATTAATTCATCTTGAGTGAATTAGTTGTAGAAAATCAAACATGAAGTCTATGTGAAGACATGCAACAATTTCTCCATTGATTGAGGAATTTATCCCTTAGTTAAAGAGATAAGGATGAGTTGTAATTAGTTAGCTCAGTTAACTGAGTTAAGTCCAGTTAGATTAGTTCCAATAGTTTGTGGAATTAATTGTGAGTTCAGTTAGTTAATGCATGCATGCATGTAACTGTTGCACTTCAGATAACTGAATATTCTCTCATAAATAACTCATGCATGTCAGTTCAGAAAGAGACCCAGTTAAGATTAAAGGAAGGGACAATGTACTATCAGTTGGAGGATTTTTCCTATATAGGAAACTCGTCCATGTAGAAGGAATTATCTCCTTTAGGATTGTGCAGTTAGATCAGAGGTTAGTGAGTGTATGAAGAGGCCAATTCACACAGGTGGCAGCATTGGACCCCAAGAAAAACTGCGCAAGGAAATAGGAGGCTTGGAGGGCAGAGGAGAATGTTTGTGAGAAGCCTTTGATTGTCTATGAGCAGCAGTTGGATTGTAGAGAGAGCAGGATAGCTTGTGAGCTGATTCTTTTTGTAATCTGAACATATTTCCACTTGTATGATAATACAAAGATTGGGGTTTTAGGCTGAGGCTTTCCCTGGGTTATTCTTCTGTGTTCATGTGTGATTGATTTCTCATTCTCAGTTATATGTGTTCTATTTGATCTTGCTCATATTCGATTAAGCTTCCGCAAAGTTTTTTGTAGAAGTAGATCTTGTATTTTGCTTTAGTATATTGCATAATCTGTTGATCTACAGTGGGAATTTCTACATGGTATCAGAGCAAAGGTGATCAAAGTGAAGAACTGTATACAAGAAGGGAGAAGTTCGAAGTTTGAGGTTCCTAAATATAGAAATAGAGTTCTTATCACATCTCAATTTCACCAATGGCGTTCAACGGTTTAAGACTCGAGTATGCCCTTGATGGAAGCTTGAATTATATAGCCTAGAAGGATCACATGGAAGCAGTATTAGAGGATAACGGTCCAAAGGATTTCATTGAACAAGAAGTCCCCAAGACCGCGGCAGCTAATGCTACAGAATTGGCAGAATGGAAGAAATGTGTGGCTAGAGCAAGTAGAATCCTCCTGGAGGGAGTTCGAGACCACATTGTCTTGAGCCTCCATGGGAAAGAGAAACCGTTTTTGATGTGGAAAACATTGAAAGATCTATATCATAACAACAACAATCAGAGGAAGTTGGCGCTAAAAGACAAGCTTCGGAAAATCAAGTGCGAAAAGGGCGACATGATCTCTACATATATGAACAAGCTCACCACCTACAAGGATGAGCTTGGAAGTGTAGGGATCATGACAACTGATGATGACATAGTGAGTCTTGCTCTCCTCGGTCTTCCTAAGAGCTGGCATAGCTACCAAGATTCGATAAAAGGAAGAGAAAAACTGCCAGATTAGGAATGACTTTGGTCGGATTTGATGCAGGAGGAGATAAGAAGAAGCACCAGAGATGGTTCTTCATCCAAGGAGGATGAAGAAAATTGTGCCTTATCGAGTAAGGCAAAGAAAGGGAAGGAGAAGGATTCTCATCCCAAATCATGTTCTTCCCATGGCGGGAAGAAGTTTGACAAATCGAAAGTGTGATGCTTTCATTTTCATGAAGTGGGCCATTATGCTACGAATTGTCCATAGAAGAAATCCAAGAAGGGTACCTCGAAGGGATCTGATGGTGAGGCACTAACCTCAAAATTTGAGTTGGATTTCACACTCTTCGCATGCATGGTTTCATCCATGGTGGGATGTGGTTGGTTTCTTGACAGTGGAGCTTCTTTCCACATGACCGACGACAAGAGTTTGTTCAGTATCTTGGAGGAGAAAGATCTCCAGATACTCATAACGATGGGTAATGATGAAAAGTATAGTGTCTCAGGTGTAGGCACAGTTGTTTTTTAGAGGGAGCATGGAGCTCGCATTACCTTGACCAATGTTAAGTATGTACCAGGACTAAGGGAAAATTTGGTGTAGATCATAATTCTGGAAGACAATGGCTATGATGTAGTCTTCAGTAAGGGAAAGGTTTTCCTTAGACACGTCACCATGAGACAGGTGAAACAGATCGGTTCATGAGTCAAGAACCTGTATGCTCTTGAGGTTCAAGATGCATGCAAAGCCTTGATGAACAAGGCAACTGTTGGAGACTTGGTGGTTGAGAGTACATTACCTCTCAACATGCAGCACTAGAAGAAGTCGCAGACAATTGTGGAGGAGCCACAATTGGTGAAGCAGCTTCAGGAGGTTGTGGAGCAGCCATAATTAGAGAAGTCGAGAGGAGACTGAGTGGAGGCATCCACTCATGTAGAGACCTCCAGTAGGGAGAAATTTCGAGCCAATTGGGCAAAGGGATCACATGCATACATACCTCCAGGTCGGAGGTGGGGCGATGTGGAGTGATAGTCCCAAGAAGGCTGGAATAGGGGCAAGATCATTGAGGTACCGAACCTCTTTGATTAGACCTTGCTACGGGAGCCCCGACGAGGAGTATCAAGACTGGCTGAGTGGGTAGAGACAGGTGTGGATGGAGTGGCAGAGAGAGCTACAGTGCAGGAATCCCAAGACAGTGTAGAGCTAACAGGCTGCAACAATGCGAGAGGCACAAGAGTGTTGCACCAGTGCAAGATGGCACAGAGAGGTGTGCAACGGTGCGAGATGCATGGAGTGTTGCAGCGGCTCAGATGTCACAGAGGGAGCACTTGTTAGTGGCAGAGGAATCTTCAGCATTAGAGGATGTTTCTAGCTCAACAGGGAGGTCAGTTGGGAGATTTTTTGTTTCTAGAGTTGCTGGAGCAACAACACTAGGGACAAGTGTTACATGCAGAACATTTCAAAGGTTCAGGATCGGGTTCGAGTTGAATGCCTTTCTTGTTGAGAGGGAGTGTTGAAAATGGAAACAGGAAATGCTAAAAATAGCAGTTCGGGTACCAGTGTTGGATATAGCAAGAAGGAATGAAAAATGGAAATGCTAAAAATAACATTGCTATAAATAGTATTTCGGGATAGATTTCAATTTTAGTTAGTCCTTGAACTAAAATTGAGAGGTAAAATTCGATTTTAATCTTAGCAACTATTTGTAAAATAATCAATTAATTCATCTTAAGTTAATTAGTTGTAGAAAATCAAACATGAAGTCTATGTGAAGACATGCAATAGTTTCTCCATTGATTGAGGAATTTATCCCTTAGTTAAAGAGATAAGGATAAGTTGTAATTAGTTAGCTCAGTTAACTGAGTTAAGTCCAGTTAGATTAGTTCCAATAGTTTGTGGAATAAATTGTGAGTTCAGTTAGTTAATGCATGCATGCATGTAACTGCTGCACTTCAGATAGCTGAATATTCTCTCATAAATAACTCATGCATGTTAGTTTAGACAGAGACCCAGTTAAGATTAAAGGAAGGGACAATGTACTATCAGTTGGAGGATTTTTCCTTTATAGGAAACTCATCCATGCAGAAGGAATTATCTCCTTCAGGATTGCGCAGTTAGATCAGAGGTTAGTGAGTGTGTGAAGAGGCCAATTCACACAGGTGGCAGCACTGGACCCCAAGGAAAAATGCGCAAGGAAATAGGAGGCTTGGAGGGTAGAGGAGAAGGTTTATGAGAAGCCTTTGACTGTCTATGAGCAGTAGTTGGATTGCAGAGAGAGCAGGATAGCTTGTGAGTTGATTCTTTTTGTAATCTGAACATATTTCCACTTGTATGATAATACAGAGATTGGGGTTTTAGGCTGAGGCTTTCCCCAGGTTATTCTTCTGTGTTCATGTGTGATTGATTTCTCATTCTCAGTTATATGTGTTCTATTTGATCTTGCTCATATTTGATTAAGCTTCCACAAAGTTTGTTGTAGAAGTAGATCTTGTATTTTGCTTTAGTATATTGCATAATTTGTTGATCTACAATGGGGATTTCTACACAATGCCCTTGCCACTCTTCATTATTTCCTTCCTCACCGAGGTAAATCCATAACATGAGAGTGATCCGCCTCAGAGTGATCTTGGAATCAGGGTGTCGTTGTAGTCTACACAACTTCAAAAGTATTCCCGCAAAGTGTCTAATGAAATTTTTGACCAGGCTCCTCATTACTAGTGCGAGCATGCTAGTGAACTATTTGACACAAGATTCCTATCAGGCCTAGCACCCAAGAGCATTCCTTTCGTTTCAGATCCTCATATCATTCAGTCGTTGGGTTGTACTAGTGATTTTGAGGTCCAAAAATTCCCAATATTTGTTAAAACCCTATTTGGAAAATCTTTGTGCCTTAGGGTCTGTGAATGAGAGGTTGTATCTACACTTGTATTTTTTTATAAGCTAATAGGTATTCCAAAGGAGAGTTTGAGAATCATTTACGAGTGGAGACAATTAAATTTGGAAAATTCTCTGAGGGATTAAGGTATCAAGAAGGATGGCAATATCTCCCTCATCATCATGTTACGAGGAGTTGCCAAAGGAAAGGGGCATCCTATGCCTGAAAACCCCTCTCATTTAAAGAAGCTCTTAATTCAGGCTCTAGCTCCCAACCCTCAAAGGATCTTGTTGGCTAGGCCTTTGTGGTTGAACATTCATGGGAATCTCCAAAGCTCCAAATGAATGTGCTCTTCACCATGATAAAGACTCATTTTAATGTTCAATATGTGGTCATATTTTGTTTTAATGTATTTGGCCCTCGACTTCAGCCCCTATGGATTGAATTTTTCTTGATTGTACGTAGAACTTAGATCTTCTATTTTGTTCCAAAGGTTATTTTGTAGTCATCTTCAAGGATCTTGAAGAATAACAAAGGTTTTTTTGACTAGGGTCCATGGTTTTGGGGTCGTGCAGGACTCTTAATTCAACCATGGTTTCTAGAGTTCAACCTGCTCTCAATGAAGACTCTGACCACTCTGGTTTCAGTAAGACTCCTTAACTTACCCTTCCAGTGGGTTTGACTAGATTTCCTTGAATCTATTGGAAATTCTATTAGACACTTTGTCAAAATAGGTAGTCATATATTAACAAATGGGTTCATCTCATTTGTCTGCATCTGTGTTGAACTAGATTTAAGTGCAAGTCTCTCAGATACAATCATCCTAAAATGGGATGGTAAGAAACATCATTAGCCTATAAATTATGAAAACACAACTTTTAGATGCAAATATTGTCAGCAGCCTGGGATCTCTAGAGTGCATGCCATAAAGGGGTGTCAGGATCCCTGGAGCCATGAAAACCCAACCGTGGATGGTGATCAGAAGACAAATTCAAATGTTAAGAACATGATAAGTAATAAGAAGGAAAACTCTCAATAGGAAAATATAACTCCTAATTCTTCAGCCTCGCAAGATCCTATGCAACCCACAGTCGATGCACCTCCCTCAGTGGAAAATAATCCTCCAACTATGGAGAAAGAAAGTTCATCAGCATTAATCATGGCTACAACTAGTGGGCAGAAATGACCTCATGAGTCTGATAATTCAGATGGTGATAGGGATGTCCTGCACTCTAAGGAGGTGGTAGTGATGGATATTTATCTAAAAAACGAGGATATGGCATTATCCTCAATTGTAATTGATAAATATGTAGGATGGATAGATGTCTGTAGGAGAAAGGGGAAAAAAGAAAAACCCCTGAACATCTCTAGTGTTTGATATTAGAAGGGATATTTTCACATAGGTTTACAGGTTGAAAAGGTGCTTAGTATGTCATACCTAGTTGGAGGCATGACCTCCCAAGTCAATTCATTTGGTCTAGTGTTAATTATATGTATTCTATGTAATCCTTTTTGCTATTAATATAAAATTTTGTATCAGCTTAAAAAAAAACTAAAAATAAAAATGTAAATGATATATATAATTTTAGTTGTGAAAACCACTCCCAACATGCTATTCACAATTCTAGCTTTTCAACTAGCTCTCGTTTTCCCAATTCAAACGTCAGGAACATAAGTTATGGCCTTGTTATGCTCTTAACTTGCAAGACGATACAAGAATACCAAATATGCGCAGAAATATACCCAGAACATAGAACAATGAGAAATAACAACAGGTATTTTATTATTCAGGAAGCAATGCTCACTTGCCTCTTCGAGGGGGCAACCTCCAATAGAGCAGAGCTCGATTACAAAATAAGACACGATGCTCCTCGCAGGGATTCTCTATCCTTTATATATGACTCATACATACAATACCATGAAGCAAAACCATGGTTCTTATTAATACCATCTATCTAATAGCATGGCCCATTTGCAACTAACTGTGGTCCCGTCATTAAATGCGGGTTAACCACTTACAATTATTAATATGGGCTTTATTGACTCTTTACTTAACTATAACTATGACTCGATCCCACTACATAAATAAGGGGGTTAGGGTGGGACCCTAACATGCCCTCCCCCATAAGAATAGCCTTGTCCTCAAGGCTGAAGTTGCGGAAACTGCTGAAGAATAGTGGCTGGTTCCTAGGTTGCATCCTCCGGAGAGGTGTCTTTCCACTTGACGAGGACTTCCTTGATCATGCGGCCACGCAGGTGCCGTTCTCGTGTGTCTAGTACCTATTCAAGTTGGAGCCAGATTGACCCTTCTTCATCCAATTCAGGTAGACTGGTTTGAATTCTGCAATTGTTCCCAATCACTTTCTTGAGGCATGAGCCATGGAAATTGGATGGATTTTTGCAGTGGGTGGCAACGCTAGCTTGTAGGCCACTTCTCCAATGCGCTGAAGTACTTGATACGGTTCGTAGAATTTTGGAGATAGTTTCTGACAACCCTTGTCTTTGAGTGATGTTTGCTTATATGGTTGCAGCCTCAAAAATACCTGATCCCCTTCTTGAAATTGGCATTCTGAGTGATGCTGATCTACCTGTTGCTTCATGTGTTTTTGAGCTTGATGAAGATTCTCTCTAAGATGGGCGAGCATAGTTGTGCGGTTCTATAGGAGTTGATCCACTGCTTGTACCTTTGAGCACCCCTTGATATAATAAGTAGGGGAAGGAGGGAGTTGACCATAAACTACTTCATAGGGAGTCACTTTGGTGGTGGCATGATAGTTGGTGTTATACCACCATTCAGCTAGAGGTAACCACTGTACCCAAAGATGTTGCTTTTCTGAAGTGAAACACCTAAGGTAGGTTTCTAGACATTTGTTGACTGCTTCAGTTTGACCATCTGTTTGTGGATGATAGGAAGTACCAAGTTTTAGTTGGGTACCTTGTAGCCTGAAGAGTTCCTGCCAAAAATTACTGGTGAAGATCGGGCCACGATCAGACACAATAGAAGTGGGCATGCCATGCAATTTGAAGATCTGATCCATGAAAGATTAAGCGACCAAAGTCGGTGTAAAAGGGTGGGGTGGGCGCAAAAATGAGCATACTTACAAAGTCGGTCCACAACCACCATGATGACTGACTTGTTTCCTGACTTTGGAAGACCTGTAATGAAATCCATAGAAACCTCCGTCCATATTGATGTCGGAATGGGCAATGGTTGTAATGTGCCTGCTGTTTTGACTGTCTCCCCTTTGTGGCGCTGACAGACATCGCATTCCGCTACAAAAGTAAGAATGTCCTTTTTCATGCCAGTCTAAAAAAATGATCTTCTAATGTGAGCATACGTCTTCTGAAAGCCTGAATGTCCTGCAGTAGGGGATGAGTGCAACTCTACCAAAATTCGGATTTTGAGGGTGGATGTTGGTGATATTACTACTCTGTCCTTGTAGCGAAGAATCTCATCCTGCCATGAGTAGCCCTTGGTGGAATTTGGATCCGCCTGCAATTGAGTAATGAGTTGGGAGAGCCAAGGATGTGAAAACCATTCCCTGCGAGCCTCTTCAATCCATTCTAGAATGGGAAGGGAAATTGCGAGCATGGTACTTTCCTCCTCAAATTGACGAGATAATGCATCTGCTACAATATTTTCGTGCCCTTTCTTATAAATGATCTCATAATCATATACCATTATTTTGGCAAGCCATTTATTTTGTTGTGGTGAGGATATGTGTTGCTCCAAAAAATATTTAAGACTGTGATGGTCTGTGCGGATTTGGAAAAGTCACCACAATAAGTAAGCTCGCCAGGTATCTACTGCATGTAAGATGGCCATCATCTCCTTCTCATAGGTAGATTGTCCTAGATTCTTCCCACTTAGTTGTTGGCTTGTGAAGGCCAAGGGTCGACCTTCCTGCATTAAGACCACCCCAATACCCGTACCCGAAGCATCACATTCAATGACAAAAGATTTGGTGAAGTCGGGTAGTGCTAAGACTGGAGTGGAACACATGGCATTTTTGAGAGCTGTAAAGGCCTGTTGTGCTTCATCATTCCAGAGGAATGAATTTTTCTTGAGGATTTGAGTGAGGGGCTTCGCAATGCAACCATAATTGCGGACAAATTTGCGATCGTAGCCCGTGAGACCCAAAAATCCTCTAAGGCTCTTCAAGGTCTTAGGTTGAGGCTAATCACGTCCCACAATGTGGCCCAAATACTCAACTTCTTCCATGCCAAAAGAACACTTGGAAATCTTAAGAAATAATTTATGCTTGCGGAGCAGTTGCAAGAGCAGATCTACATGTTGAAGATGTGCGACCCAAGTGCGACTGTAGATGAGGATGTCATTGAAGAAAACAAGGACAAATTTTCTGAGATATGGTTTGAGGAGGTGGTTCATAAGGCTCTCAAAAGTAGATGGGGCATTAAAAAGACCGAATGGCATGACCAGGAACTCATAATGGCCTTCATGAGTTCTGAAAGCAGTCTTTGGAATGTCAAATTCTTTCATGCGAATTTGGTGGTAGCTTGAGCGAAGATCCAGCTTAGTGAAGAATTGAGCCCCATTTAGTTCATCCAGCAAATCATCAACAACCAGGATGGGAAATTTATCTTTGACTGTCAACTTATTGAGGGCCTTGAAGTCTGGACACATACGCCATTCCCCGTTTTTCTTGAGCACCATGACCACCGGTGATGAATAAGGACTAATGCTGGGACGAATGACGCCTGCTTCCAAAAGTTCCTTGATTATTTTTTCTATTTCATTCTTTTGGGCGAACGGATATCTATATGGGTGCACATTTGGTGGTTGGGCCCCTGGGACCAAATTGATGCTATGATCATGTTCCCCTCTCGAGGGTGGAAGCTCATGAGGCTTGTCAAAGACTGGCAGATGGTTATTTAAAATCTGTTGCATCTCAGGATGAATCGGAAGAGAATTGGGTTCGAAGGCCTGGATGGCATTAAATTGAGCTATAACTCCATGATGGCCCTTTTTTAACAATTTTTCCATCCTATGTGAGCTGATGATAGAGGGAGCTCCCGCCTGGAGTCTGCGGAGGGTATGTGTGTGGTTGTTCTGCTTAAAGCTCATATATAACTCTTGGAAATCCATTGTGATTGGCCCAAGTGTGCGAAGCCATTCAGCACCGAGGACAATGTCGCACCCTCCCATGTGTATGGCAAACATGTGGGTCTTCAACTGATAATCCCCCATTTGAAGTTTGACATTTTCACAGCGGCCGTCACATTTCATTGTTCCCCCATCTGCAATTTGGACTTGGAAGTTAGAAATTGCTCGTACAAAACAATGCACTGCTTCCGCGACTCTTTGATGGATAAAATTATGTGTACTTCCACTATCAATCAAGACTACTACTGGGCGATGCTTAATAAAACCTCTGATTTTGAGAGTTTGAGGTGAAGAAATCCCTGCCAAAGCATGCAGCGAAATAACTGGTTCGTCAGGGACATTGTCCTTCTGGTTGTCCTCTTCTTCCTCCTCAGGTTCCTCAAGTGGTGGGGCTTCCTCCGATGAGCTGTAATCAGTAGCATCAATTTGAAAGAATTTGGGCTCCTTGCATTTATGACCTGGGGAGTATTTTTCATCACAGTAGTAACATAATCCCTGCTTTCTTCTTTCTGCCATTTCTGCAGGTGACACCTTTTGAACCTTAAGTGTTTGAGTAGTGCTGTGAGCCTTTATTGTATCTATGTCATGTATAAACAATTGGTATATCCCCACTTGGTTAGGTGGATGAGTCAAATGTGGTGTATCCGCACTTGGTTGGGTGATTGATGTATGTATGATTCATTGGTCATAAGGAGGTCATACTCACTTAGTTGAGTTATATAGTCATGTTATTCTTTTGAATTATATCTCTGCAGACTCGGCATGTACTTAGGGGGAGCATGTGCAACATAATGTATATCAAAGGAGGAAAGTTGTTTAGTCCATCCTTTTCCCTTAATTTCAAAGGGGGAGAGTATTTTGGTGTTGCATGTTATATCTAACAGTTTCTACAGCTTGCAGTAATCAACACCATCATGGTTGCCATCAAGTCCAAAGGGGGAGATTGTTGGCATTATGATACAAGTGGTGTTCTTGATGGAAACTCACCCACAGGTCAATTCGGTTTTGGTAAAAGGCAACTCACAGTAAAACAAGTATATTCAGAGGTAACATGGCTGTGGTACAGAAGAACAGGAAGATGGAACTAAGGTCTACTGATCAGAATAAAGAAGGTAAAGGAAAAGGTTGATGTAAAGCAATTTAAGAAGTATACATAGGTCCACTTAGTCAAAACAATGTATGCACACTTTCCAAAGAAAAAAAGACTGTATATGTATACACGCACTCCCACAGGAGGAAAAACGCATACATGTTGGAAAACCAAGGTTTTTGGTCCGAGGCATTTGATCCAAGGTTTTTGTCCAAGGTATTTGGTCCAAGGTATTTGGTCCGAGGTATTGACCCTAGGTATTTGGTCCAAGGTATTGGTCCTAAGTGGTTTTGGTCCGAGGTATTGATAAAGGATCTAAGTATATAAGGAGGAGAAGATCAAAGGGCTAAGTGCACAAGGAATGAATATCTTATGAAGTGTTAGATAAAAGCAAATGTGCAAGTGTATGGGTTTCTAAGGAATACTTCTATCTGAAGTATATTTTATGTTTCAGGGGCTATGGTTGTGATTTGATCTAAAATACTTTGTGCACCTTGAATTCAATATTGGATCAGGATCATGAGACTTGGAATGACTTATTATTGAATGATCTGATATTGGTTGGGCTAGATCTGATTATGTACACCTGTTTTATTCTTTAAATATCGTGATCTAGGTTTGTCTTAAGTCTAGAAGTACAACGAAGTTATGAAGTAAGTATTTGCATATATGTACGTTGATTCACTTTGGTGAAGCGTATACACGTTGGTTCAACTCTTCCACGTAGCATATGCAAAAAAAAGCTTGATGCTCAAGGATGACTGATCTATCAGATCAGTGATGCTGCTTTACTGTTTTTTGTCAATGAATTCTTCTTAGATTTGAATGTAAAACTAAATGAATAAGGAGTTTGATATCTGATTGACTGATTGTATATAAGCTCTGTAAATAGACAGTAGATGGTCAGTGTATTGCTGGTTGGCACAAACTTGATTCTGAAGTTTAATGTTTCAGAAGTTTTGAAGGTATATGCAGGTTTGATTACAGGAAGTAGCGTATACACGCAGGTTGAGTTCAGTAAAGTAGCGTGTACATTATAATGCATGATTTTTGAGGTTGCGGCTAATTCCTGGGTTTAGCACAGTGTTCTAGTGGCAGTGATATGATTGTGCAGATTAATTGATTATTGGTTGATGCAGTTTGAGTTTCAAAGTTTCTGATGGGTCCAGTATGAAAATTTGATGAAATGAGGCCTTTATGTGTATTTTTGTGTACCAGGAGCATCCAGTCTGAAAATTTATGAAACGTGGTCACTGGAGGAAGAGAGAAGGTCGTAGCCCTTTGTAGACCGGTGCCTACGTACTAGTAATCACAATGGCTAGTACAAGAGCTAGGGGGTTGCATCTCCCTTCCCATAGAAGCTGGAAAATGAGAGAAGGTTAGCCTTCTGTAGGTGGGTGCCTGCGTACTGGTATGAGTCTGCACTAGTACAAGATTGTAAACATATTTCCTTTTTATTAAAAAGAAGACAGAGATGACAATAGAAGGTGGTTTTCACCCACATTGGGTTTCTACCTTAAATCTTAGTGTTCATGTGTGTTGCTTATGTGTGATTCTTTATTTTGTTTTACTGCACTGGTTAAAGATCAACACATGACAAATTTTCTAGATCACAAATTCTCCGAGTTTACGCTGGTTTCTCTAATCACAGTTGTGTGTACTCACTCGTTCACTTCAAAGAAGTAGAGTATATAAATCAGCTTTGGAAATAAAATTATTGATCTGATAATACTGATTCACCCCCCCTCTTAGTATTATTTCCAACAAACCATGGCCTCCACATAGGGCCTAATAGTGCCAGAGTTCACAAATATCTTCCATGCCTTGCACACCAAGCTAGGTATCAAATAATTTGAGCAATATCTAGTGCTCATGTACAATGCTCGTCTACATAGATACATCTAGACATAAATTGAGTTCCTAGACATCTCTTCACTTGGTGAAACATATCGATATGCTTCCAAAATCGAGAAAAAATTAAATAGAAGAAGTGAGACTTTGGATCTACAAATCCCTCACAACACAAACAGGGAAGGGAATCCCCAAATTATAGAACAAATGACATATCTAGGGTGGACCACCGTAGGACAACCCATCTAAGATAAAAACAAAGGATGTTAATGGAAATACCAAAAAAGACACAGGAAAGTGGTGTGAATTCCACAAGAGCCCCTCTCATAACACTAATGAATGTCACGAAAGGAAATCATTGGTGTCAGAGCTGAAAATCTTAGAGTTAGATGCAGGTTTCAAATATGAATCAATGGTATACAAGGGGAAGATTATCATTTATGTAGAACATAGTGCCACCATTTCCACCACCAAGGTTCAACAAATTGAGCTCAAAGATCTGGAGGAACGTGAGCAGTTATTTCACTCATATATGTGGGTGAAGGGTGTTCCATTGCATTTCATTATCGATAGAAGAAGTCAAAATAACTTCATCTTATCAAAGATCTTCAAGTAGTTGAACCTGTCGAAAACACCACACCCGCATCCATACACCATTGAGTGGATTTGCAAAGGGAGAGATCTCCATGTCAGCCAACAGTGTGACCTACCCTACGACATCAAGCCCTTAAAAAGATGAGGTATTATGTGATATTTCTCACCTTGAATTTCGTGTTTTTATTTTATGCCAACCATACTTTTGGAAGCGCCATTTTGTATATGAATCTAGACCTCGTGGAAGTATCATGTTATATATGACTCTAGAACTTGTGGAAGTGTCCACCTACTGCCATTTATTTGATATTTGCTAAGAAATGTAGTAAGTTCATCTCCCAGACTAGGAAATTTGTCTTCTTCCTCACTGGCTCTCAAAGTAAGGAAAATATTGTGGCCACATCCATGACATCAACATAGGGCCCCTCCATGTGATAGATGCAATTGGATAAGGTTGTGGCAACGTCATCTTCTCCTCAACCATTGGGGTACCTCTGCACTATCATATCAAGAATATAACCTTTTTGAACCCCAACGCACCTCTACCTAGTGGGCCAATCTACAACCACTTTCTTTTGGAAAATGAGGAAATCAAGCAAATTTTCCAAGAGATACTCCCAAAAGGGCACATTTGGCTAAGTTCATCACCCTATGGAAACCAATTATACTCATGTAGAAGAAATATGAGACTTGGTGACTCTGCATTGATTATCAAGCTTGAACAAAATCATGGTCATGAACTCATACATGATTCCCCAGATTGTCGACCTTCTTGACCAACGCAAGGGGGATAATTACCTCAATAAGATTGATTTGAATTTTGGCTACCACCAAGTCCCAAGAGAACCAACTAATGTATGCAAGACTACTTTCAAGTCTAAGGAGTGTCATATTGAATGGTTAGTCATGCTCTTTGGTTCGATGAATGCCTTAGTAACTTTCATGAGGTTGATGGATGATAGCTTGCGTATTTTCACCAATTATTTTTGTGGCCGTATATATGGATGATATCCTCATCCTCAATAAGATTTGGGAAAAACACTTGCAACATATTCAATAGGTCCTTCACACTCTATAGTAGCACAAGCTACGTGCCAACTTGAAAAAAATATCCTTCGACATGATTAGTGTCCAATAACTAGGCTACATTATTGATAAGTAGGGTGTGCATGTGGATATAGCCAAGATCCAATTCATTCGGGATTGTCCAACCCCGATGACTCTAACATAGCTTTGTACATTCTTGGGCCTTCTTAACTTCTATTAAATATTGGGGTTCTCTTATATCATTCGGCCCTTAATTCAAAGTGACCAAGGAAGGATCACATAGAGACAGGAGGAGCTCTGCAACTAAAACCCTTATGGCGGCAAGGCGGTAAAACCCTCAGGAGGAACGCAGGGAGAGCCAAGGGGCAGAAAACAGAACGGACCAGCAGGAATCAGTAGAGAGCTAAGAGACAAAAGGCATGACAGAAGATGTCAGGAGGGGAGAGATCCCCTCCTATCGGGATACGGTGACAGGAGATGGCCAGAACAGCCAGGCGACAAAGGAGCAACAGAACGCAGGACCGGTGCTGGGAGCAACCTGGCAAGCAGGCCGTAGGGGAAGATGCCTGCCATGCGCAGTGGAGAGACCCAGGTTCGTGATTCCAGCGAATAAACTGGAGAGGTACAGATGCTACATGAGGGATCATGCCCTTATCTGCAAGTTCGTAGGAGTTTGGCCGTCGGAAAGAGATCTTACCAAGTGGATTCAGCAAAAATGGCAGCCCCAAGGCCACATCGAGCTCAAGCTAGGAGCGAAAGGCTTCTTCACGGTAATTTTCTCAAACCTTCAAGATAAGGAAAAGTTATTTGAAAATTGCTCTTATTTCTATTATAATGTTGGTATGTTTATGCGTTTCTGGGAAGAATGCTACAACCCTGATAAAGAAACATTTCTAGCAGCGCCTGTCTAGGTTTGTTTATTTGGGTTACCTATAGACTTCTGGGACCCGGAAATTTTGGAGGGAATAGGAAACTCAATAGGAAGTTTTGTGAAAATAGCAGAAACCACGAAGAAAGGAAGGTACACCTCATACGCTAGGATATGTGTTTATATGAACCTAGCAAACCCCATCCCAGACTCTGTGGAACTAGAATATCATGAAGAAGTTTGGCAGCAAAACTTAGACTACGAGCACATCCCGTTTCGATGCTGTAGGTGCCATGTCCATGTCCATCTGGCTAAGGAATGCCCGATTACAAGGGAAGAAGAAGAAATGAGGGCCCCCTACAAAATAAAGAGCCAATAGACTAGGAAGGGTACCAAGAGGTGAAAAGCAAATGGAAAACAAATAAGGAAACCCCATAAGAAAACAGGAAGGAAAAACAATCATCCCCAGAGAAATAAAACAGCTTTGCAATACTACAGGACGAGGGCGAAGAGGAGGACCAAACCATGGAAAACCAAGAGGATAAGGGCCCAGGGGTCAGAAAATAGTGAGAGCAGTGAAAAAACCCACTCAAAAAGGAAAGCCCTGAGTGAGCCAATGTAGAAAGGCAAGGAATAGAACGAAGAAGCTGAACATATGGAGACAGACTTGGAGACAAACAGGGAATATCTAAGTCAAGAGGGAGAAGTCTTAGGAAAACTATTGCACGAATGGAGACACTTAGATGAGAGGTTTATTCCGGAAGACCAAAAGAGGTTGTATGTGGATACCTTTCAGCAGTATAAAGCCAAACTAGAGAAAGGCAAAGCCACACCAGAAGAACCCCAAGAGAGCCAGAAGGAAAGCAGAACCGATCAGCAAGGACAAGGAAAGGGGGGAAAGAAAAAAAGAGGAAGGAAAAATCTTAAAGACTCCATACAACTCATGGGAGAAATGCTGGTCAATACAGGGAGAGTGGTCCCGCTGTCAGCGGTGTTTCACAACCTATCCCAAGTTAACCAATGATTTTGACATCTTGGAATATTAGAGGCTTAAACAACAAAGGTAAATAGAGACATTTGGTGGCAAGACTGAGGAAGGATAAACCACAATTCATGCTTATCCAAGAAACTAAAATATCAGGACAAAGGATGGAGGAAATTCTCAATAAAATAAAACCATGATATGAACAGGTAAC
Source organism: Pinus tabuliformis (assembly GCA_031772625.1). NCBI lineage: Eukaryota > Viridiplantae > Streptophyta > Pinopsida > Pinales > Pinaceae > Pinus > Pinus tabuliformis. The sequence continues at coordinate 771,710,242 of CM062811.1, read as the reverse complement.
CATAGACGCCAAAGGAAGTGCAGGAGGGATAGCAATTATTTGTAATCCAACAGAAGTCCTAACAGATTGGTGGATAGGAACGTCAAGAACCCTGACAGGAAGATTCAGGCTCATTGGGCAAAGCGAATGGGTGGCAGTCTCGGCTGTCTACGGGCCCCATACCCATGCTGATAGAGGCTTGTTCCTTAACCAACTGGAAAAGCTAAGAAATATGCACCAGGAGCAGAGATGGATTCTGGTAGGAGACTTCAACTTGATAACCTCTAGAGAAGAGAAAAAAGGTGGAATAAGCAGAGAAGACCAGAGATGGAAAGATTCAGAGACGTCCAAGCAGAATTAAGGGTGGTTGATATCCCAACTATAAACGGGAAATTCACCTGGAACAATAGAAGAGGTGGGACCAAACAAATTGCGTCAAGATTGGATAGATTTCTAATCTCGGAGCACATAATCGGGTTGGATATCTTCTATGAAGCCTCTATCCTACCCTCAACATGGTCTGATCACTGGCCAATTAAGCTTGAAATAGCCTTGAACGATCTAAATAAAAAGAGACCCTTCCATTTTGAGTCCTTTTGGCTTAGAGCTCCAGACTTCCTAGACAAACTAAGGAGCTGGTGGCAGGAAAGCAAGAGGGGAATGGAAGGCCGCAGCAAAATGCACTCATTCCAGCTCAGACTCAAAGAAATAAAGAGCAAAATCAAGAAATGGAATAGGGAAGAATTCAGTAATATCCAGCAGGAGCAAGGAAAACTTCAGTCCAGATTGGAAGGAATACAGCAACAAATCATCATGGATGGACGAAATGAGGAGCTGGCCGAGGAGGAAGGCAGGGTAATCAATCAATTGGAGGAAAGGCAAAAACAGGAAGAAATTCTGTGGAAACAGAAATCTCGTGTCCAATGGTTAAAAGAGGGGGAAAAGAATTCCAAATTCTTCCATAAAGCAATGCTAAACCACCACCATCATAACAGAATCTTCTCCTTGAAAGACAACCAGGGAAACAGAGTAACGCAGCAGAAAGAAATGGAACGACTCTTGGTGGAACATTTCAAAGACATCCTCACAGAGCCAAATGCCAATAGAACCGCGGAAATAGACAAGGTCTGCCAACATATCCCTAAGAAAGTTTCCAGAGAACAAAATCTGGCTCTGCTCAGGGTAATCACCAAGGAAGAGCTTGAGGAAGTGGTTAACAAAATGCCGAAAAATAAGGCCCCGGGTCCCGATGGCTTTACTATTGAGTTTTACCAGGCTGCCTGGAGTTTTATGGGAAATGACTTGCTCGACCTAGTGGAGGAATCTAGGTGTTCTAAGCGTATGCACCAGGGACTGAATGCCACCTTCTTGGCTCTGATCCCGAAGAATGGCAGCTCGGACGAACCGTAGGGATTCAGGCCTATATCCCTTTGTAATGTAGTTTACAAAATTCTAGCAACAGTTATGGTAAACAGACTCAAGCCGATCCTGCCAGATCTCATTGCACCGGAGCAAACAGGTTTTGTCAAAGGGCGGCAGATTACAGATGGAATTATTGTGGCCCAGGAAGTGATACACTCCCTGAAAAATTCCCGTAACCCAGGTATGCTTATCAAATTAGACTTGGCTAAGGCGTTCGATCGCATTAGCTGGGGGTACTTGGAAGGCATTCTCAAAGCTCATGGATTTGAACAAAGATGGATAAAATGGATCCTATCTATGGTAGGCACCCTAGTGATGTCAATTCTGTTAAATGGTACCCCCACCGAAGCCTTCAACCCCTCGCGAGGGCTAAGGCAGGGAGATCCCCTGTCTCCTTTCCTCTTCATCCTGGCTGCGGAAGGTCTGGGTAGGTTGATCAAGGCCCAAGTCTCCAGGGATCAGTTAAAGGGATTACGAATCTGTGGGAATGATCTCCTAGTTACGCACCAGCAATTCGTAGATGAAATTATGTTATATGGTCAAGCCACACTGAAGGAGGCCCAAAGAGTAATTAAAACTTTATCTGAATTTAACCAAGCTTCCGGGACGGAGATTAATAAGGATAAATCAGAAGTGTTCTTCTTTAACACCCCACTAGCCGCCCAAAGATTCTTGGCGCGCACTATGGGCTTTAGCATTGGAACCTTCCCGTCAAAATACCTAGGTATTATGCTGCATGAGCACCAATACAGGATAGCTAATTGGGAACCCTTAATTAAAAAAATCAGGAACAAGATGGAAAACTAGACCTTTCGCTCGCTGAATGCCCCAAGTAGGCTAATTCTACTCAAAGCTGTTCTGCAGGCTATCCCAATCTACCAAATCTCGTGCCAAGCTATCCCAAAGTCTACAAGCCAAAAGTTGGTTGCCTTGTTCAAGAAATTCCTCTGGCAGGGAACTAGCAAGACCAGAAAGTGGGCCTTAATTTCATGGGAATGGCTAAGCAGGCTCTCTAAAGATGGAGGTTTAGGACTACGCGACCCCTTCGTCCTTAACCAAGTAATGGGTGCGAAGCTCTGGTGGAGGTGGACTCAGGGAGGCCATGATTTGTGGAAGGTGATCTGGGAAAGGAAATATGAGGCGGCAGGGGAACCCACAGGAAGACTGAGAAGCCAGATGGAGGCTAGAGGTTCCGCAATCTGGAACCTAGCGAGAGGCAATAAAGATCTGATAAAAGATTATAGTTTTTGGGAGATAAGAGAAGGAGATAAAGCCAAATTCTGGGAAGAATCATGGCAGCAACGTGAAAGGCTTATCCATAAAGAAAACCTTCAAGCCATCCGCGCTTTCACGACCCAGGCCGAGGAGGTAACTGTTGGCAAATTCTGGAAACCAGGTGAAGGAGGATACTGGTGCAATTGGAAACAGAAAGAAGACTGGGAAAGGGCCCCCAAAACAGACCGATGGCAGGAGTACTACAAAGAGATGGCATCCCATAAAGTGGCAAGGAAAACAAGGTCTGATATTCTAAGATGGGGCAACTGAATTCAGGGAAATTTCTCAATATCAGAAGCCTATTACCAAAAAGCTAAACAGAAACAACAGGTGGAGACAAAAAAATGGAGAAATCTATGGAAAATCAAACACTAGCTGAAAGTTTCATTATTTTTTTGGAGTATGCTACATGGCAGAGCGCTTACCTGGGACCAGATGCAGAGAAAGGGGCGCCACGGTCCTTCCCGCTGTGCGCTCTGTAATTCACAGGAGGAGACCATGGAACATTTGCTAAACCGATGCATAGTAAGCAATACCCTGTGGGAAAGCCACTTCAAAATGTTTGAGCGCCGCCACAGAAATTATCAGAACATTGTAAACACCATAGAAAATTGGCTGAGGAAGCCTTACCAAAACCCGGTGGTCAATCGTGCATGGCTGCTCTCCGCCAGCTTCTTCCTCTGGAACATCTGGAAGGCCTGGAATGGCGTAATATTCAAGGTAGAAAACAAAACTCCAGCAGACATATGGGAACAAACCACTAGAAACCTGAGAGAAACAATCTTAACGGAAAGCTGGAAGGACGAAGACTGGCAGGCATCGCAAACAGAGGAGGAAATTCTGAAAAGACTAGAGGTAAACCAGAATATGGTAAGTGGGGTGTCAAAAGAAAAGTCCAGGACAGAGAGGTGGCAGAAAGCAACCGGTATCGCCATCCCCCGCAGGGGTTCATAAAACTTAATTTCGATGGTGCCACTAAACATAACCCGGGTGAGGCAGGTATTGGGGAATCTTCAGAGATGATGGTGGTAAAACCCTGAGAACCTTTGCGATGGACTGCAGGGAGGCCACCAACAATGAAGCGGAACTGCATGCTCTAAAACGAGGCCTGGAAATCGCGATACAGGTAAAATTCAAGAGTCTCCAAATCGAGGGAGACTCGAAGCTGGTGGTCGACATGGTAAGGAAACTACAACAGCAAAAACCAGTGGACAAAATCAGTAAGAGCTGGAGAACGGTGTGGCTCGTTGGAGAAATAGGGAAACTCCTACCCAGAATTGACTATCTAATCCCGTCACATGTCAGGCGATCGGGAAATAAACCGGCTGACTGGCTAGCGAACTGGGGCAGTCGGAATAGAGGTAAGGTGATCGATAGTGAAGGCCTGGTTCAACTGCTCCCGGAGGAGCGCGATCGACTTCAACAGCTGCTTGATGTCGATAAGGGTGATAATGGCATGTCTGAGGTGAACAGCCAGGATCAGGCGGCACGAAGCAACTGCGGGGAAAGATTGCAGCGGGTGGCGATGGACAACACATTCATGGGAAAGGACAGGAGTCATAGGAATGATGACGCTGGATAGATGACGGGGCAAGATAGGGCTAGCTGAGGTGATGGGGAAGAAGTGAGAACTGAGACGTCATCAAGGAAAGATCTGGAGCTCGTATGGGAAGTCAGGATAAATGGCAGAGAAAGGACGACAGGTGGAATAAGGGGTACAGAAAGGATACGGCAGGAGCAGCCGGGAGAATATTGGAGTAATGAAACATAAATAAGGACAGACAAGTTTTGCCACATCCCGAGGAAGGGACGCGGAGATGATAGCCGGAGAATTAAATGGCCAAGTGGAGGTATGGTTGCAAGGACAACATATAGATAACAAACAACAGCCAAAGGTGGCAGATGGAATGCTCATGCAGTTTGGCGAGAAACATGAAAGAAGGAGGAAAGGTGGCAGCGCGACCCAGTGACCAGACTTCGTCCCCGGCTCAGGCAAGGAAAGGTGGTATGCTCTCTCTCGCCCATGCCTTCCTGGTAGCAATCGAATTGTCAATGCCTGTCCTGAACTATCCCACCTCGGTCAGAAGTATATCAGTAGTAGGATAGGCAGAGGCCACCCCGATAATCAATCGATTCACCTCTCTCCCTCCAGAGCAGGGGGGGACTTGGATGGTGAAAATTTGGGTTCCTATCGGGAGGCTCAGCCCATGCCCCGAGCAGAGAGGTGGGAGGGGAGGGTAGCATTGTCGGGCCTTGTCGCACTTCATGATAGGCACCGGCGCCCTACCCACGTCTGTTTCCTGGATATCTCCTGCGGTGCTATACCCAGATGCTCCCCCCATCAGATGGCTAGATCAGTTGTGCCCAGCCAAGCTGGTCTGCATGGGATCTTCAGGACTGTTGAGAGAGGGTGGAGTGACATGAGCCGCTTAGCAGGAAAAGTTGTGTTATGGCCCTGGACTGCAAGCCAGAACCTCCCTCAGGACCGACTTGCTAAAGCTTGGGCGGTAAGCGTGTGGATTTTAGCTGAATTACATTTTAAAGGCACTGACTTGTGGTTTGCTGTTATGATAGGTAGTAAAGTCCCCATAAAATCAAGATCCCAGGACCGCAGCAAGATGGCACCGAAAAAGGAAAAACCAGCCAAGGCTCGGGAAGAAGGCACCAGTAGCAAACCGAGGAAAAGGGGCAGGAAGCTGGACTCAGACAAGAGCATGTACATGATCAACGCGTATATGGCCGGAAATTCCCCGGAGATCCGCACTCAAATCCATGGGTGGGAGAGGGAGCTGAGGGCTATTAGTGAGAACAAGGAAATCCCCCGCGGGGAATGGGAGGATCTGATCCCGAACCCAGGAAACACTAGAAGCAGAAACTCTCTATTCAATAAAACGCTTCAGCAGTACTGGATAATGAAACATGTGGTTGCACAGGCTATGGAAATGAATCAGGCAGTCCGCAAAGAAGAGGAAGAGGAACGCAAGCAGGAAGAGGAACAGTTCAAAAGCCAAATAACAGAGGGATCAGAGAATCTAAAGAATTCCCTCCTGAAAGAGCTCGCTGCCGTCCAAGTCCAGGCAGCGAGAAACTACCTGCTGCTGAAGAACATGGAACAAATGCTACTGGAACTCAAATGGACCATTGAGCAGAAGACGGCGAAACCGGGGACCAGCACCTCAACGCCCGCCCCGGTGAACTCGTCAAACGAGGATTAACTAAGCTGAGTCTTTAAATTTTGTTTAAAAATGTTGTTAAAACAGGACTGCGTCTGGTTGTTAAGTAATGCTCCTGTAGCTAGATTAGTTAAAAGTAGTCAAAAGCATGGTTATGACAGGATGAAAGAGAAAAACATTTTTAAATTTTGGTCTGGTTACAAGGCCGATAGGTGGCAGTCTGGTTTCCTCCGGGCAGACTAGCTACCTGAACTTTAGTCTGCTGTAAATCTGTTTTCGTAATATGGAATGAGGAATGCCTAACTTTACAACAAAAAAAATTGACAAAGGAAGGAGTAATAATAAAGTGTTTTTGTTCTAAGTCACAATATAAGGCATTCGATAACTTAAAACATTTCCTTTTCTTTGCACCAATAATCACCTTTCTAGACCTATACAACCATTTCAGATTAAAAAAAATTCCTTTAACTATGTTATTGGTGCAATCCTCACTGAACAAGAATATTTTGTGGCCTATCACATTGAAAAAACCTCTAATATTGTCTGGCAATAACCCACTAGATAAGGAGATGTAATCCATTGTGATGGTTTTTTGACAATGGAAGAATTATATTCTAGGGAAGGAGATGAACATCCACACTGATCACAGGCCTCTACAATTTATGCAAACACAAGATAAGTTATAGAATGACCACCATTATAAATGGTCTGCATACATGTAACAATTCCATGTAAACATCAAATACAAGAAGGGTAGTACCAATCATGTCATAAAATTCCTCAGTCAACCCTCATTTGTGGTGAAAACCATAGTTCTTAACTCTTGTGGGGACGAGAGTTCTCGATGGCCACAATTATACAATTGACTACCACGTACTAGATGTTGATGGTAGGAAAACAAGTTCCAGACTTCCAAATCTAGGTTGCATTGTTATTCTACTTAGGCCACCTTTGTGTTCCTTCAAGTGATCGTGCCAAACTGATTTGAGAGGCACATTACAATTGGGTGGTAGGGAAATCTAATGTGAAGAAGACAGTAGCAGTACTTCAACAATATTTCTAGTGGCCAAAGCTTTGACAAGATGTCCAATGGTATATCAAACATGCACCGCTTGTACCATTTATAAACCAACCTTCAAAAACCATCGGCTATACACTCCTCTACCTACCCCAGAAAAGCCTTGGGAGTCAGTGTCAATCGATTACATGTTAAGTTTTCCATCCACCAAGCATGGAAATGATTATGTGTTTGTGTTGGTCAAATGACTCTCTAAGATGGTAGTTTTGGCATCATAAAAGAAGAGTATCACAATTAAAGAAACTGCTAAACACTTCTTTGAGTGCATTTGGATTCATTTCAGGCTACCTCAAACCATTATTTTAGATAGGGACAACAGGTTCATTAGCACCCTTTGGCCCAACCTATTGTACCTCATGGATACCAAGTTAACTATATCCACTGTCCCCGATTAGATGAACAAACATAAGTGGTTAATAGGATTATTGTGCATATCTCGTACGTGAATAACTCCAATATTCCACGTACATGGGATGAAAATCCTCCATGTTTTCAACATAGCCAACATAACAGATCTATCCACAAATCTATTGCCCATAGTCCTTTTTAGGTGTGCTTGTGTTTCTAATCATTGGCCCCAAATAATGTAGATATGCCCATTACATAATCATTGATCAAGTCCTCCCATGCTTAGATGGAGGTAGATAGAGAAACCAAATTTGTTGAGTGGTTCCTACACCTCCAACAATAGGTCCATGATATCATGTATAAATCCAATGCCAAGTACAAGTAGCGACATGACAAACACAGGGTTCATAAGTTTTAGTTGGGTTACAAGGTGTGGCTACATTTACAAAAAGAGTGTCTCAAGGGCCAAAAGTGAAAGCTCAAACCACTCTGATATGGTTTGTACACAATCACAAATGTGGTGGGTGACAATGGATTTGAATTTAGTATTCCCCCATTACTTGGCTTGCACCCAGTGTTCAATGTGAAGTCTCTTTGACCAAATTATCCACCTCTTTTGGACACCTTGGAGGTAGTCAATAAATTGGCCCCCTAAAAGCTTAATTTGTCTAAATTAAACAAGCTAAAGTGGATCATATCATTGACGCCAAGACAAAGGATACTGCCCAACAACACATCCAAATCTACCAGGTTATAAAAGCTAGGTAGGTTCTTCACCAAGGCAAGTGGCTTACCAGGACCCAAATTCAACAGAAGGAACTAAAGAAATGGATACCATTTCTTATTAAGGGTGGTGGGGGGGGGGGGGGGGGGGGGGGGACTGATCGAGGTGATCGAGGTGGATTAGTGGCCATCCACCTATTCCACTAGCTCAAAGCACACTTCTCCATCTTGGCAATTTTTCTGCATTTTTTTAGGTTCTAAACTTCTGAGGCCATTTTGAACTCCTAAATGATGTTTTTTTGATGTAGCAGGGACCTAGGATATGGCCATAGGGAAAGCTTGGATCAGTCCAAAATGTGTAATTCTTGGCTAGACATTCCCAACAAGCTACTGAGCATGCCAAACATATATTGTATGCAAAAGTTATGAACCTAAGGAGCTGATGTACCAACTAACACTTGTGGGGCCCATAAGCATTTTGGCATTTAATATCCTAGGGTTAGGTTTTTGTATGCTTAGAGTTTCCTCATTTCTTTTAATGTTAAAAAGGGCCTTTTGGCCTCATTGTAATTCACTATGGAAGAGAAGCATAACTATCGCATCTCTTCTTAGAGATAAGCTACCACCATTCGAGCTAGTTTATTTTCATTCTGCATGTTTACAGTTTTAGCACTTTCCATTTATTAATACAATCCAAGTTTCACTATATCTCTAAGTTTTGTTTATAAATCTATATTTCATTTCATTCCCTTCATAAACTTAGATCAATAATTTTGGGAGGTTTTTGTACAAAATTATACAAAAGGCATGTTTGTACTCATTTGCATCAATATCTATAGAAGCATAACTCAAAAAGAAATGCCCATAATCCATCAAATTGAATCAAGATGGACAATATCATGTTCATATGTGGGATTATAGGTAACTCCCATTCAAATGCAATATCTTTCATTGGTGCGGTCATTTTCCCAGATGTTGCAAGAGAGGGACAACACCCCAACCTCACCCCTTGAAAAAAAATGAATAAAATGAAGCATAGGAAGTTAATATCTTCATCTTACAAGACTAAAATCCCCACATCATCCCCATTACAAACCCTTGAAAATCACTTCAAGGTTTTAATGTATTGAGGAGTGGATGTGAAAGCTAAAGGAGATTGGGAATAAGGAAGAGAAGGACAAGAACAATTCAATGGTGAATTATGACACTAAACAAGAAGAGGATGAGGACCTCACATACTAAGATGTTCCAAAAAGGACACCCCAACCCCCCCCCCCCCCCCCCCCCCCACCCAATAATGTTGAAATCGCTCAAACAAAAACTCTATTAGATAGATGCTCATCTCACACCTACTAAAAAAAACTAAGAAACGAGCTTGAGAAAGAGAGGATGAATGAAACAAAGTGTTGGGTGTACCATGTTCATTTGCAAAATATTATTACTCTTTGTGAAGTTTGTTTGAAAATAAACGATGTTCTTCTGATTTATCTTTTTAGGTAATCACTCCATCAAGCAATATTCAATTAATTTTGTCTTAAAAGGAAGATATATTCTTACAATTTATCTTTTTAGGTAGTCAATCTCTAAATCAAAATCCAAGTCATCATGTAAGTGAGATTCAAAAACATAGAAGAAGAAGTGTTTAGTGTGCACATCATCTTGTTTTGGAGTTAGACAGTTAGAAAGAAAAAAGAAAAAAGAAAAAAGAAAAAAAAATAAAAATTGAGGTTACATCAAGTTATAAAATTACAGCCACAACCCCAATATTTGTTATGCAAATACAATCATTATTATTAAATAAAACCACCTTATTTATATGGGTTATTAAAATATACAAAAAAAAATATTTTTTAATTAGTTAATTACAATTTCATTTAAGTTTGATACCTAACAGAAATAGAATGAAAATAAATTCTCAAAACTCTTATATTAAAAATAAAAACCTACTTTAATATCATCCAAAAATGTTACGTTAGTTATAGATGTTGTTCTTATGTGGGTTCTAATTATTGCATTCGTTGTTATTGGGGTCATGCTCACCATCCCCAATTACTTCTTGACATGCACAAAATTTTTCCTCATGGGTGTAAAAAATTGCAAAGCATCTCTCATTGTTTAGTGGAGAATTTTTTATCATAACTGCTTACGCATAGGTGATATTTTCATCCTGAACCAAGAAATAACTAACGTAACCTTGAGATAAAACTGTAATTTCATATTCAAAGCTACATTTTGCGTAATAAAATAAAAATAATCCAGTATCAATGGTTGTGAAGGTTGGTGGGAAGTGGGCTTTACATAATTGCATTTCTTAGTGGCGAGGCCATTAGGCAATGTTTGCCACCAAAATATCATGAAATTACTCTGTTACCATTCGAGTAAAGAAACAAATATGGTCATGGTCACAACGTTGGTAAAAGTAAGCGCACTATGTGGGAAAAGAAATTGGTTAATTACTCTCAATAATGGCTACAAAAAAATTACTAATTACAAGGTATTTAATAGCCTTTCATTTAAATATAGGATGCATAACATAAAATTTTCTTTAAATCTTATAGCCACATCGCACATGTCCTTTAAAAGCAGTAGACTCTCAGATTTTCTAGTTGAGGGACACCTATCGGCCCAAGAAACAAATGCCTTGCTTATAGATGCCACCACACCATTCTCTCAAGGTTAATAAAAATCACGACTACCTCACACAACTTTGGATAATTTTCAAATCTTCTCAACGACTTAGATGACAAGTAATCCTTCAGCCAACATTATGCAGCCTTTATATTTCAAATGATTGGTTAAAAATTTAGTGGTATATCTACCACTCATTCATCACATTCAATGATACATAGTGGGGAGAATATTAGCCAACCAATACCTCTATCTCTGCAAATTTTGTCTACACCAACCAACCAAAATTGAAATATGTTCCCAAATAACCATCTTCAACTATTGTCCTTTTTACCAGTAGGAAAGGTGCTCCTCAATTGCTTCCTTTTAACGAAAATAATATTCAATAAACATTTGTCTACATGATACATTATCGCGAAATAATCCAACTTGACTTGGGGGCATTTCGGTGATAGGGAGGACTCTTTCTCACATGCCCATCAAATGCCCAAACTATCATGTTGGTTAAGATTTTCCATGTATTTTTCAGAAGCAGGATTGGTATCTCATGTTAGTGAACATTCCCTCTGTTTAAAACCAAACTACATCACATGGAAGGTTGTTGACTCTTCAATGTTGGCATAAAATGACAGAAGGGTTGAGACCCTAGGTTTGGCCACAAGGGGCCAACAAGGCTTTGCTGTAGTCTAGCATAATGTTGACATTTTCACTTTACCTAGGAAGGAGAAGAAGTCTCATTCGAGGCGTGTCGCGACCAAAGTTAGATGAGGATAGGAATTTGATACCAAGGGAATCATATCACCGGAAGAGAGCAAAGGATGGTTGCTTAACATGCAAACCAACCAAATCGTAACAATCTATCCATGCTACACCAAAAGACTACCTAAACAGATGCATATATATAAAAAATTTGAATAGCCAACATAATACACAAGAACACAATATAAATCCAGAATAGTATTCTTCATTAGCATAACATAAGCACAATACATAAGGCTCGTGGCCTGATCATCAACAATAGAAATCACATAGCCAGTATACAAACTCGTACAAATATAATCATGGAGCCTTTCTCATTGATCCACAACACAGGAAGAATGGAAACACTAAAAACTTGATGCAACTGACCAACAACCCCTCCTTTGCTCTTCCTTTTGTTTTTTATCTTCTGCCATCCACCTGAAATGCCAGTTCCTTTTCCCTTTTCTTGATTATCTTCATCCTCGACTACCTCTTCTCTTTCCTCATTTAGTTGTCTTCATCCACGACTACCCCTGCTCTTTCCTCACTCGGTTGTCCCTGATTCTTCCTACCACTCCTCTGTAACTACCAGTGTTCCTTCAATCTTTGCTCTTCCCTCCACTGTCAACTCTACAACTTCCCAACGACCGCCTTCGCCACTTGTCATTAGCCTTTTTCTCTACAAAATATCAAAACAAAGGCCCCAATAGGCCTCAACCATGGTCCATCGTGTTATCGGGAAATCTAGTGTCTATGCAGAGCTACTAGTCCCACTAAGGCTGGTAGCTACCTTAGAAACAAACAAACTAAAACTACTTTCGTTTTCCTTTATGAGAAATAGATAAGAGGGGAATAAAGGAGACTAACCTCTGTCTTGTGCTTGGTTCCTTGCTTGATTCCCTTCCCTTATGATAGATCTTTGCCACTAGCTTCCTCATCTACCCAGCTTCAAAGAGCACCTGTAGAATCAAAGCAGCATAACACTATCCAAGAACATAGATCTATTATCATAAACAATATAGGACCAGATATATATTGACCACACAAATGCATATATCATCAATCATACAAGAATGTGGAGGAAAACATGAATAGCTTTATTGATAATCAAGAAGAGCAAAGAGGATTACAACCAATTGTTCTGACCCAGCATCATCCTCTCAGTAAGAAAGCCTTCTTCACCTCATGAAAAGCTTAGATCACCCAACACTATGATGTTGCACCAAAAAACCAACAGCACTTCCTCACAAGATACAAAATTCTGGCCTCTAGATCTCTGGGATGAGGGATCCATATATAGATGTTTGCAAAGGGGGTGAGTCAGCTTTTGAGATTTGATTAGTGTCCTCTCTTTGATAGTTCTTGATTCCACTTAGAGATTGATGATCTCTTACTCATCCATGGGTGAATGCAGAGAGTCAAGTGTCACAGGAGAAGTTTCTAGAAGATTCCATGATCCTCCGCCTTGCAAATTGACCCTGCCATTTGTCCACTCTCACCCATCGCACCCCATAGAAGGGCTTTTCAAGATGCATCGCACCTCCCATGTGTATTTAGGTGGGATGCAACGCACTTTGACCATGGAGCAGGTGAGATGGTCCAGTTTTGACCAGTTCTGAGCAGTTTTTCATGGAGAACTTCTGGGAGAAGATGTAATCAGTTGACCTTGTTCTTTTAGAGGTTGGAACAACACTTTTAGGGACTTAAGAGCCCTTGGTTTATGGACATTTATGATTGGGGTTGCAGTGCCCAAAAATGTCTATAACAGTTTCCCCCTAAAGCATGAGGTTGTTAATCTGTTGATGTCGGGTGAAATGCTTTATCATGAGGATCTGAAGTTTTTTCGAGCTGGAAGGCGACCTGTAATAAGATACAATACAATACATTATCTTCATAATATTTTCATGATCTAGCTGAGGCAGGCATTCCCATGCTCAGCTTTATAAATTCATTTTCATGTACATAAGACAGACAATCGTCTGAGTGTAGACTGATGATTCTGGTAGAGCCATCATCCCTTAGGTTGGATGATTATCTGTGCAGTAATGATGTACATTTGATGTCTTTATTTTCCTGAGTATATATCGCAGCCCGGATGGATGAAACTAGATCCGGGGTCTTTAATCTCATTCGATCTTCACTCAAAGTACAAGTCGATCCACGTGAGAGATGTTCTGGAGTCGAACATGGAAAGACATCGCCTGATTATCAACCAATGATGTAAGTTGTTAACAGGCGCGAGAGGAATCACCAATAATGATGATGACCTTCAAGGTACTACAGTACAATTCACATGGTGTGAATAAGGGACTTGGCGTCGAACACCACGCAAAATCTTTCGATCGAAGGCCATTGATGTAAACCTGTTTTCGAAAGTGAGAAACTTGCCATTGAGGCATGCAAGCTTCAAAGTACTGAAAGGGTTGTTCCTAGACCGACTTCTTGGATAATGAGCTGATGTCGACAAGAAGCGATCCGTCATAGGAGGGCCTTAGTGAATCCCACATCAATGACACATAACGGAGCAAATGATTTTAATGGAGGTGAAAATGATCTGGTGATATAAGGTTCAGGGTGGTGGTCATGAAAGAATGGAGTGTAAATGTATTGCAGTGGGTGAGACACAGGTGAATTCTTTGAGCGACTTCTCTTGAACATATCGGCGACATTGACATGATGGATCGGTAGCATTAACCCCAAATATGGATGGTGTGACGGAACCATGGTGATGTGACCAGTGAATGGAACAACCCAACCTGACTTGGATGCGGAGTGAAAGTGTCATGTTCAAGAGCGACTTGCTACCAATAAAGTTTCTTCAAGTTTTCTTCCCAATTTTTCCCCAGTCATTGCTGACCAGTACCTCTTTACTTTTGTCAAGCTTGAGGAGGATAACATATGCTTGTTCTATAATTTGCCCTTCAGGCAAACCCATCGCTATGTTTTGACGAGCCTAGCGATAGTGAAACTCGTTCTTGTCTGTATGGACAAGTTTGTCGCTATTCGGTTTTAATGAGTTTAACGACAAGGATAACTCAGTCCTTTTCAATTTTAGAGAGTCTGAAAAAGGGACATAAAGAAAACTCCAATAATCCTTTTTCGTCATATAATCCCTTGAGTCCGAAAAAGTATAAAACAATACAAAAGGGATGAATTTTTGGTACTTTTAACGAGCCGAACAAAACAAGCGCTCGATCTTTTTGTGTAATGATCCCTCAAGTCAAAAAAGATTAAAATCTAAAGGAGGGATAGCACTTCCGGTCCCTTTAACGAGCTGGAGAGGCCAATGGCTTGGCAATCTTTTCATATTTTACGAGTCAGTTGAAAAGAGCTTAAAGGAGACTCGTTTTTCGAGGAATGAGTGATAAATTCGGGTAGCAGCTGATTCCAGGTAAGGTTTGGAATTTTCCAATCACGGTAGTGTCACAAGGATGGCTAACAGGATCACTATTCGTAGTTGTTCCTCAAAAAGGGTAAACAATCAAATGGGGGTGAATGATCGGCCAATACAAAGTGGAGGTGATGATGAGAACACGACCAAGGCTTCAAAGGTTGATGATAATACATTCACGATGGTTATTTACCGGAAATTGGTTCATTTTTTAATGAGCTTGAACTCTGGGGGAACATTTGCTCATTGCTTATGTTTATTTTTTAACGAGCTTGAATTCCGCGTTAAAACTGCTCGATCCAGTCGTATAATAAGGATATCTCATATAAAAACGACATCTTTTCAAAGCTTTGCCCCACATCCTTTCTTTATGCAAGTTAGGAAACGACCAATCCTACGAGTTTAAAGGGTTAGAGGACCTACAAATTTAAAAAATAAATGGTCGCTCTTCGCTTGCATGCCAAAAGGTTTGCATGCCCCCAGGTATAGTGAAGTAGAGTTTCCAGGTTACCCCTCAATTTGCAGACAAAACATTTGTTTTATCGGGAAAGGCCTACCTTTTCCAGGTTACCCTTCAATTTGCAGACAAAACATTTGTTTTATCGGGAAAGGCCTACCTTCTCACAGAGGTATCTTATTCCGGTCTAATCCCATTTTCCTAAATGGACGGGTGTGTCAGCCAGTCATATATCCTTTGCGGAAACCTACCCTATACCCAAGGTTTTCCTGTCGAAACAGGCCAGGGTGCATGCCCCCTGGGTTTCAATCATATCCTCCGAATCACTCGCGCTCATCAGGAGGACGGACTGGGGATTGATGAGACATTCCTTGCATGAAAAGACCATTCAGGGATGGTATATGACTATTTGCTACGTGTGAACCGTGGAATGAAAGCTGGTCTACAAGCTTGACCACTCTTCCTTCATGCGGAAAACACATTACTCTAAAGAGTGAGGAGACAATGGCTCCCATGCAATAAATATAGTCACGTCCAAGGAGTAGATTATAATCCAGGGGTCCTTGGACTACCATTACGTTCATGTGAACGGTATTCCTTCTCAATGTTATCATCACATTGGGAAGGATCCCTAACGGTCGACTGGTTCCTTTGTCAAAGCCTGTTAGATTTCTCATCTCAGGCAAAAGCGATGGCGAACCAAGCGCTTTCCAAGCAGTTGAGGAAAGGATACTCACAGAAGCCCCTTCATCTATGATGGTATCGACCATGACCATTCTATATATTTGAGCAATGATTCGAAATGGTACACTAAAACGGGGTCTGCCTAGTAGATTCCAATCGAAGGAAACAACAAGGTTGCTTGGAGGTGGGACCGAATAGACGGCCGGATATGACTCTGACGAACTTCCTTCTTGCGGTAAAGGAACGGGCAGACTGCCCCCATGTTCATCGGAGTCTGTTCTTACGAAGAGAATTTGAACGGTGTCGTTCTTGTTCTCTTCAGTGACTGTATCATCTGAAGATGGATCCTCTGAAGGCAAGACCGGGTCAACTGCCGCCTTGACCTTTTGACTTTCGTCTAGTGTGGATTCAGATGGTTTATCTTCAATGATAGACGCTTCGGCTGACCACAAGGGCGTGTCAGCCGGATTTTCAACTAGTGACGGACTCGGCAAGAGCTTCTTATATCTAGGAGGAAGCCGTAACGGTGAAACCGGACGGTCGTCCAAAACTCTTTTAGCCTCGTCTAAGAAGGGACAACGGTGGACGGCGTGATCGCCTTCACACAGTTTACAAGGAAATTTACATCTTCCTTTTTGTCCAGGGGCTTCACTTTCACTAGTTGACAGTGTATTTTCAACATGATCATCAGAGGTTGACGACACCAGATTGTGCAAACGAGGAGACTAGTCCCTTAAGATCCGAGGGATGCAAGGACAATCTCGATGATAGTGGTCTCCTTTGCAAATGACACATGGCGATTTAGGCCTGGATGGTGCAGTGTGTGGATTTTCGCTAGACGATGCCTAGTCGCCCCTTTTTGCCTTTGGCTCCTTCTTCTTCTTCTCTTTCTTCTTCTTCTCGGTTACTTGATTTTTGGCTTTACCAACTTCATCAAGCGAAGAGGAAGGAGGAGAGGAAGAATTGGATGAAGTAGAACGCTGGGGGGTAACTCTGGTATCATTTAGTTGTTGACTTGATTGTTCAGGAATCACGGTGTTCTAAACGACAGAGGTTAAGAAAAGCCATACGGACAAGCCGATTGTCAATCTTGGAAGCGACAATGTGGCCATATGGGGTGCACCAACATCTCACCAGGAGGAGAAAGGACTAGGATTTCCCCCAAGGGGAACTCCTTGGTTGGTGGACTCCATTTTTCTCAACCTAAGACCAACGTAGGAAAGGTGATATTTATTCCGATTAAAATAAATTTTAGACGCTTTGACACAACTTGTTTTTTCAATTTTTAAGAGTCGAGAAAAAATAAAAGATGACTCTAGTCGCCTTCAATTTTTAATGAGCCTGAAGTGACAAGTGCTCAGATGGACCTTTTCCTTTAAGGAGTCTGAAAAGGAACGAAAGAGACTGCTCTGGAAATCTAGATAGAGGGATTACCAAACCAATCGCAAAACTGCAGAATACTTTTTATGGTACGACAGTCAATATTCCCGAATGTTGTGTTCAGTGCATTGCGATCGATAGGGCGGCAGACACGGCTTCCTATGGATAAAGGATAAAGCCTATTGTGGTCTCCCAATATATACTCGATGATATGTGGGAGCACAAGTCCGTACTGGCACTTATCGTCTCAAAGTGGAGGAATCACCCAACCATCAATGAAAACAATAGTTACCAGGCTTTACGACGTCGGAATACGTCTCTAGCCTAGACTTCTAAATGTTGTGCGTTAGGTTCCAAAGCATTTTTAGATTCATTAAATTTATTTTACAGTTGATCTTACTTAAGAAATTTGCCTTTCAGGTTCACCGCGTGATGTAGATGTACAATTCCTAAAATGAAATCTAAGATGATAAACAATCGTTTAATCTTCTTTTTGCAATGAAAATCCTAGCTACTAAGGAAAGAGAGATGATATTCTTTCAACATAGAGCAGAGAGCACACACTATATGCACTGTCCTAAATCAAACCAACAAACAGTCTAAATGCAAATGCACATGCATGTATTTGTTTTCAGCCTTCTTAGTGTGTGAATGATAAAAAGAAAGCTGAGTGAAAATCTGAATTATTTTTCAAAGCGACATTACTAACAAGTTTCTTTTCAAGACAAAATGAAGAAAATGACGACACTTTGCGATTTGGAATTGAAAACTTGATTTCGACACTCGAAAAACTACTAATTCAAGTAAAATACAAGAGTAACAGTGTAATCGACTATCAAGAACAATCGGATTCTCTTCTATGACTGAAAACGACACTTGCGACACTTTCAAATCAAGAAACGACAGTTCAATTACACTACTTCTTTGTAAAAGAGAACTGAAAATGGCTCAAAATACATAAAAAAATTTACAGTTCTTTGCACAATGGAGGTGGAATAATGGCAAGGAAGGGGGTTTCAACAGAGGTGTACTGACTACAGGCAACAAAACTCCTGAATAGAGTTGAAAATAGTGAACACAGAAACCAAAATCTAAGAGCAGAAGAGGCCTTGTCTGATTAGCACACCTGTAACACAGGGAAAAAGAGATGCAGCGCACCTACTACACTCGGGAAGTGCAATGCATCCAAAATCCAAAGAAGAGACAGTGCGATGGTCCAGGGACGAGACTTCAACTGGGTTCCGGGTCACAGTTTGCAGCTCAATTCAGGGATTTAGGTCGAGCAAGTGGTAATCAGTAAATCAATCACAGGGGTAGATCTAAAGAGGTTACTAGAGCCACCACAAGGGCAATTAGAGAGCTTGTAAATCGATTTTTCAGTTCATAAACAAAACCCGGAGATAGACTGAAGCAGCATTGATCTACTTTGCACTTGCATAGCAAATGCAGTTCGAAGGCTAGCTGGCTTGACTTTAGGCTCTGTCTATAAGTTTATAAAGCAAACAAATGTAGACAAACAAACAATCTATTCGCTCCCCAGTGGAGTCGCCATTTTGTTATCGGGAAATCTAGTGTCTATGCAGAGCTGCTAGTCCCACTAAGGCTGGTAGCTACCTTAGAAACAAACAAACTAAAACTACTTTCGTTTTCCTTTATGAGAAATAGATAAGAGGGGAATAAATGAGACCAACCTCTGTCTTGCGCTTGGTTCCTTGCTTGATTCCCTTCCCTTCTGATAGATCTTTGCCACTAGCTTCCTCGTCTACCCAGCTTCAAAGAGCACCTGTAGAATCAAAGCAGCATAACACTATCCAAGAACATAGATCTATTATCATAAACAATATAGGACCAGATATATATTGACCACACAAATGCATATATCATCAATCTTACAAGAATGTGGAGGAAAACTTGAATAGCTTTATTAATAATCAAGAATAGCAAAGAAGATTACAACCAATTGTTCTGACCCAGCATCATCCTCTCAGCAAGAAAGCCCTTCTTCACCTCATGAAAAGCTTAGATCACCCAACACTATGATGTTGCACCAAGAAACCAGTAGCACTTCCTCACAAGATACAAAATTCCAGCCTCTGGATCTCTGGGATGAGGGATCCATATATAGATGTTTGCAAGGGGGGTGAGTCAGATTTTGAGATTTGATTAGTGTCCTCTCTTTGATAGTTCTTGATTCCACTTGGAGATTGATGATCTCTTACTCATCCCTGGGCGAATGCAGAGAGGCAAGTGTCATAGGAGAAGTTTCTAGAAGATTCCATGATCCTCCACCTTGCAGATTGACCCTGCCATTTGTCCACTCTTGCCCATCGCACCCCATAGAAGGGCTTTTCAAGATGCATCGCACCTCCCGTGTGTATTTAGGTGGGATGCAGCACACTTTGACCATGGAGCAGGTGAGATGGTCCAGTTTTGACCAGTTCTGAGCAGTTTTTCATGGAGAACTTCTGGGAGAAGATGTAATCAGTTGACCTTGTTCTTTTAGAGGTTGGAACAACACTTTTAGGGACTTAAGAGCCCTTGGTTTATGGAAATTTATGATTGGGGTTGCAGTGCCCAAAAATGTCTATAACACATTGAATCATCCCTATGTCATTCTTCCCTTGGTGTTGTCGTTCTTATTGATGCTTCTGCCAGTGCTTCTGCTAATACTATTGCTCATACATCCCTTAGTTATGTTGTTGCTTCTTCTTGGCCTACTTCTCCAAACGAAGGGCCCAACTCTGGCACAACTGCAATAGTCACCTAGCGGAATTGATTGTAGTTGTCCAGTGCTACTTTCTAGGGTCCTTTGGTTGGAACTGCTTGATTTAGGAATTTGGTCATTGTGCTAGACGTTGGTTGAGCTGGCAGTGTCATCATTAGGGAAGCCCACTGTTCTTCCATATCCTCACTGAGTTCTTGTAGTGTGTCCACATGAACTCGGACCGACAATCGAAGATCATAGAGTTTCTATTTGGTCTTGGCTGACTCGTCCTTGATATGTTGGACATGACCTTCCAGAGTGGTGACTTCTGCTTGCAACTAATTTCGTTGCTCCTTATCCATAGAGTTCTTAATCGCAGTGAGGAGTTGATTAATTTGTTGGTGGAGTCAGTAGACTAGTTGATTCTTCTTTGCTAGGTTGTCGGACCAGTCATGAACTTGTTGCAGTAAGGTGTACCCATCATTCATGGCTTTGAGGATGGAAGCGTTAAGAATGGGTACAATGGTAATCTTTTGCTCAATCTCCTCGGCATACGCCGTGGTAGGCTATGGTAGTGCCTTTCTCGCTTTATTGAGGTTCTGCCTGAGCTCTCGATTAGCTTAGATTAGACCATTACATGCAGTCTAGATATGGTCACAACATTCGACCAGGGTGCAAGTAGAGAAATATTTCGGAACCTCACTCACCACATCAAAAATGGCAAGCCAAAGTTCCTGGAATCGCGAACTAATTTGGTCGACCTGTTCTTGAAGTTGTTGATTGTCCTGGTGGAGTAGTCCCGTTCAGCTGTGAGGGTAGAAATATTCTACTGTTGTTGTTCATGGTCGACAACAAGGTAATTGTGTATCTGTGCAACTCTCTGTACGACTTGATAAATAAAGCTGAACAATTGGGCTGAGGACCATCTTTGGAGATCATTTTGTTGCATGTTAGATGGATTAGGGAATCAGCTCTGCAGGGGTTGCCCACTAGCGATGGACTTGTCTGAGTGTCTGTGGGGTGATGTCACTTGCTATGATGGATATGAAAATTGAGGAGTTGACGATATGGAAACAGGATTTGGTGCAATGGGGGGTTTTAAACGAAATGGGAGCAAGAAGGGCTCGATAGTGGTAACATGCGACTGTGGAATGATGGACCTTCTGTCCAGCAGTGGGCCCGACTCTAGTAATAATGACATCATGGAGGTGGTAATGATTCCTCCACTAGGGACTATCGTGGTGAAATGAATAACTTAATCAACTTCCATGTCCTTTATGCCCAGCAGTGTCCTAGTTGGAATTGTATTCGACAAGGTAGCGAAGTTCAATGCGATGTGTGGGGATGGGTCACTCGAGTTCGATGAAGCTGTGGATGTGGAGGGCGGAACTTCTTCTATGACAGGTGAGGCCACGGCGGACTGGGGTCCCTCGATGGTGAAGTCGACGATTTGCACTACAGGGTTTGATTTTTGCTTCTTGGCTTTGGCTGGAGGCTTGGTGTAATGGTATATTTGCTTTGTAATAAACTCAAACTAGGCAAGGCCTCAAGTATACAAATATATGGTATATTTGGCTAGTAAGCCTCCCATGCTTAGATGGAGGTAGATAGGGAAACCAAATTTGTTGAGTGGTTCCAACACCTCCAACAATAGGTCCATGATATCAAGTATAAAGCCAATGCCACGTACAAGTAGTAGCATGACAAACATAGGGTTCACAATTTTTAGTTGGGTGACAACGTGTAGTTACAGTTACAGAAAGAGTGTCTCAAGGGCCAAAAGTGAAAGCTCAAACGACTCTGATATGGTTTGCACACAATCACAAATGCGGTGGGTGACAATGGATTTGAATCGAGTATTCCCCCATTATTTGGCTTGCACCTAGTGTTCAATGTGGAGTCGCTTTGACCAAATTATCCACCTCTTTTGGACACCTTGGAGGTAGCCGAGAAATTCCCCCCCACAAAGCTTAATTTGTCTATATTAAACAAGCTACAGTGGATCAGATCATTGACACCAAGACAAAGGATACTTTCCAACAACACAACCAACTCTACCAGGTTATAAAAGCTAGGCAGGTTCTTCACCAAGGCAAGTGGCTCACCAAGACCCAAATTTAGCAGAAGCTTCCCCATATGATGGGGGAACTAAAGAAATGGATACCATTGCTTCTTAAGGGGTGGGGGGGGGGGGGCACTGATCGAGGTGGATATTGGGGGACTCAACATGAAGATTACACATGACAACTAAAATAATATTTGTAGTCACATCAAAGAACATAATTGTGTTAACTTTATATATAGGGAGAAAGTTATTATAGTTTAAAAAGAATTATAATTTCATCCACAAGTGGTTTCTACTTTTTAGTATGAGAAAGTTGTGTAATTCCTTTGCTACTCAACATGAAGATTACACATGACAACTAAAATAATTTTTGTGCAGAGAGGTGCAGGTGCTCTCCAGCCCAATATCCCCAATATGGAAGAGATGTTGTAATGTTATGTTATGTCATGTTACCTAAACATTTTGATTTGGTGAAATAAAAATAAAAATTATTTAAAATAAAAATAAACTAAATGCTTATAAATATTGTTATGGTAGTTCAGGTAAAATTGAGGTGATAGAGTCAATTTATCATTCACAGTTTTGGGGTTTTAGGTATTTTCAACCTATGGTTTTGCCAATGGTATATATATATATATGAATATGAATGATCAAATCTCTCTAGGTGCAATTTTTTCCTCAAGTTTTGCACTCAAAAAAGAGGTCTCCAACTTGAGAGATTTGATCCCTCTCGAAGCAACGAGCACACATGCATAACTAGCTTAGATCCATCTTAACTTTGAATCTATTAAGCATCTAGAGGGATCAAATATATAGAGATGCAACCCTTTCCCCAAATTTTGCATTCAAAAAAGAGTCTTGAGAGATTTGATCCATGGAAAATTTTAGGGGCTAATGTTCGCCCAATGGGCTAATTTTCCGTAAGTTTTCCACCAAAAAGATTCGTCAATTTCCAAATTTTTATAAAAGATGATTCGCCCAAATTTTAGAATATAAAATCATTTTACTTTAAAAATCGCCAACATTATATAGAGGCTATATATAAAATCATTATACATTTGAATAATTTTACAAATATATCAATAAACATTTTATAGATTGCATATTAGGGATTAGTGAGATTCGCCAATGTTTTTAAACTTCAAGAAAATTTTCCATCCTTAAAATTTTCCTTGATTTGATCCCTCTTAATACTTGATAAATCCATAATTAAGATAGATATAGTTTAGTGATATTACAACTACTATGAATGAAATGTGAAATTCATTATATGCTCGAATAAAATTGATAACAATATTTAAAAAAATTATTAATAACAAAAAATTTCAAATTTCAGCCTTAATAAAATATTTCAATTGGTTGAGGAAGGTCGTTATTAAAATAAAAAGACATTAGCACATGTACAAGGAAAAGCAGGTCAGGATATAGGGGAATCTTTCTTTTATTTTAAACACTAAATTGTTTGGAAGATGTTTCTAATCCGATGTTAAAAATATATTTTATAACTAAAAAAATATTTAATATACATTATAATATGAAGATTATTTTAATTTACTTATAATTTATCAATTTTAAAAACGAAAATAAAAAATATTAAAAGTTAAATTTAAAAATAAAAATATTTAAAATATAATAATAATTATATAGTTTTGAAATAGAAATAGAAATCATTAATTTTATATATTTATATGAAGTAATTAAATATTTTATTTAGGAAAAATATTAAAAATATAACTAAAGTTTTGAAAATACAAAATATAAAATAATTATTGATTTGAGAGGTACTATAGAGTTCAGTGTGGGAGATTAGTTAGTATGGGAGAAATGGTGTCAAATAATGTTATATTAAATAAATAAATAATAAATATATTAAAAAATGTTAATAACAAAAAAATTCAATATTGTATTAAATAATGATAACAAAAAATTATTAAATAAAAATTTTCAATGTTGATTCTAAATAACATAATCACATCAAAGAACATAGTTGTATTAATTTTATATATAGAGGGAGAAAGTAATTATAGCTATATATATATATATATATATATATATATATATATATATATATATATATATATATAATTTAATCCACAAGTAGTTTCTATTTTTTACTATGAGAGGGATGTGTAATTCCTTCATTACTCAATGTGGAGATTATACATTAAATTTAAAATAATATTGATGCTACAACTTATTATGAAAGAGATGTGAAATCACTATATCGAACATAATTACATCAATTTTATAGAGAAAGAGGAAGTAATTGATAACTCCTTAGCTACTCAACATGAAGATTACACATGACAACTAAAATAATATTTGTGACAAGATGTTCTCTCTAACTTATATGGAAGAGATGTTGTAATGTTATGTTATGCCATGTTATCTAAACATTTTGTTTTGGTGAAATAAAAATAAAAATAAAAAAATTCAAATTATTTAGTGAAATAAAATTAAAACTAAAAAATTTCAAATTATTTAAAATAAAAATAAAAATAACAAATTATAACAAATTAATGTTCATAAATATCGTTATTATAGTTCAGGTAAAATTGAATTCATAGAGTCAATTTACCATTGGTGGTTTTAGGGTTCTAGATTTTTCCAATGATATATATATATATATATATATATATATATATATATATATATATATATATATAACCTAGATTCATCCTAACTCCAAACTATCAAGAGCGAAGAGAGATCAAAGATTTCGAGGTGTAAACTTTTCCTCAAGTTTTGCACTCAAAAAATAGCTTTCTACCTTGAGAGATTTGATCCCTCTCCATGCGCATGCGCAACACAACTTTCTTAACTCTGAATCTTTTAAGAGTGGAGAGGGATCAAACTCTGGAGGCGCAAACCTTTCCTCGAGTTTTGCGCTCAAAAAAGAGGTTTCCACCTTAAAATATTCCATCCCTCTCAATGCTTGATAGATCCAAAGTTAAGATGGATCTAGCCTAATGATATTACAACCTACTGTGAATGAAATGTGAAATTCATTTAGTGCTTAACATAGAATTGATATTTAAAAAAATATTAATAACTAAATATGTTTTTAATGTAACCATAATAAAATATTTTAATTTTCATTAAAAAAAATTACTTTGTTGAGAGTGTCGTTATTAAAATAAAAAGACGTTAGTGGATATAAAAGGAAAAAGCAAGTCGAGATATAGGGAAATCTTTTTTCATTTTAAACACTAGTTTGTTTGGAAGATGTTTCTTTGGTCTTCAAAGAGAGAGTTGGATGTCAAAAATATATTTTATAATTAAAAAGATATTCATATATATATATAGGTTATTATATTTTATTTGAAATTTATAAATTTTAAAAATGAAAACAAAAATATTAAAAGATATATATATATATATATATATATATATATATATATATATATATATATATATATATATTTAAAATAAAATAAGAGAATATATAAAAAGATTCTAAATTAGAATGTTTTGTTCAAATTTTATATAACAATAGAAAGTTTAAAACTATTGTTTAGTGGATGAAAATTGGCATATAGTTATGAATATTTCAATGATCATGGACGTTCCATTTTGTGTGTGTGTATACTTACACTCTGCAAGACATGTGCTTAACCCTGAGCCTCACCAATTCAAAATCAAAATGAGTAGATCTCGTTTATGTGTGTGCATACTTACATTCTGCAGGGCATGCGCTTAACCCTGAGCCTCACAGACTCAAAATCAAAATGAGTAGATCCTTTCTAGATATATAGATGCATTAGATAAAGCGAAAAATAGATTTCGATCATAATTGCATGGGTGCCTCTATTCCCCCACTCTATATTCACACTTGTTGTACATGCATCATGATGACCTCCTCTGTAAAGGAAAATCAACAAACCCCCATTCCCTCAAGTTGACAAAATTCGTGTGGCAAAGTTTTTTTTTTTCAAAAGAAAAAACCTCTTTCATTGACAACAAAATACAGTTACATATATGAAGTTTTGTGAAGTAACATTGGCCCCATACTGTGAGAGGACTGTGAAAACATGGTTGAAAGCAACCATATAGGAACATAAAAACAAATCAAAACATTCCTTCAGGATGATCAGTTCTAGGGGATTCAACTACCCTATGGACTTTGGTAACTTTGAAAGCTAAGAAACAATATCTAACTCCTGCAACTATAAAGGTGCTTGCAAAACATTCATGTTTTTTGACTAATTTCTAAAGATTCTCTTATGCAAAATCCTTGTGGTGCCAATGTAATAACTAATAAACACAAACTTTCACGCTCTTGGTTATTTGTCAGTTTTGTCGGGGTTAGAGAGTGGACCCAAATTTGTTGCGAAACCAATGTAATGGTACCGATTCCTGACCATCCAAATAGTCGAAAGTTAGGTCATCACTCATAAGTGATTGGTGTGGACCAAATTTTCCCCGACCTCCGACTTACAAGTCAGGACTGATCAAGGAAGTTCGCAACATAAGAAGGTTCATATGCTAAGCAACATCCGACCTCCGACTTCATAGTGGGATGGGAAAATTGGAATGAATGGTTGGAAAGGGAGAAGGGAGGTGGAGTTGATGTGATGTGGGCCATCAATCAGTCTCATGGTGGGCCCTGTGATTTCTATATTTAGATTTTGACATACGATTGTGGTATAAAGAGTGACCCGACCCTCTCTCCATACACAAATTGATTATTAAGAGGTAAAGGGGGATATTGATTATTATGAAATGGGTGGAATATGAACGAATTACTGCATGTGTGTCCCTGTCCATCGATTACAAAAACCTGTCATTAGTTGTCCTTTCAAACTTTCATTCTATTTTCTCATCATACATTGAATTCACTAAATACAAGAGCAAACATATGATCTGGTGGCAGAAGTCATCATTGCTAAATAAGACTCTAGCTCTTTGAACCAAACACCACCTAAATAAATAGAATTAAAAAATTCAAAAAAGTAAATATATTATTTTTGTTCCCAAATGTTGACTTTACACATTGTTGGTTTAATTTTTGGTTAACAAGGAATTAATGAAGGGTAAATGCATTATTAAATGCATAATATCCTGTCAGTGGCAGAGATAACCAATGACAAGGATAATAAAGTGGGAATCATTGCACTCACAAATTTTCTAAATATTATGTTTAAAAGCACCTTGAATATCTTAGCAATTTAATTTATACATTAAATTATAATGAAAAAAAGGAGAGAAATAAAAAATACTAACATGTAAAAGGTACAATTTTATTTTTGCTTTATTTTGTATTCAGATGCATGGATCCTAGATCTTTATATAAGATAATTTAACTACTTCACTTTCACAATTTTAACCATGTAAATATATATATATATATATAGTAAATTGGTACAAAATTTTCATTAATCAAAATATTTTACAATGAGTACATGGTTATCAAAAGGACTAATGTGGGAGTGAAAAAAGCCTCTAACCATATATATGTAAATATCATGAAAGCTCCTTGGATCCAAAAAAACTACCTTTACCATCCTTTGTCACTATCTTATAAGACATTGCCCAAATAGTTACTAAAAGTGTTGCCAAATAAGAGATTGAACTTCTGGGTACAAAAGAAAAAATTACAAAGGAAAACAAAATTACAGAGGAAATGCCATCCCAAGTATAAAGACAAGAGCTTAAGGAAATTTGACCATGATTTCGCGGTATTGATGCTTTGTTATCCACCAAACCACTAGTGCGCAGTCGACACTGAAAAGAGTTGCCAAAAAATGAAATTTGCTACTAAGATAATACCTTTAGTCGAAGATGACCACTAGAGAAAGAGGAGCTCCATTAGCTGGTCTCCCATTGTTAGGAGGTGAAGTAATGTTGACCAGTTGAACATTGATCATTACAGGAGTGTCAGTGATGTTCTCAGAGTCAGAATCATAATCTGACACAATGTACTTCTCCACCCTCTGCAGACGTATGAGAATGTCATCTAGACAGTACCGAATGCTCCTAAGGAGGCGTTTTATGTCCTCCTAACCTATAAACACTTTGTAATAATCCACTTGTTTGGCTCAGATCACCAAGTGAAATAAGGTTTCCAAATACTAGTAACTTGCAATAGAATGTAAGAAATGCAACTTCCTTTTTCTGAATTTTCTAGGGTCGGGAATCCATTTGAATTCTTGATTACCCACTTCAGAATCTGAGAAGTAGGCTTTATGACCAAATTCACGAGATTCAATCTATCAGATCTCATTTCTGATTTTCGAAGGGATTGAGCCAAACAATGTTGCCACCAAATTCCATCTGAATAGTCACTTGGGCTGAGAGATAGAACTATTGCTGGTACCTCCACTACAACTTTCCATTCTCTATCGAGGTGGCATAGTTGCTCGAAGAAATGCATGACTAACACAAAGAAAATTGACTCCAAGACTACCCTAAGGAATTAAACCCAGATTCACAGAGTGAAAAGGTGAAGAGCTCCCACAAAGAACTATGTCATCCCCAAAAACCACAGAGCACGGTACTGGACAATACCCAACCCAACTAAAAACCTATTGATACACAAACTTAAACGGAGTTAATATTGCTACCAAATAGAAAGTTAAATTGACTCAAGATTGCAGTGACCCTTAATAGGCGGAAAATGCTTGTGACAGGAAGGCAATGCGAGAAACAACAATGGAATTCAGAGTATACAAATTAAGGATCTTATGAAACCAATATGCTTAGCCATGTAACAAACTTTAAAGACAAGAAGAGTTGACACAAAAGACACTAACCGAGCACCCTTGCCTACAAACCATATTTTGTGACCATATTGAAAGAGAGGAAATAGGAGGGGGCAATTTGACAAAAACACACAACCCACTTTATAACAAGGCAAAGGATTATCCTGTGTAAACCAGAACTCACTACCATACATGAACATGAGACAATACAACCCGAAATTAAACACTGTGAGCCAGACAATTCCCCATTGTAACATCAAAGATCCCTGGTAGAGTAAACTATTAAAACCAAATCGAAAAATTCATGGATACGAGACCCCACATACCAAAACCGGGTAGTTGAATGAGATACTTGGAAATTCCAGGCCTTGGAGCGTCGATGAGGGAAGCACAACGACCAATTTGAAGACAGAGCCCGAGGCTATGTTATTTAAGAAAGGATGAAAAACATTGACTTCAAAACCCTTTATAATAGAGGGACCTTATAACCCCATTTCCCTCCTTTGGATGAGTATCAAGAAATCACTAGCAACGCACACAACATGTCGTTCCAAACATGACATGATAGACTGAAATCAGATACCATACAATCGTACAAAAACCTTGCTGCAAAATACAATGTACAGTCTCCAAATTGTGCATAATTTGACCCATTTATAACAAACAGAGGGGAAATAACATGAGGTCAAGAGATCATTACTCTGCCAATAAAGGACAAAGATAAAATAAGTGTTCAACGTGACACACTCCTTAAAAAAAACATTCCTTCTGATCTGCGAGAAGCCATTAATGAGATGAAAACATGCAGCCTTCACTCCAATAATATAACTTGTTAAAACCATTATAGAAAACCTGCCAAAACCTATATAAGCTAGAGTACATGCAATAAGCAAAACTAACCAGCGGTGATGTCCCTCTCCCATTACCTTCACATATTGAGGAGGAAACGCCATCAAAGAATGAAATTCCATTCTTATTATGCTAGGGTTCCACGTACCGCCTTCGTATAAACATATGTCCAGACGAACACGTTTTAACCCCATCGGAGAATGTAAATATTATATTATTAATTTTGAAAAATTGATATTTTTTCCGTTTACACGGTGGAAAACTTTATTATAATCCAGTTTATTAAATTAATCGTGTGGATAGTTACCAACTCATTCCTCTTGCACTTTTATATATATCATTATTAAAAAGGTTAAAAATGAAAAAGGAAAAATTCGTTCAATTATTATTTTATTTTATTTTATTTTTATATGAATGTTAATTTGATTCAGATAATAAATAAATATTTACTAAAATATTGATTTATTAAAACGTACAAATTATAACTACCCCAAACACAAGTGAAACTAAAATTTATACTAAATTAATTTATAGTATCAATGTAAATTTTATTAGCAAGCTAAATTTTATATTATTTTGTTAATAGAGTTTGGTTAGTTTGTAAAGCATAATGTTATTCTCTCTACTTATGGGAGATAAAATTATTTTCTATGAGACATTTCATTAGCATGATTTTTTCATTTTTTGTAACTAAGGTTATTCTCTCTATTTATTAGAGATATAATTATTTTTTATGAGACATTTCATTAGTATGATTTTTTCATTTTTTGTAACTAAGGTTTGATGCGAGTTTTTGGCAAATTTCGAATAATATATAACCCAATCCAGATGTATTTGTCGTCGAAGGGTAACTTTTTGTGTTCTAAGATGTATTTGTTTCATAAATATTTTGTGTTGGAAGGTGTTGTTAAAAAGATCTATAGAAAGAAGAAAGAAAGAAATTATTTTAACGTCCATGAGGCTAAAGATAGCCTATGGGACAGATTCCTTCTTCATCTGCTTGATGTATCCAACCTTTTTCTGTGAAGCTTCAAAATAAATGCTCCCAGCTTCTCGACAGATCCCTCGTTAAATAGATTATCCCAAGAGCTAGCTGCCAGCATATCTACATAATTTTCCCTGTTGTCTTTGAAGGCCTCACATTCTAAAATGAAATGTTTTTCTATTTCCACTTTTCTGGAAGAACAAAAAATCATACTCATTCCTCCCACACTTCTTTTGGCCTTTTTCAGTGCCATGTTTCACAACGAAGTTGATGAGAATTAGTACTTAATTGAGCAATAAGAATTTTGGCTCTCCAAGAGATATTGGCCTCTATGTATGCTTTTGGTTGATGACTATGAGTGGGATTAAACACTTCATTATAGTTCTTTTTCTTTCTTCCTAGCTCCTTATCCCAAGTATGCTTGTGGAACTTTCCCATAACAAAAGAAGATTATAAATAAAATAATGTGTATTAAATTTTAATGTTTAAAAATGGCATATATTTATTTATTATTATTATTTTAAAGTTGGGAAGTTTATATTAAGATAAAGTCAAAGTAATACATAGTATAAATGTTTTGTTGTAGCTATTGGCGTGCCACTTAAGAAGTCATTTAACATCCCAAAATGGAAACTTTATATTATAAAGTTTATTACAAACCAAATATAACTGGCATGGGGGACTCAACATGAAGTCAAATATACCATATAGTTTGTGAAGCCTTCCCATTGTTGAGCAAGCCTAAAGATGTAGCCCACATTGGGTGAACTCCGTAATCAAATTCTTGTGTCGTGATCTCATGATTGTCATGTTCTTCCCTCTTCATTTTATGTGCTTTTAGTTTTCCTGGTTAACATGCTTTGTCATATGTAATTATTTATGCATCTTTAAGTCAAATATCTTGGATCAATGCCATTCTTTATGCATATTTAAGTCAAAGATCTTGGATCAATGCCTCTCTTAGCTAAGTGCAACTTTGTCCACGTCTTCCCTCCTCCCAACAAATGAAGTCTTTAAATAGTTCCAGGCTTAGTTTTGCAGTTTTGTATGTTAAATGTTGGTCGACACAACATATGTATTTTGGGAACCTCTTTTTTTACTGATAATCTAGCTAAGTGAGGCTTATACAACCTCAAGATAGTTTACTTGTCCTACTAGTTTGGTTTCCCCACAAGCAGACCAATAGGGAAGATAACACTTCTTTGTAACACCACTTTTTCTTAATGAAAAGTCAAACATTAAACAAAAACAAAACAAACAAGTGTTAGAAAAAATAAAGAAAAAGTGTTTCAACTTTTTATAGATAAGAAAAAGACAAAAAGAATGTATCATATTAGTTATGTGGAAAAAAATAAAAAACTCCAAGGTGATGGGAGGTGATGATTAAACGACATTTGTTTGTTCTACTCAGTTCTAGCTACAAAAAGTCTATGGAGACTATTGCAAACTGTAGGACTAGGGAGAAACATAACATATGAGAATATATAGCACTAGGAATAATGAAGAACTAGATTAGAAATAAGGTAAAGATGCAAGGAATGGTTCTAGTGATTTGGAAAATTTTAGTGAATCATTTCTTTTAATAGGCGAGTGGTTGGTAAGGAAGGTAGGTAAATGAAACAAAGTTAGAGTATGGGAGAATCCTTCGTTAAGTCATATAAGAAATTTCAAAATATATGATCCTTTAATGAATGCTCTACAAAATTTGAAGATTTGCAACTTAATGGATATAACATTAAATAGGTCAACTACAATTTGGAATCAAATTTAGAAATAAACTACACATTTAAACCTTCGAGGGAAAATTTAAAGCATAGTATTGTTGGAGTAAAAGAGGAAGGCATTGAGATAATATGTTCAAAGAATAAAATAACTAGGAATTGCATAGCAAAATAGGGGTATAAAGCCCAAAATCTAAAATAAAGGAGGAGGAAACAAGAAATGGTGGTGGAGAATAATATGGAAGCTATACTTTGGAATTAAGAAAATAACTACGCAGTTAAATGAATGGGCCTAGGAAGGGGTACCAATAATTATGTTGAGTTGGTCACTCTCAGACATCTCCTACTCTTTGCCATGGAGAAACATTGCAAAAATATCCAAATCTTTGGGGACTCCAAGAATGTTATCAACTAGATAAACAATACATCAAATTGTCATGCATATTCTCTGAGACCTATTTTGGAAGAGGCACACAGATTCATTGCACATTTTGATCATTTTGTTTGTCGCCATATCTACAGGGAACGTAACTAGATTTCTGATCAGCTATCCAAGGAAGTTGTGAACCGGCCTCATGGTACATGGATGATTCAGGAGTAGAGGGATAGTGAACACTATCAGTACTACCATCACCCATATATGGACTACATAGCATAATTGGCCTAGAGGGGCCTAATTTACATGTTTATATTTTTGCTTAATTTAACAGTACATATATATTTCGCTCTACTAGTTGTATATACAAGACAGACAATTGTACTCCCTGCGAGGAGTTTTTGACCTCTTTGAAAAACACAGAAGACACGTTCTCCTTGCGTGGAGAATCAAAGATCATTTTTGATACATTCTTTTTTGATAGGCAAACAGCCTCACTATATAACATATGTGACACTGCATCTACAATATGTAATTTTCTTATATCAATGAAAGGTATGTTTTTTTCTTGGGGAAAACTACACAGTTAAACCTTCAAGGAGGAATTTAAAACATATAAGTGTTATCAAACTAAAAGAGGAAGACGATGGAATAATATAGTTAAATGATAAAACCTCTAGAAATTACATAACCAAAAACGGTTTAAAACCATAAAAGGAGGAGACAAGAAATGGTGGTAGAGGAAAATATGAAAGCTACATTGTCCCCTAAAACTAATATTGTATTACAATTGGCATTAATCAATAAAGTCTTTACCTAGGATTATTATAAAAAGAGATGCAAGCAAGGTCCTCTCAACTGTATTTTATGCAAAATTAATGAAGAAAAAGTTTGACCACTTCACTTAAGAATTATGGCAAGAAGCATTTACATTAATTAATGGAAAAATGGAAAAGGGAAATGAGCAAGGAGAAATATTAATGAAAATTTCAAAAAATGATATAAAGACAAATTAGTTACAAAGCATATGGTTTTACTTTGTATTATGGTTTAAGCATTTTGGATGGTAAGGAAAGAGATGACTTTCCAAAATAGAAAGTTATTATCTATTTAAGTCATCCACACAAATTAGATAAGCTTATGGTAAAATACAGAAGTTAATGAAAATTAAGAAACTAATAATGATAAAAATGCTAGATAAAAATATCTCAAACATCTAAAATTATTTTAAAAAATAATTCAACGGAGTAAATGATATTATTTCAAAAATATATATATTAATTTAAAAATATTTAAAAATTCAACTACTAAAAATATTTAAAAAGTTCAAAAACTTAAAAACTCATTGTTAAAGAAAACAAACAAAACCTTTAAATTATTATTTTTTCCAGATATATTTTAGAAATGAATGTGAAAATGTATATACTTTCTCAAGAGGCATTTCTCCTCCAAGAAAATATGTTAATGTTAACTATGGTTGAAGTAGGTGCATTTAGAAGATTATTGGATATGAATACAATAAAATTAGACATGCTGGAAAGAAAGTTGTTGATAAAAATATAATTAATATTGCAATTATAACAACCCAAAAGGCATTATTGGCATATATTTTTAAAGTATTGGTAAAGATTTTGTTGATAAAAATATAATTGACATTACAATTATAACCGCCCAAAAGGCATTATTGGCCTATGTTCTTAAAGTATTTGTAAAGATTTTGTTGATAAAAATATAATTAACATTGCAATTATAACAACCCAAAAGGCATTATTGGCATATATTCTTAAAGTATTTGTAAAGATTTTATTGCTAGGAGAGATTTCAACATTATATTTAACAGTATATTCATGTTACGTGCATGCACGCCATGCTATGAGTAAGGGAAGTACGGAATTAAAAAGCCTCTTTTTTTTTTAATGTTCTAGATATATGTATGACATTGATAATAAGTTTATGTGCTTTTATTGTCGTGGTCAAAATTAATTTTAAATTTTTTCCCCGGTATTTTTTTTGGAATTATTTTCATGTATTTAGTAATTATAATAATATTTTTTATTATTTATTAATTTATAAAAAATGAAATAAGTATGGAAGATAATAATCATTTTACTTAACTACCTCATAATTTATAAATAAAAAAATATATTAATTAATTTTTTTAGTTTAAATTTATTTATTATTTATGGATAAGTAAAAATGTTAATAATGAAAAAATAAAAAATATGTAATTTTATAAAATGTAGGATGTAAAAGTATTCTTATACAACTTTAAGTCAATTAAAAAGAGTTATGTTTTGTATTTTAATTTATTTTATAAAGTTTTGGTAAAGGTGGGGGAAGAGCATATACTTTAAATGTGGAAGGTAATGTGTTACGCACTAATTAAATATTTGGAATTTTCTTTAGATTATTAATGCAAAGCAGGTTGATGTTGGAGGGCAAAGCCAAAACAAGTTGGATGTTGATTAAGGAGACAAGAAATGAAGATAAGATGTCCTTCCACCTCTTTCCATCCATGTCACTGGAATGACTAAATGATATGGGATTGGAAGATAAGGAAAAATGATTAATTACTTAAAGGTGTGGCTTACATTGTATTCCACAAAAGTTAAATAATTGTGATGAAAATAATGGATATGCCCCTAAATCATATCCATTTTGAAACCCATGAGGAGTTTTGAAACAAAACACACCAACAAACCTCAAAATCCCTCAAAATCACTTATATAAGGACCTATACATTCTCAACTCGTGTTAATAAATAAGCCATGGCAACATTACCATTTGTAATATACTTCATTTTCAAGCATAATTTTTTTTAATTAAACTTAATTTACTCATAATTATAAGAATTTCCATCACTTAATAGATAAGGTTTTCATTTCTTATTATAAGTTACGTTTTCTTTTAATTTTCTAAGTCCTCTATTTAAGGTATGAGGCCTATTCTTCTTTAAGTCCCTAGTGTAGGAATTATTAGAAGACTAAAAAGATAAAAAGTTTGTATCAGCCCTACCCAATAGGCTCCAACTTCTTATGTATAAATCTAAACACTTACACCGAGCATTATAACATTTAAACTCCTCACACCATAATATTTAGGCACAAGCTCTTCATTTTCTTTTAATTTTCTAAATCCTCTATATGAGGTAGGTGACCTATTCTTACTTAAGCCTCTGGTGTGGGAATTGTTAGAAGATTAGAAAGATAAAAATTTTGTATCGATCCTACCCCATTGGTTCCAACTCCTTATGTATAGATCTAAACACGTACGAGTGTTATAGCATTTGAACTCCTCACACCATAATATTTATGCACAAGATCTTTGTTTTCTTTTAATTTCCCAAAACCTCTATTTGAGGCTTATTCTTATTTTAAGCCCCCCGTATGGGAATTGTTAGAATATTAGAAAGATAAAGAGTTTGCTGCAGTAAGAGGCACATTCTACAACCCAATATGATGGCGATGTGTAAGTGTGTCACATCTCCAATAAATAAAAAATAAAAATAATTTTGGCTAATGCCCACTCAAACAAAAGTCTAAAAAACCGTATAAATAAACAAATAAAAATCGATTAAGACAAAGAATCGAAAATCCTCCTCCAAAATATTTTAATACTTCTTTTAATTAAATATTTGTAAAACAAATTTTTAAAAGGAAAAAGCATATTCTATGGATATATTAAGCTCTTTAAAGACATAAATATTACCACACCAAAGTTGTAATATTTGAAAATATTAATTTGATGAGTTGTCTTTAGTGCGATTTTTTGGAAGCTTTTCCGTTGGATTTTTCCAGTTTAATTTTTCTAAAATTCGGCAAGAATTCATTGAAATCACAAGTTTGATGAGTAACCCATGCACAATCAAAGTGCCATAGGGGTTTTTCAGAGTGTTGAATCCATATATACAGTCAAAAAACTAATTTAAATAACACAAATCAAGATTTCACCTCAAATTTTTTCACCGGATTTCGGCATCTGAAATTCCAAAAAATCACACTAAAGACAACTCCTTAATTTTATCCTCTCGATGCATGATAAATATGAAATTAGATGAATCTAAATTGGTATTGATATTGCCCATAAGCTTCAACTCTTTATTTACCAATCTAAATGCTTACACCAAGCTTTATAGCATTTGAACTTCTCACACCATAGAAAGAAGAAAGAAAGAAATTAGTTTAATGTCCACGAGACTAAAGATAGCCTATGGGATAGATTGCTTCTTTGTTTGCTTGATGTATTCAACCCTTTTTCTGTGAAGCTTCAAAATAAATGCTCCCATCTTCTTGGCAAACCCCTTGCTAAATAGGTTATCCCAAGAGATAGCTGCTAGCATATCTGCATAACTTTCCCTGTTGTCTTTGAAGGCCTCACATTCTAAAAAGAAATGTTTTTATGTTTCCACTTTTTTGGAAGGACAAAAAATGCATACTCTTTCCTCCCACACTTCTTTTGGCCTTTTCCAGAGCCTTGTTTCACAACGAAGTTGATGAGAATTAGTCCTTAACTGAGCAATAAGAATTTGGCTTTCCAAGAGATATTAGCCTCTATGTATGCTTTTGGTTGATGAATATGAATGGGATTAAACACTTCAATATAGTACTTTTTCTTTCTTCCTAGCTCCTTATCCCAAGTACGCTTGTGGAACTTTTCCACAACAAAAGCTTTTATCTCTTTGTTGTTTATAGGACATGCGTTCAAGCAAATACCCCATTTACTAAACCATTTTTTATTTTGCTACATCAAAGTTTTTTTCTCTTGCACAATCTGTCATTAAAGGCAACCTTAGGCCATCTACCCTTTTCCATTTGCTCAATTCTTTTTAAATACCTTATGACTCACACCATAGTAATTGCTTCAATAGGAGCAGTCCCTGTTTCACCTAACAAGATACACAAGGAACTGCACTTTTAATCTTGAATTTGTTTGTAATCAAACGCTTCTGAATTTTCTCAATTTGTCTCCACTGCATGTCGGGTGTACTGCTAGCTCATAGTTCACAACCATAGAGAATCACCAGAATCACTAGAAGCCCAAAAAGTGTTTGAGTGGTTTTCCAGTCCCATAACTCTGCCTCTCTACACCTATTTTGAAAAGCATAAAATGTTTTCCAACCCCCCAAGCTTCTTTTCTTTCTACAACCATTCCAGCTTAGATTTTTGTTGAAGTCAATCATAATTGCTTATGCATAGGTGATATTTTCATCATGAACCAAGAAATAACTAATGTAACCCTGAGATAAAACTATAATCTCATATTCAAAGCTACATTTTTATTTTTTTGAGCTCGTTTAAATATTCATATTTTTAAATAATATAACATGCCTTTTGGCTTCAAACTTGTGGCTAAACTACTAATTACTTATTTATTGCTTTAAACCTATAGTTATATTCGCGCAAAGTATAAAGTAATAAACTGAAAAATACTCATTACGATTAAATTAGAGGTTCCCTACAATAATTCGCGTAATAAAATAAAAATAAGTCAGTTGTGAAGGTCGGTGGGAAGTGGGTTTTACATAATTTCATTTCCTGGTGGTGAGGCCATCAGGCAATGTTTGCCACCAAAATATCATGAAATTACTTTGTTATCATTCTAGTGAGGAAACAAATATGGTCACAACGTTGGTAAAAGTAAGTGCGCTACGTGGGAAAAGAAATTGGTTAATTACTCTCAATAATGGCTACAAAAAGATTACTAATTACAAGGCATTTAATAGCCTTTCATTTAAAAACAGGATGCATAACATAAAATTTTCATTAAATCTTGTAGCCACATCGCATATGTCCTTTAAAAGTAGTAGACTCACAGATTTTCCAATTGAGGGACACCTACGGGCCCAAGAAACAGATGCCTTGCTTATAGATGCCACCACACCATTCTCTCAAGGTTAATAAAAACCACGACTACCTCACACAACTTTGGATAATTTTCAAATCTTCTCAATGATTTAGATGACAAATAATCCTTCAGCCAACATTATGCAACCTTTAGATTTCAAATGATTGGTTAAAAATTTAGTGGTATATCTACCACTCATTCATCACATTCAATGATACATAGTAGGGAGAATATTAGCCAACCAATACCTCTATCTTTGCAAATTTTGTCTACACCAACCAACCCAAATTGAAATATGTTCCCAAATAAGCATCTTCAACTATTGTCCTTTTTACCAGTAGGAAAGGTGCTCCTCAATTGCTTCCTTTTAATGAAAATAATATTCAATAAACATTTGTCTACATGATACATTATCGCGAAATAATCCAACTTGACTTGGGGGCATTTCGGTGATAGGGAGGACTCTTTCTCACATGCCCATCAAATGCCCAAACTATCATGTTGGTTAGATTTTCCATGTATTTTTCAGAAGCAGGATTGGTATCTCATGTTAGTGAACATTCCCTCTATTTAAAACCAAACTACATCACATGGAAGGTTTTTGACTCTTCAATGATGGCATAAAATGACAGAAAGGTTGAGACCCTGGGTTCGGGCACAAGGGGCCAACAAGGCTTTGCTGTAGTCCAGCATAATGTCGGCATTTTCACTTTACCTAGGAAGGAGAAGAAGTCTCATTCGAGGCGTGCCGCAATCGAAGTTAGATAAGGATCTAGGAATTTGATATCAAGGGAATCATATCACCGGGAAGAGAGAAAAGGATGGTAGCTTAACATGCAAACCAGCTAGATAGTAACAATCTATCCATCCTACACCAAAAGGCTACCTAAACAGATGCATATATATAAATTTTTTGAATATCCAACATAATACACAAGAACACAATATAAATCCAGAAATCACATAGCCAATATGCAAACTCGTACAAATATAATCATGGAGCCTTTCTCATTGCTCCACAACACAGGAAGAATGGAAACACTACAAACTTGATGCAACTGACCAACAACCCCTCCTTCGCTCTTCCTTTTATTTTTTATCTTCTGCCATCCACCCAAAATTCCAGTTCCTTTTCCCTTTGCTCGACTGTCTTCATCCTCGACTGCCTCTACTCTTTCCTCGTTCGATTGTCTTCATCCACGGCTACCTCTGCTCTTTCCTCACTCGGTTGTCCCTGATTCTTCCTGCCAGTCTTCCTTCAATCTTTGCTCTTCCCTTGACTGTCAACTCTGCAACTTCCCAACGACCGCCTTCGCCACTTGTCATTAGCCTTTTTCTCTGCAAAATATCAAAACGAAGGCCCCAATAGGCCTCGACCATGGTCCATTGAATCATACCTATGTCATTCTTCCCTTGGTGTTGTCGTTCTTATTGACGCTTCTGCCAGTGCTTCTGCTAATACTACTGTTGGTACATCCCTTGGTTATGTTGTTGCTTCTTCTTTCTCCAAACAAAGGCCCCAACTCTAGCACAACAGTAATAGTCACTTAGCAGAATTGATTGTAGTTGTCCAGTGCTACTTTCTAGGGTCCTGTGATTGGAACTGCTTGATTTAGGAATTTGGTCGTCGTGCTAGACGTTGGTTGAGTTGGCCGTGTCATCATTAGGGAAGCCCATTGTTCTTCCATATCCTCATTGAGTTCTTGTAGCGTGTCCACATGAACTCGGACCGACAGTCGGAGATCACAAAGTTTCTATTTGGTCTTGGCTGACTCGTCCTTGATATGCTGGACGTGACCTTCCAGAGCGGTGACTTCTGCTTGGAACTAATTTCACTGCTCCTTATCCTTAAAGTTCTTAATTGTAGTGAGGAGTTGATTAATTTGTTGGTGAAGTGGGTAGATTAGTTGATTCTTCTTTGCTAGGTTGTCGGACCAGTCATGAACCTGCCACAGTAAGGTGTACCCATCATTCATGGCTTCAAGGATGGAGGCCTTAAGAATGGGTACAATGTTAATCTTCTACTCAATCTCCTCAGCATACACCGTGGTAGGCTCTGGTAGTGCCTTTCTCGCTTTATCGAGGTTCTTCCTAAGCTCTCGGTTAGCTTAGATTAGACCATTACATGGAGTCTGGATATGATCACAACATTCGACCAGGGTGCAAGTAGAGAAATATTTCGGAGCCTCACTCACCACATTAAAAATGGCAAGCCAAAGTGCCTAGAATCATGAATTAATTTGGTCAACCTGCTCTTGAAGTTGTTGATTGTCCTGGTGGAGTAGTCCCATTCGGCTGTGAGGGTAGAAATATTATATTGTTTTTGTTCATGGTCAGAAATAAGGTAATTGTGTATTTGTGAAACTCTCTGCATCACTTGGAATAAAGCTGAATGTTATAGATCGGATACCACTTGTTATATATTTGATCTGAAAATATAAGACAATGCAAATAAACCCAAGAAATAAGAAGATAGAAATAGATAGAAATGATTCACTTTATTGATCAAACCCTTAAGGTAGGGCAACACCATACATTCACTCCTTAAGGAAGGAGAACACTCCACAAGCCATATGCATGTTATCCCTCCATGCGGAGTCTCTAGCCTCTATATAGGCCTCATACATACAATACCATGGGTCATTACCATGGTTCCCTCAATACCATCTATCTAATACCATGGGCCCATTACATTATTACTAACTACTTGTGGTCCCTTACATGATATGGGTTAAACACCTTATTTATTACTATGGCCCATCCCATTATTACATTATTCCCTTGGGTACCTCCCTTTGTACCCCACATTATCCCCCCTAGGTATATTACGTTCCACCCCCTTTAACATGTTTCGTCCCCAAAACATGGGAAGAACACAAATAATAAGATCTACTCAAAAGAGTAGTCCATTGGTACTATGCACGTGCATCTAGCCATCCAAGAGAAAGGTGAACCCTCGATCTCGCTGGTGCCTCGCTCGCTTGAGATGGAAGTTGACCTTGGCAGCTCTTTTGTGTTGATGTGTGGTAGGTGGATCTTCGCTCTTCTCTATCTATCATGTGGGGGTTGTTGTCCTTGTGGCTAATTGGTTGCCATCTTGTTGGTTGTTTTCTTGCGGGGTGATGATATGTTGAAGTTTTAACCCATGGTGTCTTTTTCTTTAATTCACCCCTTACTGGATCCTGACTGTTATCTGGTGCATGTTGTGGTACCCGTTGTGGTGTCTTATCTTCCAATATTACTTCAACCACTAAGCCCTCATCTGATGTGTCAGCACCTGTAACCTTTTCTGCTTCAGCCTCTGTTTGTGTTTGATTGTCGATCATCAAAGGCTCATCATTTGATGTGTAAGTTTCATTAGAGCTTTGTGCTTTTGCCTCCATAGTCTCTACTTGGGTCTTAATGGAAATATCCTGTAATGTAATTTTCTTCTTTTTATACCAGAGCTTCAGGAATTTATTCTGCACATTAATATTGATAGTACCCACGGATTCCATCCAAGGATATCCCAAAACAACATCCATGTTATCCATATCTGAAGTATAAAAATCACCATGCAACACATTCTTATCCATAGAAAGCTTCAAATCCTTATAAACTTGAACATCCACATCATCAACCTGTGTGTTTTCAATGTGTTTTGTTGGCACTTGTAATTTTTTTGCCAAGTTGACATTTATGAGATTTTGCTTGCAACTAGGATTTATAGACACAACGATCTTCTCCTTCTGAATCAATCCATGAACCTGCAATAAGGAGACACCAATATAAAATAACCCCTTACGTGTCTCATTCTCCTTTTTTCTAGCACGAGACCATTGTCTAAAAGGACTCTTTCAAATTCTACATCTGAAAGTTTGGTCAACTGCTTTTTGTCAAGTGAGAAATACCATTTGGTAGCCTCATCTTTGAAACCAAGCCACACTAATTCCTTTGAACTTGTCCCATATGTGAAATTTCTTTGTTTTATGAATTCTCCAATAGTAGGGTCATTATCTTTTCCTGTAAGAAACATCTTGCTAGACGGCAAGAAAAAAAAAAAAAATTACGTACTTGGCAAAAATTTAAAGTGGCCACAATTCTGTCAATATTGCTCAGAATTCCTATTATGACCTGTTTTCGGAAATGGAACAACCATTCTACATCTTCCCATGTGGTAGAAATCCCAATCTAGGCACTGGAATTGCTGATCCACGCTGCAACTGCCCCGCCGTCACAAATAATTGCTGAAAAATAGTTGAATTTAAATCAGCGATATCTCTCTCATCCAAGCTCCGATTCAACTGATTTTTTTTTTTTAAATTGGGTATTTTTTCACAAATAATCTAGATCTGTAATTAGATTCTGTAGATTTTGCACCAAAAAGTACAGATCTACGCCGCAAACTCGTT
Source organism: Pinus tabuliformis (assembly GCA_031772625.1). NCBI lineage: Eukaryota > Viridiplantae > Streptophyta > Pinopsida > Pinales > Pinaceae > Pinus > Pinus tabuliformis. The sequence goes on along the minus strand of CM062811.1, from coordinate 771,667,327 downwards.
GCCCCAAAAAATGTCTGCAACAGCACTGAGTTTTAAATCAGCGAGATCTCCTTCATCTGGACTCTGATTCGCTCGATTTTTTTTTGAAATCGGGTATTTTTCACAAAGAATCCAGATCTGCAATTAGATTTTGCAGATTTTGCACCAGGACGTCCAGATCTGCGCCGCAAACTCGCTGCCCCGAAAAATTGTCTGCAACACCACTGATTTTTAGATCAGCGATATCTCCTTCATCCGGACTCCGATTCGGCTGATTGATTTTATTTATTTATTTGTTTTTTGTTTTGTTCGTTTGTTTGTTTTTATTTTGTTTTGTTTGTTTGTTTGTTTTGTTTTATTTTGTTTTGTTTTTTGTTTTTGTTTTGTTTTGTTTTTTTTTTTTTTCTTTTTTTTTTTTTTTTTCAATCGGGTATTTTTTCACAAAAAATCCAGATCTGCACTTAGATTTTGAATATTTTGCACCAAAAAATATAGATCTAATCTGCAACTTGCCGGCCCAAAAAATTTCCTGCAAAAAAAATAAAATAAAAAAAAATAAATAAATAAATTTCTCCACTTTTGCCCAAGAAAGTGCACTAATACCACTTGTTATAGCTCTAACCCAGAAATATATGAGAATACAAATAAACCCAATAAATAACAAGATAAAGATAAATACTTCTTTATTGATCAAACCCTTAAGGTAGGGCAACACCATACATTCACTCCTTAAGGAAGGAGAGCACTCCACAAGCCATATTTATAGTACCCATTGATTCCATCCAAAGGGTACCTCCCTTTGTACCCCATATTATCCCCCCTAGGTATATTACGCTGAACAATTGGGCTGAGGACCAGATTTGGAGATCATTTTGTTGCATGTTGGATGGATTAGGGAATCAGCTCTGCAGGGGTTGCCCACTAGCGATGGACTTGTTTGAGTGTTTGTGGGGTGATGTCGCTTGCTATGATGGCTATGAAAATTGAGGAGTTGACGATATGGAAACATGATTTGGTGCAATGGGGGGGGTTAAATGAAATGGGAGCAAGAAGGGATCGATAGTGGTAACATGCGACTATGGAATGATGGACCTTGTGTCTAGCAGTGGGCCCGACTCTAGTAACAATGACATCATGGAGGTGGTAATGATTCCTCTACTGGGGACTATCATGGTGGAATGAATAACTGAATCAACTTCCATGTCCTCTATGCCCAACAGTGTCCTAGTTGGAATTGTATTCGACAAGGTAGCGGAGTTCAATGCGGTGTGTGGGGATGGGTCACTCGAGTTCGACGAAGTTGTGGATGTGGAGGGCAGAACTTCTTCTATGACAGGTGAGGCCACGACGAACTAGGGTCCCTCGATGGTGAAGTCGACGATTTGCACTACAGGGTTCGATTTTTTCTTCTTGGCTCCGGTTGGAGGCTTGGTGTAATGGTATATTTGGTTTGTAATAAACTCAAACCAAGCAAGGCCTCAAGTATACAAATATATGGTATATTTGGTTAGTAAGCCTCCCATGCTTAGATGGAGGTAGGTAGGGAAACCAAATTTGTTGAGTGGTTCCAACACCTCCAACAATAGGTCAATGATATCAAGTATAAAGCCAATGCCAAGTACAAGCAGCGACATGACAAACACAAGGTTTATAATTTTTAGGTGGGTGACAAGGTGTGGTTACACTTACAAAAAGAGTGTCTCAAGGGCTAAAAGTGAAAGCTCAAACGACTCTAATATGGTTTGTACACAATCACAAATGCTTCTGTGATAATGGATTTGAATTGAGTATTCCCCCATTACTTGGCTCACACTTAGTGTTCAATGTGGAGTCGCTTTGACCAAATTATCCACCTCTTTTGGACACCTTGGAGGTAGCGAGAAATTACCCCCCACAAAGCTTAATTTGTCTACATTAAACAAGCTACAGTGGATCATATCATTGACACCAAGGCAAAGGATACTTTCCAACGACACATCCAACCCTACTAGATTATAAAAGCTAGTTAGGTTCTTCACCAAGGCAAGTGACTCACCAGACCCAAATTCAGCATAAGCTTACCCATATGATGGGGGAACTAAAGAAATGGATACCATTGCTTCTTAAGGAGGGGGGGACTGATTGAGGTGGATATTGGGGGACTCAACATGAAGATTACACATGACAACTAAAATAATATTTGCAGTTACATCAAAGAACATAATTGTGTTAACTTTACATATAGGGATAAAGTAATTATAGTTTAGAAAGAATTATAATTTCATCCACAAGTGGTTTCTACTTTTTAGTATGAGAAAGTTGTGTAATTCCTTTGCTACTTGATCAGGAGCTCAGGACCAAGTGTCGTAAAATGGTCAAAAATGAAAGTGCTCAAAACTAATTGGAACCTAAATGACCGGATAGATCTTGTCTTCCTGATTCTGGCGCTGCGAACGGTTCGAAAAACGGTCACCGTATGAGAAAGTTATGCCAAAAATAATAATTGCCTAAAAACATTGGAATTTTAAATTTTTGAAAAAAAATTAAAAAAGAATATAATATTCCAAAGAATATTAGAATATTCCCTTTGACCAGCGAATCAGAGGCTGCCACGTGGCAGGCCTGGAGGGCGCCACGTGGCCCCAGATGACATCAGCAAACCTTTTTTGGGCGCATTTTAAAAATGTTTGGCATGGGCCGAGTTTGAACCCGTGACCTCTACCTTGTCACTACAAAGGCTTACCAACGCACCACCAACGGCTCATTTGTTCGATGGGTGGAGCAATATTGTAATAAAGTTTGAAATGGTAATGGGCAGGAAAATTAAGGGGGCCAGCCCCTAAGCGCCAGCCCCCGCACACCATATGACCGGGTGCCCAAAACCGTGGGCTAACCCCTAACCTCCGGCGCGAAATCCGATGTTAACCGCCACCCGAAATCTGTGGTCACATGCGCATTTATTAAACTGCAGTTACAGTTGGCGGATCAGTTGGCGGTGGCGCCAAATTTGGCGGCCGCTCCATATTTGGCGGGCTTAACTGGCCGTAACTAAAGTTAACTGGAGTTTTTTTAGGCCAAGCTGGCAGTTGGGAGTAAATGGCCATAACTTTGGCTAGGAAAGTCCGTTTTGGACGAATTTTTTTATTTTTTTGGGTCTCTTCTACCTTCTGAAGCCATTGGCACAGGTTTCAAAGCCATCTGAGGTCATTTGCAGGTGTTTTAGCTTCGTGGAAGTTCCAGGAGCCACTAGGGCCAAATCAGTTTGGGAGCTGCATTGGGAATTGTGCAGCCAGTGAATGTGGAACGAAGGTTGTTCCTGAAGTTTTCCAGCCTTCTGAATCCATTTCTACAGCTCGTTTTGCCTTCTGAGGCATTCTTCTCACTGTTTAGCTTCAGGGAAGCTTTCAGGGCCACTAGGGCCATTTCAGTGCATGAGTTGTTTGGGGGCTATGTTTCATCCGTTTTGGTGATTCAAAAGCCTATGTCTGCTATTTTCGACCTT
>CM062811.1:771250151-771663767 GCA_031772625.1 Pinus tabuliformis | reverse complement strand
ACTCCTCACTCCATTCAAACTTCTTACCTTTCCTCTTCAATGATGTGATGGGATAAGAAATCTATGAGAAGTTCCTGATGAACCTCCTATAATAGCCTGCGAACACCATGAAATATCTCACCTCATCCACATTGTTAGGAGCTACTCACTCCATGATGGCTCTTATCTTCTCTAGATCTATTGCAATTCCTTCCTTGGAGGCAACATGTCCCAAGTAGTGTACCTCAGTCTGAAAGAAACTACACTTGTTGAGCTTAACATACAATTGATGCTCCCTCAACAACCTCAACGCTGCTGCTAAATGCTTGGCATGCTCTTCCTCATTTTTAGAATATACCAATATATCATGAATGAACACAATAACAAACTTATCCAAATATGGACGCAACACACTATTCATCAAGAACATGAATTTAGATGGAGCATTCGTTAATCCAAATGGAACAACAACAAACTCATAATGCCCATACCTGGTCCTGAACACAGTCATGTAAATGTCCTCCTCTTTGATGCATACTTGATGATATTCAGATCTCAAGTCAATCTTCAAGAACACTGATACTCCCTTCAGATGATCGAACAAGTCATCAATCCTCGACAAAGGGTACTTGTTCTTGATAGTCACGTTGTTCAATTGTCTATATTCAATGCATAATCTGAGAGTACCATCTTTCTTCTTGATAAACAATACTGGTGCACCCCAAGGTGATACACTTGGCCTAATGTATCCCTTGTCCAACATTTCCTTCAATTGTAGGTTTAACTCAAACAACTCATGTGTGCTCATCCTGCAAGGTGCTTTCGATGCTGGAGCTTCCCCTGGCACTAACTCAACAGAAAAGTCTACCTCCTTGTAAGGTGGCAACTCTGTAATGTCCTTAGGAAATACATCCTGAAACTGTTGCAAAACTGGGTACCTACTCAACACATATGCATCCTCAACCTCCTTACCCTTATCACTAGAAATGTGTACTACAAATAACATACACCCTTTCTTGTGGCTACGCATTGCTTTCATAGCTGTCACCATCCTAATTGATGTGGGTTTCTTCTTACCCTTTAAGACTCTTGGTTCCCCATTGTCATCAACACACTCAATAGCTTTATCATAACATTCTACCTTGGTTCTATGAAGATACAACCAATCCATGCGCAACAACATATTGTATGATCCCAACAGTAATACATTTAGATGTGCTACATTAGGCATACCATTTAAATCAAATGCACAAGCTCTTACACAATGATGCACTCGCTTATTTGTACCTATAGCCAATTGCACTAACCAATACTCTACATGCAATTCTTTACTCAAACCACACTTATCCACCATGTCAGGACTAACATAACTATAATTAGATCTAGGGTCAATCAAAATAGAAATAAATTGATCACAAAGCTTACCGTCCATCTCAATGATAGATGTCTGGTGTTCTGCCTGTCTTTTTTCCACTGTCGCATAGATACGTGGAATACTCTAACCAACATCCCCAACAATCTATGCCTCCTGTGCAGTGTATATCTTAGGCCTTCCACCCTAATGATGCAAACAATATCTCTTAAGGTGTTCCTCACCACATGTCCAACACTCCAACCAATGAGTGCCCTCACCTCTATGTTGTTGTTGTTGTTGTTGTGACCCATGTCCCTGTCTAATTGCATTAAATCTCTTTTGCGATGCCACATTTTATTTCCCATATACATGTTGAGGCCTTGTTCTCTTAGGCTTCCATTTACCTCTACCTTTGTCTTCTCCCTTCCATCCATGCTGAGATTCATTCTTACGCTTTGACTGTTCATAGAAATGCTTCAATTTCCCAATGAATTCCTTAAGTGATTGAGACTCATCATACTCAATCTGATCTCTAAATATTAATGGAAAACCACTGAAAAATCTCTGAACTTTAGCCTTCTCATCAATAAGATACGGTACATACCTCAATAGCTCTAGAAACTTGGTCACGTACTCTTCATCTGTCATTGATCCCATCTTTAGCTCATAGAATTCTTTAGCCTTACTGTCGTTGTACCTCTCTGAAAAGTACTTCTTCCTAAAAAGTCTCTTAAACTCCCACCAACTCAAGTCATCCATCTTGATATCTCTAATGCACTTAACATCTTCCCACCATATGTCTGCTTACCTTTCAAGTTGAAGATAACTATTCTGGCCTTCATGTTATCCATGTACTCATGCAACTCAAAGGATTTGTTCATCCCAAGTATCCAAGCCTCTGCATCTTCCAAATTCTTCACATCTCCATCTAAAGTAGGTGGTTTTTCTTTCTTGAATTCATCTGGCAAGTATCCCATATCATTCCTCCTGTAAGGATGATAGCCATGATGATCATGATGTCTATCAGAACCAAAACTACAATAGTACTGGTACTCATCGCCCCTCCTATCTGGAGTGTCCAACAACGTGCCATCTCTCATTGTATCAGATCTATCTGACTTGTGTCTACCATGAGACCTACTTCCATATGCCCCATTAGTTCCATCCTCATGTCCATGGTTGATCCGAAGCGGCCCTTGTCCTTGCAGTTCTGATAAACTTTGAAGAAGTATAGCATTAACCTCTGCCTGCTTCTCTTGTTACTATATGATCCGGTCATTATCTGCCTTACAAATCCTTATCTCTTCCTTTAAGCTCCTCAATGTAACTGCCAAATAAGAATGATTCCCAACACCATACTGCTCTTCAGATTCATAGGGAGAGTCTTTGTAGTCAACAGTCTTGCTAGCCATTTGATATTTCTTCCTACAATGCATAATATGTCAGATAAACCAAATCATAATAAATCAACGTCCCTCAGTATAACTCGGGGAGGATACCATGTCTACAAGATCGCCAAATCAACATGATACATGTATAACATAGATATAATAACATATATACATACACAAATAAATGTATCAACCCATAAACATCACTCTAGCTAAGGTCCAGTCATCAATGCAAGGCCATATTAACATTGCATGTTATGACCTCATGCATGACAACAACCATTACTCCATTATACACATTGCCACATGCAACCAACAACATGCATAAGCAATATCTATTCAACTACGCCTATGCATAAACACATGTAGTCGAGCATAAGCGATCAATTCTTGTAATCAACCTACAAGACTAATATGTGTAATCAAAACATACAAGAGTGTAACCTAACATACAAGGATGTAAGTAGGTGACATAAAATCAACATGTAAGCGACATATAATTCATATGAAACCAATCACATACTCATGGCAAATACATTTCATGAGATCAATATAAACTTCTCCATAACAACCATACTACAACCATAATCTGTTATGAAACCAGCTCAAGAAAAGATAGAAAAGATAGATCAACGCCTTAGAATTCAGCCTCTTCGAGGGGGCAACCTCCTTTACATTACATAAATGAACAATTCTTGGATGATACAAATGAAAAGACCTCCTTTCTATATATAGGAGTCTAAGGGGTCATAACATAATCAGAGCCGACATAACAATAATAATGTAAGGGCACAATAATAACAATAGTGGGCTTCTATGGGGCACAATAGTAACAATATGGGCACTACATGGGTACATCAATATAATAAGTTGGTTATACTAATAACAATAAGGGGTTACACTAGTAGTATAGGGGCCTAACATGCCCCTCTCCTTCAAAAAGCGTTGTCCTCAACGCTTGAGTAGTTCTTGATGCTTCTGTATAAAATTCTTGTCCTCCCATGTGGAATATTCAGCGGGTAAGTTCTTCCACTTGATGAGATACTCTGAAATTGATCGATTTCGTAGCTGTCGGGTTCTTGTTTCTGTGACTGCTCCAGGTTCCAATATGATTTTTCCTTCCTCTTCAATTTCTGGCAATATTGTTTGAATTGGGATCTTTTGCAACTTTTGAATAAGTGGCCATACTTCTTCGTCCTTCTTCCATTCATCCCTTGCTTCGTTTATCCAATCTGGTTGGATAATATAAATAGCACAAAACAATGCTTCCACATCCTCATCCTTGAAGAGTTTTCCCATTCGGTAAGGTCGCCATTTTTTAAGCGCATGTAGTTGTGCCAACATTTCCTTCTCATAAATAGCTTGCTTGAGATGTAGCAGTAAAAATACCCAATCACCTACATCAAAACATTTTTCACTGCGATGTTGATCTACCTGTTGTTTCGTTTGATTTTTCACCGAAGTGGCGTTATCCTTTAAAAGTTGGATAACTTGTTGTTGATGCTTGATGTGATCTTTCACTGCTTGAACCTTTTTCTTCTTGATATGTCCTTCTATCTCTAGAGTTTGAGGAGTGGTAATTTCTTCCAATCCTTTACAAGATATGTTCGGATTCATTTCTTGATGCTCGATGTGATCTTTCACTTCTTGAACATTTTTCTTCTTTATATGTCCTTCTATCTTGATAGTTTGAGGAGTGGTAATTTCGAACAATGAATTACAAGATATGGTTGGATTCATTTCTTCTTTCTCGATGTGATCTTTCACTTCTTGCACTTTTTCTTCTTGATATGTCCTTCTATCTTGGGAGTTTGAGGAGTGGTAATTCTTGCCAATGCTTTACAAGATATGGTCTGATTCATTTCTTTTTTCTCTAGGGTGGGGTCCTGGCGTATATCTTCTTCTTTTGATGTTTCTTGATCCTTTCCTTCCTCTTCTTCATATTCTATGTAAAATAATTTCTTCTCAGCACACTTATGACCTTTAGTGCATTTGCTATCACAATTGTAACAAAGCCCTTTTTCTCTTTTTTCTTCCAATTGTTGTGGTGTAACCCTTGTAGGTTGTGGAAGGCTAGGAGAAACAACACTTCCATCTTTATAGTTGTGAGGGGTACACTTCCTGGTTTCCATAATTTTGCTTTCCACTATGTCACAAAGCCCTTTTACTCTTTCCAATTGTTGTAGTGTTGCTCTAAAGAAGGTGTTGCTCTTTGTATCCTCATAATGTGCTATCATTTCCTCCGTGAAAATTGACCACGTAACAAGTTGTTTATGAGAAAAAAGCCCTTCGTACCATAAAAATTGGTCTGGTTCTAAATATGAAGATGTAATACATACCTTTTGTAACAGTTGTACACCATGTAGATCAAAATATTGCTCCATCTGAAGTATCCAATTTACCGGATCCTTGCCATCAAACTTCCTCATCTTGCTTTTTCTTGATTTTAGGAGCTCGACCTTGAAACGACTGTAACTCTGTACTTTCAGATCTTTAAGTTATGAAATTGTGACCTATAGTATCCCTCTGTGTCCTCTTTCCAATGCCACCAGTCTGATCCAAATTGGATTCTCTGAGAAAGAGTTATGCACAATCTCCCAAGATGACCTGATTATAGACCTTTCCATAAGAGCGAAATTGTATGAAGTTCCACGTGTCACTGTTTCAACCTTTGGATCTGAAAAATGCATAAAAGAAACTACAATCCGTCCTCTTTCTGTACCTTCTTATGAAATTTCAATCTGATCCCCAGAGAGAAAGTTATGACGATTCTCCCCAGGTCACCTGTTTGGAATGTAATTCAGGAGTCTGCAAAAAGACCAACTTCCTCAGATCATATCTCCGCAAATATAGCACGAAAAGCTCTGAAATTTAGACCTGAGGTTCAGCGCAATTTCTTCTAAAATGGGTTTTTTTTTGCAACTTCTGAAATGTCGAAGAAAAAAAATTGATAGCGAAAATGCCACGATGACCTGTTTGGAGCAGCGAAACCCTAGAATCCAAAGCTCTGATACCAAATGTTATGGAACCAGCTCAAGAAAAGATAGAAAAGATAGATCAACGCCTTAGAATTCAGCCTCTTCGAGGGGGAAACCTCCTTTACATTACATAAATGAACAATTCTTGGATGATACAAATAATAATGTAAGGGCACAATAATAACAATAGTGGGCTTCTATGGGGCACAATAGTAACAATATGGGCACTACATGGGTACATCAATATAATAAGTGGGTTATACTAATAACAATAAGGGGTTACACTAGTAGTATAGGGGCCTAACATAATCAATCATCAATCTAATGCAACAAGCACATGAAATGCAAGTGTAAGAGACACACATGCAACTGACATGCATGCATGACCAACACACACTGCCCATCCAATCCTAGAGTTGAACCATGCTCTAATACCACTCTGTAACACCTTGCTCCAACATCCACCCAAGTAACCATGCCAACCGGGGTAAACATGAGATGAGATGCTACTATGATCAGATTCAACCTCCTATGTGACCTTAAGGAAGTGGAATCGATGAAACATCACACACAGTCATCCAACATCATCAATAGAACCCTTAGGAGACAAGTCAGCCACTCAAACAACCTGTCCCTAGGTCCCACTATTGTTCTGGATCTCTTAGGCCATAGTCGCTCTCATGCTATGGGCAAGGGAGCGACCAACAACCCAAAGTCGCTCTCATAGGCTTGCTTACCAGCGACTAACGACCAAAATTGTCAGTTTTGTGACAGTGACCCTGGGATATAAGCCACTTTTTCAGGTCCAGAGCCCAGGCCACTGCCTAGAATGGAGTGATAGCTTAGAATCAGTAAAAATACAGGGAAATAATGATGCAAAAGCAATAAACTGAACAAGACCATAATCATACCCTTACTAGCCATGACAGGCATTTTGTCAAACACAACATTAACATGTAACCTACAGGTGTAAACAACATAGTTAAGTGTAGTGATCTCATACTTATCTGAGAATTGCTATGAACCATTGTTCCCTCATGTCAATTGCTAAATTATCATCTATTAGATCATAGACACATTATCCATTCATATACAAGTAAAAACATGTTGAGAGCCATACATAGTTGTTGTCATAAAATATACATATAACCAACATAGTAGGAATAGAAATACCTTAAACATATCAGCCATCAAAATCCACATATACATCAATACATTTACACATGAAAATCAAGGGAATGAATTTTTCATTAATGAATGCAATGAACCAACCCGAGACTGGACTACCACGTTCCACCTACCATAGAGTGGCTGAGCCAAATCTCTCTTCAGTCAATCACCCCCATGCCATATTCCAAGCATGAATGTGGGACTCATAGAACACACCAAAAACACCAATCAACATGGATGCCACATGAGTTCTCCGCCTACACTGTGAGGAATTTGAATGCCTCCTTGTCTCTCAGGCTTTACCGTGCATCCACAGTATGATCCAGGGATCAGTAGGCCCTACACCGACACATACTCTCCAGGATTTACCGTGCATCCCATCCCGGAACCACTAGGCCCAATGGAGAGAAAATCCACCTCTTGGCTTTATCGTATATCCAACCATTCACCGACAAGGATTACTAGGCTCAACGAGGCACACAATCTGGCTTTACTACAACCCACAGTTCGGTTCAAGGGTTACTTGGCCAGTGGCTTCGTGCTCCTTAGTCTAGTTCAGGGACCACTCAGACCATGTGTTTTTCAATTCAAAGATCCACCCCACTCAGCTTTGAATCCAATTCAGCCATCCCACATAAACCGAATGAGAGAACCCATCTCATCAAAGCTATTAGGAAATGGAAATTCTAGGCTGAAAATACTGTCACACCTTGCAAAACCCATGCCATGGTAGAAAAGAAACATACACATTCCCATGCATGTCAAATATAGCAAGGAAAATACACATGCAAGTTGACACCTTCAATGAAGCCTGTTGTAGCTGCTTGATCCCACCTTTCCTTGGTTGATCTTTGCTTCCTCTTGCCTTCTTTTCCTTTCTTTCTCCAATGCCAAAGTTCTCCAAGAAACTCTAAGTGTCCGAGAGTGAGAGGGAGAGAGAGAATAATGAGAGAGCTCTAAAACTCAATTGACAAAAGTTTACCCAGTGATCATCGGAAGCCTTTTTATGAATGAGGCCTCTATTTTCTCCATTTTCCATTATTTTCCTTCATTTTCCTCCTCACATGCAACCTGTGCCTTTCACCTCCCTTTTCTTCTAATTTCCATTATTTTCATAAATAATTGTGCCAAAAATGCCATTTTGCCTTTCCAAAGCCTTAGCCATTGCTTTTTCCAATTGCCTTAGCCATTAACAACCAAATGAACACCCCTAGGATGTCTTGCCAAACATTAAGCTTGGAATAAGTGTCCTATCAACTGTGGTTATTGTTTTTAACTTTTATTACATGGAATTTTCACCAAGGCTGTTACATATACTTGCCCCCATTGCTTGATCTCAACACCGTGATCTTCTTCCCTGTCTGGTTCTTCATAAGAGCCTCAAACTCTTGGAACCTCTTGAACACCCGATCCTTGGTATTCAAAAAGAAAATATAGGTCTTCCTAGAGTATTCATCAATGAGATTCACATAATAATGACATCCGCTCAATGGTACATGAGACATAGGGCCACACACTCAGAGTGTATCATTTCTAGAATACCTGCTACCTTGTTTTCACTACTTGGGAAATGTTTCTTGGTGTACTTTCCTGAAGCACACCCCCTGCGCACATCATGATGCTTAGTATTGAACTCAAGTAAACTTATACCCATCTCCCTTAGTGATCTAAAAAATTAAAAAGTGAAGGTTTCATTAAATAATTTGCAAGCTAGTTTATGTGTTTTAGGCAATGGATTGTAGTTGAAAAAGTAAACAAACTTAAGTTAGGTTGTAGAATTTTAACAATTAAAAGAGGACAAAAATACAGTATCAAACACAAGCAAATTGATAATGAAGTTCACCCATCTTGGTCTACACCTCCAAGCTTAGCTTCAAGTGGTGACCACTTAATTATATTCTAAATTGATAAATACATCAACATACAAGTTTCAATATGCAAAAATAGCATTGCCATTGTGTCCAAAATTCTTTAAAGCCCCCATCTATGCTCTTCTTGACCTAAAGAAGGCTTAAAAATGAGAAAGATAGCCCCTCTTTTCCAAATTGGTCTATAACTGCAACATACATGCCCTCGACGGCTAAACTGGAAACAAAACAACCTATGGCCTATTGGTGGGCATGTTCATTTGGGAACCCAGAGGTCCCAAGCTTGATCTGGCAGTGTAGGCAAAAATGGCGTGTTTTTTAATTAATTAATATCTATATATCTATATATAGATATTTATTTATTTATATTTATATTTTATTATTATTATTATTATTATTATTATTATTATTTTTTTATGGCCGAAGCCCCAATGGTAACTCTGCCCTCGGTTCTACGCGATTACATGACCGTCGGTTGTGGGTCATAGGCCATGTGCCTAACCTCCAAACTTTCCTCCCACCATTGGTTATGTTTAACCACATGGCCGTGGGTTCGAGGTGTGGGTGGTGTGCCACGCACCCTAGCCCCGAACCTTCTGCCGATGGTCGTATCAATATATATATAACCATGGGTCAAGGTATTCGCTGAAACCACACCTCCATTAGCTCCACCTTCAATCATATTCCAACCAATATAACTGTGGGTCGGTCTAGTCGGGCTAGCTCACCGACCCACCCACTATGCCCAACCTTCACCACCAATCTCTTTAATTAAAATTCTTCGGCCATGTTTAAATAATTCTTATGTTTCCCTAACAGTAGAGCGGTGGAATAATATATTTGAGGTCGATGATTTGAATCTTATAGAGGCTTATCGACTAGTCAACCAAATTTTGGTGCCATCCAAAGTGCCACATGGCACCCTAGGATTGGGCCATGTGTCACTCTGTGATGGCCCATATCACGAACCAAGAATCAAATAACAATGCACCATCTGTCCTTGTACGACTTGACTAAATGTCATCTCCTGATTGGCTCCCTTCTAAAATCTGTACTACCCAATCAAATGATGACATCAACACCATGTAAGCATACAAACTACACAACCAACCATGCAACTATTTTTTTGTTATTGTTTGACCAAAACTATAGAACATGATAACTTGCTCATACAGTATTAGATTGAGGCAATCCAAGTGTCATTGGAATAAGAACGATGAGCTCTATGATTTGGAACTAGTTTCGAGAGATTTTGAGCACTTTTATTTTTATCATATTTTTGATCCCCTAGATCACTTAGCATCCTGAATGCTCCATGGTGCAAGTGTGCCATCCTCTTGTGCCATATCTCGTACAACTCACCACTACTGGTCTGCACCACTAAGGCTCTAGTAGGATGAAACATAAACTCGAAAATTCTCCCACTGTGGATTCCAATCACTCTAGCAGAATCGATATTGGATCCATTGGGATTTATATGCACATGTCCTCCTCAAAACACCACTACATGCCCCCTGTCCTCAATAATAGAGACTAAAATCAAGTTCTTCTTCAACCCTGGAACATAAAGAACATTCATCACTTTCAAAGGAGGTGATGACTCCCTCTGAAAACATATTGTCTCCACTCTTGTTGCTCTTACCTTGGAGTTATCTCCAAGCACAAGCTCTAAGTCAATGTCATCCCCTGTGAGACTTGTGAAGTTATATCTCACTCCAACCATATGGCAGGATGCTCCACTGTCTACAAACCACACACCGTAATACATGACACTAGTGGTAAAACTCACCACTAAAGAAAACTTCATGTCAAACCTGGTGGAAAAATCATCCACCTCTGCTGAAGTTGCAACACCCTTCTTCTGCCCCTTCTTATTGGAACACTGAACAACATAGTGACCCAACTTCCCACAAGCAAAGAATTTTACTTTGTTATGTCCTTCTCTTTGGCCTTTTGCTTCACCCTTTTCTACTTAGATCCACTAGAACACCCCTTCTTGGCCTTCTTCTTGCCCTTAGTTGTGAGGGAAACATTCTCCTCCTGATCTACCCCACCACGTTGGCTGCCACTCTTGGTACTCCTCTTGGTCTCCTCCTAGTTGAAATTATCCCATATCCTCCTCTAAAATGGAAAATGATCTATGGAAATGATGCCATATATGAATCCATCCCATTGCTTGGGAAAACCATCTAGTGCTGTCTTGACCAACTATTCCTCAGGAATAGTCTCTCCCACTGCAACCAATTCATCTCTCACCTATGTGATCTTGGTGAATTATGAGGTTACCATGTCAGTCTTAGTCATCTTAGTGTTTCTTGAATTTTGAAGCAACTCCATTTTCCTATTCTCCTTAGAGCTCTAGTGAAGTGTGACAAGGGAATCCCACATCTTTTAGGCAATCCTCTTCCCTATCACATGAGGGAATATATGGCCTTTAATAACAGTGAGAATGATATTCCTTGCCTTCATCATTCTCTTCTTCGAGGTACCAAAATTTTAAACCCCACTCAACCTATCCTCCACTGTCAAACCAATATCCATCTGACCTCCACAACCAACACAAGTTATCCAACCACTGAAGACTGAAAAATCCTCCCTCTCAACCACTGTATTATGGTATGTTTAGGCAGGTTTTAGTTCATTATTAATTATCTTGTAGCATAAGATTTTCCTGTTAGTATGTTTTATTGTTAGCTGAAAGTTCACTGTAGGTTCATAGGCTTTGATACCATGTATAAATTTCATTATCTATAGCCCCAATACAGTTTCAAAGGTTTTGCATAGACTTTAATGCCCACAGGCCCACATGTTAGCCGATATATAAAATTAATGCAATTTTTAGAGAAACATTTTAGGAGTACACTACTTTTTGCACTTTATAGTTGATAGAAAATAAAAACATGCACATGATTTTTTCACACTGATTTTTGGTCTAATAGTTACCCTAGAAAAACCCACAAGGGGAAAACTAGTACCGAGGAGGATTTTATTTGCTTCGATTCTCAGAGAAATTTGTACATTATGATATAAAAAACCAGGGTACTTATCTCCCTAGGAATTCGGGCCACAGTTTACAACAAGTCTAGAATTCTTCCTTGTAACTCAAGCCATTGTCTAAGGTGTTATCAACCTCCTTTTCTCAAGTTTCTTTGCTCATAAATTTGAGCCTCTAGATTGAAACTTCTACACTTGAATTCATCATTGTGTATCTTTTCTAGCTCCTCGTAATTCAAGCTAAAACACAACATTAAATAACTATAAAATGGTCCCTCTGGAAGCACACTTTCAACCTTGAGTTAGAAGCTTCAATTTGACTTCATCTCCTTTTATTTTAGCCTGTTACTTAATGCCAAACTCGAGCTGAAATTTCTAGAATTTTGTAGACCTAAACCACCTTAAAATGCGGGCATGGTTTTCCTTGAAACTCAACCCGAAATTTGCGCTGAACTTAGAAATTGGGCTCCCTAAAAACCCAGCCTGAAATTTTCGTTGAGCCTATTATAGAGCTCAAGTTTAGTTATGTGTCTTCTCTATGCTTGGTACTCATGCCCTAGGGCGATTTCTCTCACAACTGATACATATTTCCCTTCTATAAACCATTGATTTCTCATGAAGTACTCCTCTTTTCCAGCTCTTCTCTTCAACACTTCACATGTATAATAATGAGCCCTATGCCTTTTTTCCTCCCTTTTCCCTCCCCTTTCCCTCCCTTTTCCTCCCTTTTTAACCCTAACCCTTTTGATCAAGGGCTGAGATTAGATCTTAGCCCTTAGACCAATGATGGAGATCACTCCCTCACTTAACCCCCTTTTCATGTGACCGCCCTTATTAATGACTCTGTAGTCACTTTATAACTTTATATTTGTACCATATACTTTTTCTCCACATAAAATAAACTTAAAATCATAAAGTGACTTTAATATTAAATGCACCTAGTACATAAAATACCACATAAAGTGATTTTATAACATGACTTTAATATAACTCATAAATTCATATGTTAAAAAGGTGTTATAAAGTTTTCTTAAGCACAGAGACAAATGCACTATGAAACACCTCGTTAGTACATTTTTCTTCAACAAGGATTCTAAGGAGAAAGAATGAAAAATAAGAAAAAACAACCGTGAAATAAAGAGAAAAAACATTTGGAAAAAATATGTTCCAAATTTATATATAGAGAGAAATTGTTACTTTTTATTTTTATTTTTTAAATATTAGAAATAAAATTTCAAAACAAATTATAATAAAAATGATTAAAAACATTAAAAGAAATACAATTTCTAATTGAATAAACAAATAAATTATAAAATAAAGACAATGGAATCACACCGCCCACCCAATACACCTTTTTTATCTCTTTTTTTTAAGTTTAGTTTGGTTTTTTTTTAATATTTAATATTTATTTTTCATTTTTCATTTTGTATTTTTTTTGGTTAAATATAATTTTATTTATAAGA
Source organism: Pinus tabuliformis (assembly GCA_031772625.1). NCBI lineage: Eukaryota > Viridiplantae > Streptophyta > Pinopsida > Pinales > Pinaceae > Pinus > Pinus tabuliformis. Next base: position 771,650,570 of record CM062811.1, on the reverse strand, counting down.
ATAAATTACAATGCAATATGTGTATGGAGCATTTAAAAAAGGCTTTTGGTAACTTATGATATTTCTATATCTCTCAATTTTTTTTTGCATTATGTCCTCTACATTGTGGGGTTAAGAAATTATTAAAAGTTTTCTTTTCATTGAATCTAATGAAGGTTTTTTTATAAGTTCAAAAGAAAAATCTAAATCTAAATTATTTTTCTTCTCCTATTTTTTTTTAGGAAATTACCTAAATTTATATAAAAAATTATATGAAAAAAGCAATATTTAAATTCAAAGTTCATGTGCATATTCATAAGTGTTATCCCTCTTGATGTTCTATAATCCACTGTGTTTGTTCCATCCTTATTCCATCTTTTGAAAGACTATCTATTATCCTATACATGTCCTTATAGGTGTGTGAAAAGGATGTGTACAAGAAAATTGATATAAGTGGTTGTACCTTTTTATAGAGAGTCTTTATTGTAAATTTCCTCAAAACTATTTCCTTGTGGACATGTTGAATTACTAGAAGGGAATCCCCATATATTTGAATATGTGAGGCTTTAACCTCAAGACCAATTTTAACGCTATCAAATCACAATAATTATTAGTTTCTTCACTAATTCCAAAATTGATTGAAATGTTATGGGTTGGGAATATAAATAGAATTCCTCCTATGAGGCTCCATCAAAGTAATCCCAAGGAATGTTCTTATTTATTTCTCCACCCTTGGAGATGTGTATAATATGTTTATCATGTACTCTTGGGTATGCATTTAGAATGTTTAGTATAATACACCATAGTATTGTCTCTTTATTTTTGAACAACTTTAGATTCCTAGCCAACTAGATCTCCAAGAAATGTTTGGAGGAAGGGCTATAATTAATTTGTGTCCTTTTTGTCACATCAAATCCCGAAGGCCCTGTTACACCAAAATCTAGCACCTAGTGCAAAGGCTTACTAGGTGACCTAAACAATGTGCAACACACGAGAGTGTTTCCACTATCACCTCAACAACTACTCCTCCCTCTTTAGTGAGGGATGCAATCCAACATAAGGAATGGTTCTCTATTAGTGTCTAGGGACTAAGTAACCCAAGGATATTAAGCCGTAAATGCCCTGTAACGATCCTACAACTAAAATTCATATAGTAAGGGTTTTTCAAAATGTGGTTTGTAGTGGAGGAAGAAGTAAGTTCAATATTCAAGTTCAAAGGACCTAAGGGTCAATCTAAATGTGAGGGTTAGCCTAAGGATTTCAAATAGGTTACCACACACACCAAGTCAAGAAAAAAATCAAGATTGCTATAACATAGGGATATAAGGAAGCAAATTGTAGCAAAAAAAAAAATTTATAACCATAAAAAATTTAGCGCTTAAAATTATGTAAAAATTATACTGGGTGAAGGAAAAATTTAAGAGTAAACTAAGGTTAAAATTACAACAAATTTTGACAGTTAATATAGCATATAACAATAAATTTTTACTGTTAATATAACATATAACAACAAATAAAGTATGGCATCATCCCTTGAAAATTGTTGAAAAATGAATGAAAAACTTAGAATTAGCTTTTACAATGCACTTTTAAAAAAAACCCAACCTTAGGACATACATCAACAAGTCGCTAAATTATAAAAACATAAGATTTTGATGTATTTGAACCATAATTTATCATAAACCAAAAAGAAAAATGATTTAGGGTTTTAAAATAACGACACAAAAGAGAGACTATTGCCTTCTCAATCATGGGAAAATGGAGTCTAGGATATAAAATTTTATAGGGTTTCTTTCAGAGTGATTCAAAATCAAAATAAAAGTAAGGGAAATAAAATAAATTACCATAGAGTTTTCAATTATGTTCTCAATTTTTTGGAGGACTAAGGAAACAAAAATCTATCTCTATTCGTCAAATACTTGGAGGAAGGGCTTAGATCGATAAGGGAACATGAAGCTGATCCAAGGGGCTCCATAGAGACACACAAGACAAATATGGCTCCAAAAAATAAAAGTGTTTGGGTTGTGCTTGAACCAGGACCATATCTAAGTCCTTGTCATCCTGATCGTGGTGGTGTGAACGTCTCGTCAAACTGAGCTTGTATACGAAAGATGGAGCTCTTCAAAGTTTGACATGATAGGGAAAAAGTGGGACCCACAATGTGCCACATGGAGTCCCAGTAAGTAGGTGGGACCCCCATGGTAGCCCATCAACCATTGACACTTGGCATTCTCTCATTTGACTCCTAAACCTGCATAAGGGACAAAATCATTTCTAAATGGTTAATAAATAACCATATAACAAAATGTTTCAATATAGAACCATCAAACACATGGTTTCGGGATCGGCAGCAACAAACCCCACCAAACCCTGTAAAACCACCTTATCGCATCAATAAACGCATGTATATATATATATGGGATCGGGATCGGCAGCAATAACCCCCGCCGAACCCTCCTCCACATATCCCACATATATGTCCGACCATATATATATGTGTGTGTGTGTGTGTTGTTTAAAACAATGTATTAAGGGGTGGGTGCAGGCCATCGGCGGTGGACCTGGCCCAAACCCCAATGGTCCAACCATATATATGCACCGATTTATATATGCTGCATGTAATATATTACCCGACACTGATCAACAACGATCGACGATTTCATAAACCCCGATAAAAGCACCAATTGTAATATCGCTGATATATATATCAGCGACATCCCGGGAATCACGCTGATAAACACGATCAGCACCCATGTCAATCACCAATACCAACTACCGACCACCAATTGCGATAAGCATCTACAGGAGGACCCGATAGGGTTTGTAGGGCCAATTTAAAATGTTTTGAAGTCCAACTTTAAAGGATTTTGGTCAGATTTATCAGTTTTTAGTGTATTTCTGTTTTAAACAGAAAGAAGGCTATTCCGAGGATTTTGTTGCACCAGCCGATGCTTCTAAGCAAATGGCTTCTATTATGAATAAAACCAACCTCCGATTTTTAAGCGCAGCTTTGATCCAAATGTGTGATAACACATGATGGTGACAGAGAGCCGGGGGGAGCGCAAAAAGGCTATGTAACAGTGGGCGAGAGTAGTATGACAGAAAGCCCGAGAGGTTGCGTGGAAAGGCTGCGAGGAAGAGACCCGAGAGCCTGAGTGCCAGAGGGATCTTGAAAGCTAGCACAACGTTTGAACCCCATAGAGCCATAGAGCTTGATCAATCCAGAGCGCAGATAGCCATAGAGTCACAACGCTTGAAATTCTGGCAGATTGCAGAGCTGCAGAGATAAGTTAGAGCGCTATAGAGCCAGATAGCCATAGAGATACAGAGTGAGAAGTCTAGAGTAGTTATTCTTCTTTGATCAATGCTTCTTTGATTGATTCTTCTTTAATCGATTCTTCTTCTTGTAATCGACGCTGCGAAATCGATATTCAGCAAGCTTCAACACTTTGACAGTCTGATTTAGATGTCCACATTCTTATGCGAGCAACCATCTTCTTTCATCGATGCCTTGAGACCGATGGTCTGAGCAGCTTCAGCAGTGAGACATCCACTTCTTTAGATGGCTCATGGTGTGAGGTATATGATTATTGTTCATGTATTTCTTCTTGTACATTATGCTGCATGGATCCTTGATTGATATTGATGCAGGATCTTGTTTTTTTCATGTTGTCATGATTCCTTGCTTCATGTTATGCGGAATCTTTCATATGATGTACTTGCTGTCATAACTCTTTATGTTATGCTTTGAGATCCCTTGTTGTATGTTGTTGGGATACTCTTGTTGTCGTCATGCATGTGTTTTGTTTTGACATCCCTTTTGTGCCGTGTTGGTGGGATGCTCACCATGCATGTTTTTGTGTCATACTGATAGGAGTTTGATTGAGAATTCCGGTTGGGAATATCTCTTAGAGCCACTCCTGCATGAGGGCATTTTTCCTTGTATGATCGCGACATCATCTCTTGTGTACATCATCATTATTGATGACACTTAATGCAGCGGCCTACACCATCTTGACACCGGGGCCCAGAGATGTAGTCCCTCCTGGATGAACTCCGTTATCAATGCCTTATGTTTTCATGTGTTGATGATTGTCTTATTCCTATTCTTTACAACATGCAGATGTATTCATTAATGTTCTTTTAAAATTTCAATTTAACACATCACGGAAGTAAAAGGTCTTAAAAGGGTCCTTCTTCACACCCAGACCTGGATTAGAAGCAAATACCAAATAAACCAACTTAGCACAATAACATACATCCCATGGAACTTAAAACCAAGATAAAACAAATAAACTAACTTCCCTCACCATGCAAAATCCAAGATCCACAATAAGCATCCATGAATGAGATCACATCACATTACATCATCCACCCAAGAAAGTTGCTAAAAATAGGCCTCCATTTTGACTAAAGAGAAATATCACTAATGAAAAGTTGTAATAATCCAAGTGTGAAAATGATCGAAAGAGAACATTGACTTCCTTATTTATATGAGGGTAGCTAAGTTGATTTCTATTTATTTAGACTAAAATCCTTAAAATTTATAATATCCATGATATAAGGTAGATATGTTGACCCCAAAATATAACCAAATCAATGAAATGAAAAAAAGATAAGCCTCAATTAGCTCACTATGTGCCTAAAATCCTCCAAGGGTGACGTCATCATCCAAAAAGGTGTATCTCTCCATGAAAAGGTGTAACAAATAACTTAAGGGATGTACCTTATCCCATAAGTCATGGATATCCATCCAAATGTAGTGGCACATCACCAACATAACTCTCCAAAGCCCACATCATCCTCCAAAAGGCTCATGTGATCATCAAATGAGGCACTAATATGATGTCATCAAGCCAAGTTATGACATCATGAACATAAATGGTACATCTACCCCTCCAAAGGGGTTCCAAGTGATGAATACGATCAATCACCATCAAGATAAGTGCAACACCCATTAAGAAGGTACAATGATAGCTTAGGGATATCCTATCATACCAAGGGTGCACGATTTCTCAAGTTAATGTCCTAGCATCAAAGATTAGCATCCAAGGTCCTGAAGGTAAAGGGCGATCACATCATCAATGTTAAGTCCTAATCAAAGCTAGTGTTCCTCAAAGGGGCTTCAATGTCCATCATCAAGTGTCTTGTGTCATAAAGGAATGCAATTGGACATGTTCTTCAAAGTGTTGGAGACGAGTCACTTATCCATCAATGGATCTTGACTACACTTGTAAGAATCACCTAACACATACTCAAGGAATCAAGTGAGATTAACATCATGGGTACAAGAACCATAAAAGAGTAAAAGTTGACCATATTCAATGTAAAAACCATAAAAATACTTCTCACAAGAATTCTCTTCAAATGTCCTACTAGCTTATAATTGTGAAAAAATTACCTCACATAGGTATTAGAGGGTTATCAAATGGCCCTATTAGGTGCTTCCAGAGCTGATGGGAGGAACCATTTCTAGGCCGACCCTTACAACGACATGTACAAGTGGTTAGGGTTATGGCTTTGAGTTTACTTCATAAAAAGTGTCATAGTCTTATATTAGGTTATCCAAGTCATTTTCCATGAGTGCCTTTGTAGAGGGAGTGCTAAGTTGCTTGAGCTACCTTCTGTCAAATTTGTTTTTCCAAGCCCTAATATGTTCCTTTTCTTTATTGCTTTGATATGGCTTTATTAACAAGCTTGATTGATTTATCAAGTAGTAATGATGATATAATCCCCTTTATTAATGGATGATTTATTGCTTCATTGAGGTCTGATTGTTTAGAGAGAGTTCCTTTTACTTTAATCAATATTATATGCATGGATACTCTTAGGGATGAGTGACTATATAAGAGGGGGTAGAGCTTAAGCTAAAATTGGGTTTTTCTTTCTTTACATCCATAACCATTCTTTTGCATTTTGACATTTGGCTCATGCTCTTTATTTTCTTACACCTATGTCAACCTCATATGTTTTCAACCCCTTCTTCTCACAAGAGAAGGTAAATAAGGAACCAATATAAATAACTAAGAACAACTAATCAAAAGATGAGTTAAAAAACATCAGGGAATAATGAAAAGTATTAAATATGGATAACATGCAACACTACCATCGTCAAATCCTCCTATTTGTGCCCCTTCTAGACAATGAAAGAAAGACCCTAAGGAAGGTCACATTGGACTAGGGATACATGATAAGCACCGAGGTGAAGTAAGGGAACAAGTATGTAGCCAATAACAGTCTATAATCTAATTTAAACCTGTTATCCATACTAGAATGCCTTAAATGTTAAATGAAAGCACTTGAATGCAAAAATGGTTAAAGAATGGAACCTCTTTTCCTCTTACTGGCCCGATTGTAACACAACCCAATAGCCTACTAATAACAAGGTTTTACTACCTCAACTTAAAAATAGTTACAATATGGAATATTTTAGAGTCTTATTCATTAAAATCACATGGCTAGCCCCTTTTGCATGAATAATTGGGATTGACGTGGCATACTCTCAAATTATGGTGGTGAAAATAGGAAGGTCAACTTTTGAGTGGCATAATGTTTGCATATAGAATCTGACTGAGGCAATTCTTATGCCATTGGAAAGGTCTTTGTGTGTTGAATATGAAAAAGAGCTGTGACACTAAAGTGGCAAAGTTTTACCCCAAAAACATCATTTATTCCTCAAAATACTCCTAAAATTTTTTAGACACTGATCTGCTAAACTGGGTCACGCCGGTAAAAATGGTGTTATGACCTGATTCCTCCACTTTTTCCACTTAAAAGAATTGAGATGGATGACAAACAATTTAATGATCGAATTCATTTTGCACCTCCCCCATTTGGGAGGGTTTTTCTTCCCAAAAGCTTCTACTAAATGAGGCGAAGAAAATTTTCCTCCACCTTCTCTCGGGTGTACCATTTAGCTTTTCCTGGAAGTTGTCCTTTCAACCCAATCTGCCAAAGGTCATGTTGCCCCTGTCTCTTATTTATAGAACTATTTTGAAAAACTGTATCTTCTGTCAACTCTACTTTAGCTTCTAGTGCCAAATCCTTCTTGGAGGTGTTAGAACTAGGTTTATACCTTTCCAAGAGGTCCAAATTTTTTGATGATCAGTTGACAACTTCATTTAGAAACAACGAAGGGTTAGGTATTGAGCTATGTTTTTTTTCATTTTTTTTATAGAAGGGTGACATAAAGCTTAGAAATATTTCAAAAGAGTTTATTTAAGTTATATATAAGATTTCCCTATTTTTTTTTCAACAAAATCATCTTATTGCAAGCCTACAACTACACTACGAAATGTTTTCGTAGCGCTGTGCTATGAAATATTTTCGCAGCACTACACTTTGAAATATTTTCGCAGCATTGCGCTACGAAATATTTTCATAGCGCTCATTGAAAAAATCTAATCTTAGGTTTGCAAGCTGCTAGCCCTATCTTTTCAAATACATAAGTGGTTTTTCACAAGGTTCTATTCTTTTTTATCCTTGATGTGACATTTAGTAGCATTTTCAAGTCCAATAAAGAAGTCTAAAATCAAACCCTAAAAACCCCCAGTTTGACCTAAACAGTAATTTCTAGCAAACCCATAAAATCATTTACGGTGCACATGAAGGTTGTGGAAAGGTTTACAACGTCCAACCAAGGGGATTCAAGGTCTTGGAAGGATTTTCAATGTTAGAGAATTTGCAAGATGGGAAGATTAGGCCACGTGAAATGTTTTGAGCCAAATGCAATGTATTTTTAGGTTTATCTAGAAATGTTGTCATTGTTCTGAAATGCAGGCTGGGAATCAATCTTCCATTGCTTCAATGGAGATAACCTAAGTTGGTGTCATGAATTTATATATTCTTTTGATGGCATCATAGCCCGAATAAGAACCCTAAAGTTTCCAGTGACTGAGGAATCCATTGGAGAGGCCATGAGTGTTGAGTAGGGGTCCCCTAGGTCCATGTTTTGTCTAAGTCATGTAAAGTCTCAACATTTTGAGGAGTGGAGCGTGATTCACGTAGAGTTCTAGGAGTCAAAGGGGTTTTAGGGTGGGTCAAAGCCCCTTATTTTGTAAAGGGATGGGATTATTTAGAATATTTTGAGCTCTTCCCATGGTTTGCAGACCATGGTATTATAAGGGTAAAGGATATACAAAGGGATGTATTACCAAGTCTAAGGTAATAAATTGAGGAGATGATATGTTTTTGAGTCTGTAATTGGGAGATATTTCTATATTCGGGTGAAGTGGAAGGCTCCTGCAGCTGTGTGCATGGAGACCTTGGTAAGTCTGCAGTTGCGTGCACTAGGTCAGAAAGATTGTATCTATGAAGACTTGAACTAATAAAGAAGAATTTGAGACAAATTTATGTATTTTCTTATGTTCGCGTATTTTTTGCGTTTTAGAATGTTTATGGTTCGTTTTTGTACATTTCTTCTGCAATTACATCGCAAAGGTTCAAATATTGTTTTATATGATGAATATTACAAGTTAGACTAGTTACACACAACTCACAAGTATGTTAAGTAGGAAAACACTCTATGATTGTAACAATAATATTAACGGTTCATGAATGTCTGATTAAGCCCTAAACTATAGAAACCTTACAAGCACACTGCATAAACCCTCTAGATGCAGAAACCTAGTTCTAGCATCCCCCAATATTTCCTCGAGTGAGACTATGGTCTGTGCAAGCAGGTAGTTTCCGAAAGGGTCAGTGGTATAGGATTTTGTTTGTTAGCGCAACTAACTCTGAACCTGGATCTAATCCCTTGAAGCCAACAAATGGTTCCATTATCAGGACCAGGATCTATCTAAGGGATGTGTGATGTGGCAAATGACTAGAAAAGAGATCCAAAATTGGGTAGATCGGAAGTTGCACAAATTTGTATCACATGAAAGAAGAAATCCTTACCATTCGATAGAAAGGTGGTTACAAAGATATATCTATATGGAACAACACGAGATATTTTTTTCATCATTCGCTAATGAGCTACACGACTGGCTTTCAAAACTAGCTGCAAATGAGGCTAGGCCGATTAAGCGACTTAAGGAGTCTGAAAATAAGGTCACAAGAGCTGTTGATTACTGGATCGATAGTATCCTCGGAGGCTTCATTACTGAATTCACAATTGACACAACAATATCCTACAGTGAAGCTGAGTGCCAATTTTTCAAAGGTCCACGAGGTAAGTATCTGAATTCCTTAAAGCTCTGGATTAAGATGTTGTTATGTGAAAAGGGTGTTATGCCTATAGATTGATGTTTAAAAGAAGCCAGACTGGATCTACGCGAAGTAGAAAAAGATTCAGAGTAGACTATGAAAAATTTATTGAGGGTGAGTACAGTCCATTATTGGGTGAATCAGAAAGTGAAGAAGAAAGGAGCAACCCTAGTACACCTAGAGGTGCGGCACAGTAAGAAATTCAAGGAACTTCTAGGATTCCTCATCCGTCCACTCCACCTCCACCTCCACCTCCACCACCACTATTCGACATGGCTAACCGAGTAAAGATGCCTATTTTTAAGGGTTAGGGATTAGAGGATCCTGATCAATTTTGGTTTGTCGCAGAAGCTGTGTGGAAAGTGCAACAGATCAATGATGACAATATTAAGAAAGCGCAACTTGTCACAGCGCTACATGACAGAGCGCAGTCATGGTATGTTAAGTACAGTATGATGAATCCAGTTTCTTCACCAGCTGTGACGAAGAACACATTGAACGCAGAGTTTAAGAAGCCCAAGTCGCAGTCACAGTGCATTACATAAATAAAAGAAATTAAGCAATCCGTCAATGAGATTGCCTGGGATGTAGATCAAAGGTTAAAATGTTTACTGGGACAAGTCAACTTCCAGATCTCTGATGAACAACACAAAGAGTGGTATATAGCTGCATTATTGCCACACCTCAGATTACCACTATCACAACAAAAGATTGGGATGTAGGTCGAAGCATTGGAAATCACGATGAAGTTAGAAGCTTCGCCGGTCAAGATACTTACGTAGTGGTTCAACAGATACAGTCCTAGTTAGCAAGATTGCATATGGAACTACAAGATTTGAAGAAAGGTAAGGAAGCTTAGTCTGAGATATGCTCAGAAGTTTGGTGTCTAAAGTGTAAAGTAGAAGGTCACTATAAGGACCAGTGTCCTATCTATCCTGATTATTTGGCTAATGGAGGTACAATCCTTTGAAGCCGGAGCCTAGTGATGGACAAATTATCGGACCAAGCATATGGTGTAGTATTTTTCGAGTTGCAGGCCAACACCTGGTTGATCACTATTATTTGTTACAAAAATATGTGCAGTTGCCAAGGCAATTATATTGTAACATCTATCGATCAGTAGGACATGATGAGAAGAATTGTCGCAACTATGATTTGATGATGGATTGAACTCCGACATACAAGATGCAAGCCGAAGGTCACACACAGGAAGATCATGGTTCACTTGCTGCCTGCGAAGAATTTCAAGGTCGAGGAGGGGGCGTTGGATGAGGTCGGGGTTAGATCATAAGCTATCATTGTGGTGAAGATGGACATCTTGTGTAGGATTGTCAGAACCCCACTGTAGAACTTTAGATTCAAACCTATGGGACAAAGATCTTAGAACTTTTTCAACCACAATAACCTTTTTTATTTCTTCACCCAAGTTTTTCATACAATTAACAATCTCATCTACACGAAGGAAATAGTTAGCCACACTTTCATCATTGTGCATTCTGAGATTTTCATACTGAATCCTGAGGGTTTGAAGTTTTGCTCGTTTTACCTGTTCATCTCCTTCATAGCTCAGAACAATCTTGTCCCATATCTCTTTTGCAAATTTAAACTGCATTACCTTGACAAATTCTGATTGAGATAGGCATCCTAATAGAGTATTGACCGCCTTTGCATTTGTTTCATATTTCTTCTTCTCAGCCGGATCTGTAGGAGTTGCTGATGGAAAAGTATACCCTGTATCTATGATATCCCAGACTTCTGTACCAAGAGATTGAAGATAGGCAGTAACTCTTACCTTCCAATATACGAAGTTTTTCCCATCAAAAATCGGTGGCCTGATTGATGCTTCCCTCTCGTAGTTGCTCATGATGAAAGATCTTCCTTCAAGCGATCAAGCTTCTTCTGAAGAACCTGCTCTGGTACCAATTGTTGGAAATAATACTGAGAGGGGGGGTGAATCAATATTATCAAGTCAAATATTCCTTTTTCAAAATCAAATGATATACGCTACTTCAGTTAATTAAACCCACGTATATATGCAACTATGCAGAAGGAAACCCGCGTATACAATGCAAACTTTTAATTTATTTTATCTTTCTGATGTTGATTGTTAATCTGTGTTTGAGAATCAAATAACCAGTAACCAGAAACAATAAAGCAGAGTAGAAAGACAATCGCACACAAGAACACAAGATATAAGGTGGAAACCCAATGTGGGTGAAAACCACCTGCTGCAATTCGTCTCTATCTTCTCTTTAATTGGAAACTTCTTTTCACAATTGTACTGGTGCAGTCCTTTACCAGTACGCACGCTGCAACCTGCAGAGAGCTACAACCCTCTCTCGTTTTCCAACTTCTCCTGGAAGGGAGCTACAACCCCCTTAGCTCTTGTACTAGCCAAGATACTAGTACGTAGGTGTTGGCCTACAGAAGGCTACAACCTTCTCTTTCTTTCTGGGACCACGTTTCATAAATTTTCAGACTGGATCCACAAATAACATCAATCAAACATCAAGAATTTTTGCATCAACCAATCACCTTTTCACCAATCAAAACTGAATCAAAATAAACACTTCTCTGACGACTGTACCCAGATCACAGTAACAGTAACCACACACCAAATCTGAACCCGGAACCTGTGTACATACGCTTCTGTTGTTGGAACAACCTGCGTATATGCTCCTTCGCTTCACTGAACCAGCATGTATACGCGCCTTCGCTTCACTGAACCTGCGTACAGATATATAAAGGATAATTCGCTCTTTCAGATATTCAAACACTAATTAACCTAGATTATCAGACTTATAGATCAAGCAAGCGCCACATATAGCAGATCAAAATCATACAAAGATACCATCATTCAAGCTTAAAGATTATGACCCATCAATAGAACTTATCCTTCTCTTTGCGTTAAGGTTCCTCCTTCATTCAGATTCAGATCTGCACCATAACCCAAATACTAGTATTCTAGGTCTAGCACTTTATTAGATATTCAATAATAATTCAGATGTATCTTTGCCACATGATCTCCTTCCTCTTTTATAGTTTTAGGCCTTCCACAATACCACGGTCCAAAACCATAATAAAAAATACCAAGGACCCAATACCTGGGGTCAACACTTCTGACGAGATACCATGGTCCAAAACCATAGGTTCAAATACTGAGGACTAACTACCACGGACCAAAAGTAAGTTCTCCAACATATATGTGCTTTTGCTTGCATGAAAGTGCATGTATACGCATACGCGCCTTTGTAACATATAACCCACGTGTATACGCGCCTTTGTTCTAGGTGAACATGCGTATATATCTTTTTCTTCATTTTGAAAGCCTGAACTGAGATTTGGTCCTGAGATCTGTCACCAAAGACAGTTGCCATCAAGGACAACACCTGTGCCATAGCTCCAAACTTGTGCCATAATGCCAACAATCTCCCCCTTTGGACTTGATGGCAACCCCACAACCCTTAAAGTCATTCCCCCCCTTTGTCATCAAGGGCAAAGGGTTGTGCTCCCCTTGAGTACATGCTGAAATGTCTGCCCTGCTGTGCTAACCACGCTCCCCCTGACTGTAGGCAAGATCTGCAAAAAGATGTTCTTCAAGAAGAACCATGACTTATACATCTTAAAAGACCTTCCTATCACCAAAAGACTCAATACATACATCCATCACCCAACCAAGTGGGGATCATCCACCCAACCAAGTGGGGATACATCAGAAATTCACATATGACAACCAAGTTCATTACATGTTCATCCCAGGCATAGTGGGGAAACCAAAATAGGCCATTACATGACCTTGGCACCATAAAAGAGATACCACAAAAGAGATACATGACATAGACACGAAATATCTAGAACAAGACTTATGAAAGTCATCAATAACTGATAGCAGCAGCATCTGTAAATCACCATTTAGATCAGCAACCAGGATTTCCTTCTGTTCTCCCTCTGTCTTTATTCCACCTGAACTCAACGACAGCTGTGAACTAGAACCAAAAGCTTCTAAGATAATGCCAACAATGCATCATTAGAAGTTTATCTGCTCCCCCTGAACCTGTGCCAGATGGTCTCTGTCAGACCCATATCAGAATATCTCCAACCAGAGCCTGTCCGTACTGATATCCATCAAACCTCCATATATGCGACTGTATCTACACAAACTGACGTATGTACGCGGATCCTCCTCAGGCAACTCGCGTACACCCATTTTTCTCTGAAACAGACAAGATTCAACAGCAAGATGATGCATCAACTACTCCCAGCTTCTGTCTAAGGTATTCAAAAGTCTCCCTAGGTAGTGGTTTAGTGAGAATATCAACAACTTGTTCCTTAGAAGGAACATACTCCAATTTGACCTTTTGTTCCAACACTTGTTCCCGGAGAAAGTGATACTTGATTGGTATGTGCTTGGTCTTTGCATGCATGACAGGGTTCTTTGAAATGATGATTGTACTTGTGTTATCACATAAGATGGAGATAGGTGGTGTACAAGTGATTTGAAAATCCTGTAAGGTCTGCATCATCCAAAGGAGTTGAGTGCAGCAAGATGCAGCAGCCACATATTCCACTTCAACTGTAGATAAAGCAATCGAACTCTGTTTCTTGCTGAACCAAGATACTAATCTGGAACCCATAAAGAATGCACCACCACTTGTGCTCTTCCTGTCATCCACGCTTCCAACCCAATCTGCATCTGTATAAGCATGAAGAGTGAGATCTGTATCTCTAGGATACCATAAGCCATAGTTTTGAGTTCCTTGAAGATACTTGAAAATTCTCTTCACTGCCTGAAGATGAGTTTCCTTTGGATTTGCCTGAAATCTTCCAACTATTCCCACTGCATGCATGATGTCTGGTCGGGTACCTGTCAAATACAGTAGACTTCCAATCATAGATCTATAGGTTGGTTGATGTAGTGCTGCTGATTCATCATTTGCATTGAGACTGCATCCTGTAACCATAGGGGTACATACTGGTTTCGAATCTTCCATGCCATACTTCTTCAGAATCTACTTGAGGTACTTGGTTTGAGACAAGAAGATACTGCCTTCATTTTGTTGGATTTGCAATCCAAGAAAGTATGTCAGTTCTCCAAGCAAGGACATTTCGAATTCTTTCTGCATCACTAAGGCAAAGCTTTGACTCATAGCTTCTTCATTGCTGCCAAAGATAATATCATCTACATACACAACAAGTATTAGCAATTTGTCATTTTCAATTTTTATATATAGATTGCTATCTGCTGATCCTTTTGAAAAACCTTGTTGATGAAGATATTTGTCCAAATGGTAGTACCAAGCTCTTGGAGCCTGTTTAAGACCATAGAGAGCCTTTTTTAGTCTGCATACAAGATTTGGATCATTCCCAAGAATGAAGCCATCTGGTTGCTCAATGTACACTTCTTCTTCTAAGTCTCCATTCAGAAAGGCTGATTTCACGTCCATTTGAAATACTTTGAACTTCTGAAAGCTTGAGAGAGAAAGGAACATTTGGATGGCCTCAAGTCTAGCAACGGGAGCAAAAGTTTCTTCAAAGTCTATTCCTTCTTGTTGAGCATACCCTTTACACACAAGTCTGGCCTTGTTTCTGATTACTTCTCCATTTTCATTCAAATTATTTTTAAAGATCCATTTTGTCCCTATGACATTCTTATCTTTTGGTCTAGGAACCAACTCCTAAGTGTTGTTTTTTTCGATCTGCTCAAGTTCTTCATCCATTGCCTTGACCCAACATTTATCTTTGCATGCCTCTTTTACATTTTGTGGCTAAGTGGAGGAGAGTAAAGCCAAATAGCTTGAGGCTTTTGCAATTGTTATTCTTGTTTGTATACCTGCCTCTTTCTGCCCCAAAATTTGAGATTCTGGATGATTCTTCTGAACATACTTGGATGGAGTCTTCTCTTCTATCCTTATCTATTCCTATGGTGCCTCTTGAGGTTCTTCTTCATCATCAATCTGATTTGGAGAGTAGTCTTCATCCTCTTCGATATTTTCATAATTTACTTGCCTAGGAATGTATCCTTTTTCATAAACCACTACATCAATGCTGTCAACAATTCTTCCAAGTCTTTTATTGTAACACTTATATGCTTTGCTGTGGGGAGAATAACCAAGGAGAATGCCTTCATCTGCTCTAGGTTCAAGTTTTCCAAGCTGTTCATCATTATTCTTAATATAGCATTTGCTTCCAAAATTTTGAAATGATTTACCGAAGGAGTCTCACCATACCAGAGCTCATGAGGAGTTTGAGTGCTGTTCACTCGGACATTTGTTTTGTTGAGAATAACAACCGCAGCAAATGTAGCTTCACCCCAGAAGGTTGCGGGAGTTCCAGACTCATCTAGCATAGCACGAGCCATTTGTTGGGCTGTTTTGTTCATCCTTTCCACCACTCCATTTTGCTGAGGAGTCCTAGCTGTAGAGAATTCCCTTCTTATTCCATGTTCTTCACAGAAATTGAAAAATTCATTTGAGGTAAACTCCCCACCTCTGTCGGACCTGAGGCACTTAATTTTGTGATCTGATTCGTTTTCAGCCAAGGCTTTGAAGGATTTGAATTTTTCGAATGCTCCGTCTTTGTGCTTCATAAGTCCTAACCAAACCATGCTGGAGAAGTCGTCAATGAATAATATAAAGTATTCTTCTCCTCGAGGTGACCTTGTCCTAAATGGACCACATACATCTGTATGGACTAGCTCAAGAGGCCTGCTAGCTGATCCTTCCTTCTCAGGGAAGTTAGTTCTGGTTTGCTTACCAAACTGACATGATTTGCATATTGTGTTGTCTGGAATTTTGATATCTGGAAGACCACGAACTGCCTGGTATTTGCATGCTTTCCTTATTTGTGAAAATCTTAGATGCCCCAACCTCCGGTGCCATAACCAGTGTTCATCATCCTTGCTCAAATAGCATTGTTGTTGTCCTTCTTCAAATATGTATAGATTATTTGGAGTTCTTCTACCTTTGATCACTGTTTTTCCTATATCAAGATCACGAACACTACATCCATTTGATCGAAATATTACCTCGGTTCCTTGATCGCACATCTGACTGACACTCAGTAGATTATGCTTCAAGCCATCAACATACAAAACATTTCCAGCTTTGACCTTTTCTTTCAACTGAGCAGTGCCTCTTCCTTTTATGACTGCAGGGGTATCATTTCCAAAAGAAACTTTCTTTCCCTTTTCTAAAACACTATATGATTCAAGTTTTTCTTTATCACCTGTCATATGCTTCAAACATCCACTGTCGATGTACCATATATTTTCCTGTCCTTCTGCATAAAAAGCTATCCCACATCTTTCTGGTTGCGGTTCCTTCATTCTCCATGTTCTGGCACTTGAGGTTTGTTCCTTCTGAGTTCTCTTCCAAAACCTACTCCTGCATTCAGAATCTTCATGATCGAAGTTATTACAAATAGAACATTCAATTTCATTTTCAAGGGCGGAAAAGTTGTTATAGGTCCTTTTTGTGATTCCAGTCATACTTCTTTGTTTTTGAGCTTCTCTAGTCATGATTGTCTTATAGGCAACACATTGAGCTACTTTGTGACCAAAGTTATGGCAAGAGAAACATTGGCCATTGAAGAAACTTCTGCGATTATCAAATCTACCAGCCAAATGATTGTAGTTTCGATTGTCATCCATTCTTGAAGCAAATTGAGAAGTTTTTACTTGTGGCTGGTTGTAGCTTTTGTTCACCCTTAAGATGCGTTGCCCCGGATTTACCTGGTGGTCTTTGTTTATTCTTGATGTAATTCGTCCCTATTTTACCTAGTGATCTCCATTAGGCTTTTGCTCATTCCTCCTTGCTGCATCAAGATAACTCTTTGAGGTGGATGCTTGAGATGCTTCTCCATTATACCCCAGACCTGTCTTGATTAGTGGAGAACGTTGTACATTGATAATCTCATCCAGAGTTTCAGATCCTTTAACAAATTCAAGATTAAGAGCCTTTGTTTTCTCAATTTCTTTTCTAAGGCCAACAATTTCACATTCTAACTTCTCAAGAGATTTTTCTTTTTCATCAAGTTGGAATTGCAGAGTATCAATGATCATATTCTTTTCTTCTAAACATGTTTTGAGTCTAGAAATTTATTCATGAAAACCATCTACATCTATAGCATCCATGTAATCATCATCTTCAAAAGCCATTAAAAGTTTATAATCATTACCTCGTTCATCTTCGTCACTATTTGATAGGCCATCATTGTCTTCATGAGTGTAGTAACTTTTCTTAGTTGCATTCTGTTTCTTGTTCCATCTAACAAGTTCCTTCCCTTTGTCAACCTTATCCTTATGAGGACATTTGGCAGCATAGTGACCGACTCTTCCACAAGCAAAGCATTTGAAAGATAACTTACCTCGGAATCTTCCGGCCCCCCATTAAAGGTTTTTGACAAAATTTGATTCTTCTTCCTCTTCTGATGCATGTCCTAACTCATAGTAGTCTCCTTTTCCTGAAGCCTTGAAAGCTGCTTCTCTCATGTCTGATGGTCCTCCTTTCCTCATTTCATAAGCAGTTAGAATCCCGTGTAGCTGTGACATGGTAAGGTTTCGAAGATTCTCCTTTTCTTCTATTGCAGAAACTTTAGATTCAAACCTAGGGGACAAAGATCTTAGAACTTTTTCAACCACAATAGCCTCTTTTATTTCTTCACCCAAGTTTTTCATACAATTAACAATCTCATCTACACGAAGGAAATAGTTAGCCACACTTTCATCATTGTGCATTCTGAGATTTTCATACTGAATCCTGAGGGTTTGAAGTTTTGCTCGTTTTACCTGTTCATCTCCTTCATAGCTCAGAACAATCTTGTCCCATATCTCTTTTGCGGATTTAAACTGCATTACCTTGACAAATTCTGATTGAGATAGGCATCCTAATAGAGTATTGACCGCCTTTGCATTTGTTTCATATTTCTTCTTCTCAGCCGGATTTGTAGGAGTTGCTGATGGAAAAGTATACCCTGTATCTATGATATCCCAGACTTCTGTACCAAGAGATTGAAGATAGGCAGTAACTCTTACCTTCCAATATACGAAGTTTGTCCCATCAAAAATCGGTGGCCTGATTGATGCTTCCCTCTCGTAGTTGCTCATGATGAAAGATCTTCCTTCAAGCGATCAAGCTTCTTCTGAAGAACCTGCTCTGATACCAATTGTTGGAAATAATACTGAGAGGGGGGGGGGTGAATCAATATTATCAAGTCAAATATTCCTTTTTCAAAATCAAATGATATACGCTACTTCAATTAATTAAACCTGCGTATATACGCAACTATGCAGAAGGAAACCCGCGTATACAATGCAAACTTTTAATTTACTTTATCTTTCTGATGTTGATTGTTAATATGTGTTTGAGAATCAAATAACCAGTAACCAGAAACAATAAAGCAGAGTAGAAAGACAATCGCACACAAGAACACAAGATATAAGGCGGAAACCCAATGTGGGTGAAAACCACCTGCTGCAATTCGTCTCTATCTTCTCTTTAATTAGAAACTTCTTTTTACAATTGTACTAGTGCAGTCCTTTACTAGTACACAGGCTGCAACCTGCAGAGAGCTACAACCCTCTCTCGTTTTCCTGCTTCTCCTGGAAGGGAGCTACAACCCCCTTAGCTCTTGTACTAGCCAAGATACTAGTACATAGGTGCTGGCCTACAGAAGGCTACAACCTTCTCTTTCTTTCTGTGACCACGTTTCATAAATTTTCAGACTGGATCCACAAATAACATCAATCAAACATCAAGAATTTTTGCATCAACCAATCACCTTTTCACTAATCAAAACTGAATCAAAATAAACACTTCTCTGACGACTGTACCTAGATCACAGTAACAGTAACCACACACCAAATCTGAACTCGAACCTGCGTACATACGCTTCTGTTGTTGGAACAACCTGCGTATACGCTCCTTTGCTTCACTGAACCAGCGTGTATATTCGCCTTCGCTTCACTGAACTTGTGTACAGATCTATAAAGGATAATTCACTCTTTCAAATATTCAAACACTAATTAACCCAGATTATCAGACTTATAGATCAAGCACCTACCACATATAGCAGATCAAAATCATACAAAGATACTATCATTCAAGCTTAAAGATTATGACCCATCAATAGAACTTATCCTTGTCTTTGCACTAAGGTTCCTCCTTCATTCAGATCCAGATCTACACCATAACCCAAATACCAGTATTCCAGGTCTAGCACTTTATCAGATATTCAATAATAATTCAGATGTATCTTTGCCACATGATCTCCGTCCTCTTTTATAGTTTTAGGCCTTCCACAATACCACGGTCCAAAACCATAATAAACAATACCAAGGACCCAATACCTGGGGTCAAAACTTTTGACGAGATACCATGGTCCAAAACCATAGGTTCAAATACCGAGGACTAACTATCACGGACAAAAAGTAAGTTCTCCAACATATACATGTTTTTGCTTGCATGAAAGTGCGTGTATATGCATACGCACCTTTGTAACGTCTAACCCGTGTGTATACGCGCCTTTGTTCTAGGTGAACATGCATATATATCTTTTTCTTCATTCTAAAAGCCTGAACTGAGTTCTGGTCCTGAGATCTGTCACCAAAGGGAGTTGCCATCAAGGACAACACCTGTGCCATAGCTCCAAACTTGTGCCATAATGCCAACATCGACTGTGTGTGAACTTCATAAATCCAAACAAAGTGTCATTAAAGGATAATTACCCATTGCCTAAGATGGAGCACATTTTGCAAAGTGTTGTTGGTTCAGAGAGGATTTCAATGTTAGATGGTTTCTCACGGTACAATCAGATATTGGTGCATTCAGAAGACCAAGAAAAGATAACCTTCACTATGCCACGGGGAAAGTTCATGTTTGTAGGGTAAAAGGATAATTTTGTGGTAGTCTATATGGATGATATCACAGTATATTCAATATCTGATTTGGAGCACTTAAAACATCTCAGGCAAGTATTTTTGAAATGCAGAAAATTTGGTATTTCACTAAACCCCAAAAAATCACATTTTGCTATGAAAGAGGGTAAGTTATTGGGTCATATAGTATCTAAAGATGGCATCCAAATTGATCCAAAGAGAGTTGAAGCAATACATAAACTTGAGTTACCCAGAAGTAAAAAGGAGGTCCAGTCATTCCTGGGTAGAGTAAATTTTCTGCAGAGATTCATTCCAAATTTTGCTGAAATCTTAAGGGTAATTAACAACATGTTAAATAAGAATAATGAAGTCAAGTGGACACTTGTAGCCAAGCAATATTTTGAAGAAATAAAATCAACAATAACTAAAGCCCCTGTTCTTATCAACCCAAATTTCTCAAAAGAATTCCTAGTCTTTTCATTTTCTTCAGAACACACTATTTCAGGAGTCTTGTTGCAGAAAAATAAGGACAATTAGGAGCAACCCATTTCATTTTTTAGCAGAACTTTAAGAGATGTAGAACTAAAATACAACATTATGGAAAAAAAGGCCTTTGCATTGGTGAAAGCACTAAAGGATTTCAGGGTATATGTTATGCACTCTCATGTAATAACATTTGTTCCCAATGTTGTTGTAAAGGACATCCTAAGTCAGCCTCACAACGATGGTCGAAGAGGTAAGTGGATAGAAATATTATTGGAGTATGACCTAGAGATTAAACCAAGAAAGTTAATCAAAGGTCAGGGTCTAGCAAAACTGATGATTGAAACCAATTGTGACACTTTGGGCATAAATGTTTTCTCAATCTTTTCCAATGATTCAAAAGAAAGGTTGGTTCTTAAAGTATCTGATGAACTTAGAACTTCCCCTTGTTACAATGACATAATATATGTTTTGAAAAATTTAGAAGCCCCACCAGGGATGAATAAAACCAGAGCACAATCATTGAAGCTGAAAAGTGCCAAGTTCTGTTGTCTTGATGGCTACTTGTTTTGGAAAGATCTAACAGGGATCCTTTTGAATTGTCTCATTGAAACTGAAGAAAAAAATATGGTAGAAAAATTTCATCAAGGAGTGTGTGGAGGGAATCACTACTAGAAAGCCACAATAAATAAAATCCTTAGAGTAGGTTACTATTGGCCAAATCTTTTTGCAGACGTACATAGAGAAGTAGCAACATATTTCAAGTGTCAAATTTTTGAAGGAAAAACAAAATTGTTGTCATTACCTCTGAAGCCAATCTCAGTAGAAACTCCTTTTCAACAATGGGGGTTGGATTTTATTGGAGAAATTCATTCACATTCTTTAGGACAACATAATGTTGAGGATGCAACAAGATGATGGAGCTTAGTGGAAAGGAGTCGCCTTCACTAAGTGGGCCCGCAGGCTATTTTTGGCGCAAGGTCTATTTTTAGACTATGTCTATTTTTAGACATATGGATCATGGTCTATGAGTTGCAGGATGATATTTGTGGATGATTGGTCATGTTGGTAAAAATAGATGGAATTCTATTTTTAGATATATGGGCGGAGTCTATTTTTAGACTGCCAGGCTAAAAATAGAACAGTCGAATATTATTAGCTCTTAATAATATTTGGACTATAAACATTATATTATCCTCTTGGAACACTTCAGTTCGAGCTACGGATGTGGCACATGCAGCTGTCAGAAGGAAATACGCTTTTCTTATGGGTCAATTGAGCTATTGCATGATGGACTTCAGTTAGAACTCAAGTGATTGAGTTTGGTGGAGTTGATTGAGGAGTTGATGGAGTTGTGTTCAGTTTGACTTGGTTGAACTAGTTGTATTTAGTTTAACTGCAAATACACTCGTGATGAGTGATGTGAATTAATTGTTAATTAATTCACTAATTATTAACTCATAAAGCAACTAAAGAATACATCAGTTAACTCAGTGCATGGATAGTTCAGTGGAGATAGATGTTAGAGGTTGAGACTGCTATCAGTTGTGACTATAGTTGTGCATGAGATTTGCACATGCATTGATGGATATTGCCAATGAGGATTTCACAGTACAAGCCAAGGAAAATGAGCTTGGATCATTTCTATTCTGACTTTTGGTTGCGCAGTAGAGGCAGGCAGATAGCAGATGAGATTTGAACCTGTGACTTGATTCTTTGAGCTAGTTTGTGTGTAACAGGTGGAGATAGTACTGAGTACTTGTGAGGAGTATTGTTCTATGTATTGTTACATGTTCTCTATCATTATAATATACAGATAGTTGGGGGTTTTCAGCTGTATGCTTTCCTCGGTTACATACTGTGCTAATGTGCGCATGCGATTAATGTTTCATTGTTTTTAATTCCAAAAAATTGATGATCAACGTAGAGGAGGTTATGTATTATGCATGCATTCCGCAATAGTGTATAATCAGGATAATCTCTGTGAATAAGTGTCATATTATTCAAAATTTATACATGATATCAGAGCAGAGTTGATCATCATATCTATTATTCAAAAAGTGTTTACATTTTATTTCTTCAGGCAGAGTCTGTAATCGGGCCAGGTAGCCTCTGGATTCATCCTTCTTTTGGAAGGTGAGATATCCGGTAAAAGCCCATACATTAAATCTCTGTACAAGAAATACTTTGTTGTCATGAATTTTAGATCAGAAGCGGTTGAGTTTTGAGCTGGTGGAATTTGAATTTGCAGCAGTGTTTTCTTGGTGTCAAAGTTGAAATGTCTTTCAACGGATTGCGATTGGAGTATGCTCTTGAAGGCAGCTCGAATTATATTGCATGGAAAGACAGGATGGAGGTGGTGTTATATGAAAATGGGCTGAAGGAGTTCATAGAGGCTGAGGTCCCAAAGCCTACTGAAGCTGCTCACGTTGAGGTTTGGCAAAAGAAGACAACAAAGTGTCGAAGGATTCTATTGGAGGGCGTGAAGGATCACATTGTGTCCAGCCTGCATGGAAAGGCTTCTCCATACTTGATGTGGAAAGCATTGACAGATTTATTCCAAAGCAAGAGTGACCAGAGGAAGTTGGCGCTCAAGGATAAACTCAGAAACATTAAGTGTGAGAAAGGAGACAGTATGCCCAAGTATCTCACGAAGTTCACTCAATGCCGAGATGAGATGGGAAGTGTGGGGGTGATTGTCGATGATGAGGACTTGGTGAGCTTGGCTCTCATTGGTCTTCCGAAGAGTTGGCATTCCTATCAGGACTTTGTCAATGGTCAGGAGAAATTTCCAGGATGGGAGAGACTTTGGTCAGATCTTGTGCAGGAGGAGATCAAGCGGAATACCAGGGACAGATCTTCATCAAAGGCATCTGATGAAGAAAATTGCGCTTTGGATGCCAAAGCAAAGAAGGGGAAGAACAAGAAAGCTTCTCATTTCGGTGCGAAAGGAAAGAAGCAGGACATGTCCAAGGTGAAGTGCTTTCATTGTCACCAGCACAGACATTATGCCACAAATTGTCCACAGAAGAAGAAAAATAAGCAAGCTGCTGGATCTGTAGCGGGAGAGGCCTTAGCCTCATAGTTTGAGCTTGATTTTTCGTTGATCACATGCTTGGTATCAAGTGTGATGGGATCGGTATGGTTCTTGGACAATGGTGCGTCTTTTCACATGACAAGAGATCGAGATTTTTTTCTGATCTGGATGAGAAAGATCTTGGAGTGCACATCGAGATGGGTGATGATGGTAGATATAGTGCGATCGGTATCAGTACCATTTCCTTTGAGAGGGAGTATGGTAAACCCTTCCAGGATTGAAGAAGAATCTTATCTTTGTTGCGATGTTAGAAGACAAGGGATATGATGTTGTTTTCAGCAAGGGAAAGGCTTTCCTGCGCAGTAAGATAACTGGAGAAACCCGAAAGATAGGGGTTTGAGTCAGGAACCTTTATCAGTTGCATGTAGATGGCTATGCAGCAATGGCATGCAAGGCAGAAGGATTGGTGAGCCAGGATGATGGCGAGTTGTGGCACAGGAGATTGGGCCACCTTCACCATGGAGCCATGAAGATACTGCAGCAGATTTCTACTGGGCTTCGTAAAGGCACTCTTGCGTAGTCAGATAAGTGCAAGGGGTGTACTTTGGGAAAATTTGTGAAAGCCACCTTTCATGAGAAGGATAGTTGCGCCACGACGATCCTTGAGAGAATTCACACAAACGTGTGTGGACCTTTCTCAGTAGCTTCGACAGCAAAGCATAGGTACTATGTGATCATTGTTGATGATTCTCTCGGAAGTGCTAGATCTTCTTCATGCAGAAGAAGAGCTAGACATACTCAAAGTTCTGTGAGTTCAAAGCACTGGTTGAAAAGGAATCGGGGAAGAAGGTGAAGGCTCTTAGGAGCGACAATGGTGGTGAATTCATCTCTGGCGAGTTCAAGGACTTCTGCAGCGCAGAAGGGATTCGAAGAGAGCTCATAGCTCCCCATAACCCATAGATAAACGGGGTTGCTGAGCGGAAGTACAGAAAGATCGTGGGTGCTGCACGGGCGATGTTGCATGATAAGGGCCTACCCCTTCACTTGTGGGTGGAAGCATGCAATACTGTAGTATATGTGCAGAACCGTTGTCCTCACAGGATACTTGGCATGAGTACACCCGAGGAGGCTTATTCTAGTAAGAGGCCTGATATTTCTCATTTGAGGATTTTTGGTTCTAACGTTTACATGCATGTGACGAAGGATGCCAGGAAGAAGCTGGAGCTGACCGCAGAGGTTGGGATATTTTTGGGGTACACTGATATGCCCCATAACTATCGTGTGTATTTGCCAGACAGTCACAAGACTGTTATGCGACAGGATATCAAATTTCAGGGGGAGAAAGCCATGAAGTGTTCACTTGAGAGGGAGCCACACTTGCATGCAGATGAGGAGCTATTAGTTCCTAAGGATGAGCTTCAGGACATGGATCAGCCACAAGATGAAGTTCATGGAGTGGAAGAGACCACTCATGCAGCGCCAACCATCAGAGGGCGAAAGCGCACTACAGAAGCTGAGCGACTGGCTCAAGATGCAGAGAAGGTTGTAGGACCACCTACAGGACAACGCAGACAGAGACAATCACTTGATCGGTACACTGGATACATGGCTCTTGTGAGAAAGTGTGTTGTGACTGAGCCATCCTCTTTCGAGGAAGCTATGGAGGATCCCGCATGGGTAGATGCCATGGTGGAAGAGTATGATTTGATTGTTAGAAACAGTGCATGGGAGATTGTCCCAAGACCGGAAGGGAAATCAGTGGTGGGTTTGAGATGGATCTACAAAGTGAAGTAGGCAGCTGACGGGAGTGTGGAGAAGCACAAGGAAAGATTTGTTTCCCGAGGCTTCTCACAGATAGAGGAGATAGATTATGAGGAAACCTTTGCACCTGTCGCAAGGTATTCTTCCATACACACAATTCTTGCTCTCTCAGCGCAGATGAGGTGGCACATTCATCAGATCGATGTGAAGACTGCATTCCTCAACGAAGTCATTGAGGAGGAGGTGTACATAGAGTAGCCCAAAGGTTTCGAGATCTTCGGTAGCGAGTCGCATGTGTGCAGGATCAAGAGAGTGCTGTATGGGTTGAAACAAGCACCACGTGCTTGGTACACACGGATAGAGAATTATTTCATTGGACTTGGATTCTCCAAGAGTGAGGCGGATCCTAACCTATACCAGATTGTGGTGGAGGGTAAGTTTCTTATCATTGTACTTTATGTAGATGATTTGATTTTGACAGGTGATGAGCTATTGATACTTTCATGCAAGGAGGATCTTGCTAGGGAGTTTGAGATGAAGGACTTGGGCCTCCTTCATTATTTCCTGGGATTGGAAATTTGGTAGCGCAGTGATGGACTATTTGTTTCTCAGGGTAAGTATGCTCGGGAGATACTAGAGAAGTTCAACATGCATGGCTGTTGATACTCCTCTTCCTGGAGGTTGGAGGAAGGAGGATGTTACTTCAGCGGAGGTAGTGGATGCCACTGTTTATGGACAGTTGGTGGGGTCGCTTATGTATCTAGTCAATACATGACCCGATATATGCTATGCTGTTAACCAACTTTCACAAGCTATGGTTAAGCCAACTAAACTCTTCTAGAAGGTAGGCAAGCATGTATTGCATTATCTTAGAGGCACATCGGGATATGGATTGTGGTACAGACAGGACGATGAGGTGAAGCTATGTGGCTTCACGGATGCAGATTGGGTAGGGAGCCCAACGGACAGAAAGAGCACATCTGGAGGGATCTTCAGTATTGGGTCGACATCAGTTTCTTGGTACAGTAGGAAGCAGAGATCCGTGGCACTCAGTTCAGCAGAGGCTAAGTATATGGTAGCAAGTTTGGCTGCATGCGAGACTATATGGATGAGGAAGATCCTGGTCGGGTTGTTCGGGTCACACTTGGAGCCTATAATGATTTATTGTGATAACCAGAGTTGCATTAAACTATCGGCTAATCCAGTATTTCATGATAGATCCAAGCACATTGACATCAGGTACCATCATATCAGAGATTGTGTGCAACGGAGAATCATGTTACTTTCATACATTCCAACAGAGGATTAGGATGCTGATATCTTGACGAAGGCGCTCACTAGGAGCAAATTCGAATACCACCGAGGCAGGATATGGGTTGCAGATAATCCATAACTTGTTTAGAGGGAGTGTTGAGAATGCAACAAGATGATGGAGCTTAGTGGAAAGGAGTCGCCTTCACTAAGTGGGCCCGCATGCTATTTTTGGCGCAAGGTCTATTTTTAGACATATGGATCATGGTCTATGAGTTGCAGGATGCTATTTGTGGATGATTGGTCATGTTGGTAAAAATAGATGGACTTATATTTTTAGATATATGGGCGGAGTCTATTTTTAGACTGCTAGGCTAAAAATAGAACAATCGAATATTATTAGCTCTTAATAATATTTGGACTATAAACATTATCTTATCCTCTTGGAACACTTCAGTTTGAGCTACGGATGTGGCACATGCAGCTGTCAGAAGGAAATACACTTTTCTTATGGGTCAGTTGAGCTATTGCATGATGGACTTCAGTTAGAACTCAAGTGATTGAGTTTGGTGGAGTTGATTGAGGAGTTGATGGAGTTGTGTTCAGTTTGACTTGGTTGAACTAGTTGTATTTAGTTTAACTGCAAATACACTAGTGATGAGTGATGTGAATTAATTTTTAATTAATTCACTAATTATTAACTCATAAAGCAACTAAAGAATAAATCAGTTAACTCAGTGCATGGACAGTTCAGTGGAGATACGTGTTAGAGGTTGAGACTGCTATCAGTTGTGACAATAGTTGTGCATGAGATTTTCACATGCATTGATGGAGATTTCCAATGAGGATTGCATAGTACAAGCCAAGGAAAACGAGCTTGGATCATTCCTATTTTGACTTTGGATTGCGCAGTAGAGGCAGGTAGATAGCGGAGGAGATTTGAACTTGTGACTTGATTCAGATCTGAGCTAGTTTGTGTGTAACAGGTGGAGATAGTACTGAGTACTTGTGAGGAGTATTGTACTATGTATTGTTACATGTTCCCTATCATTATAATATATAGATAGTTGGGGGTTTTCAGCTGTATGCTTTCCCTGGTTACATACTGTGTTAATGTGCGCATATGATTGATGTTTCATTGTTTTTAATTCCGCAAAATTGATGATCAGCGTAGAGGAGGTTATGTATTATGCATGCATTTCGCAATAGTGTATAATTAGGATAAACTTTTTGAGTGCTAACAGAATAGTAAAACCTATCCTTGATCTAACATTGAAGGCTCATACACTTCAGATTATCCACATTCACAACTGAGTAAATGCACATGTATAGGGGTAGACTGAGTCTATAGGAATTATCTCCCACATTTTATAGTATCTCAAAGGGGCCATATTGTAGAGCCTTGATTTTCTTATCAGGACCCTATAACCTCTCCTTGTTCAACTATAATCGTACGCTGTCTCACACCTTGAACAACTTCTCTGTGTTGATCATGCATGGCCTTGTATTTTTCCTGTGAGTTCTCTAATGTCTCTTGTACCTATATATGGATCTTTGTGATCTTCCCAACAAAATTTTTAGCCCTCAAGGCATCCCCTATAATATCCTCCTTCAATCCTCCTTCCTTCCCATATGCAATATCCAAAGGTGATGGAAACAAATATCCATTTTTTTTTTAAATGGTGACTTATTAATAGAAGTCTGGACTACTCTGTTATAGGAGATTTATATATATACCATATTTCCATCCCAAGTCTATGAATGCTTCTGATTATAACCCCTAAAAAGTTGAACCAAAGTCCTATTGACTATTATTTTCCAATTTATTTGAGGATGGAATGCTGCAAACCTCTTCAACTTCATTTCCATATTCTCCCAGAATGTAGTCTAAAATGCACTGAGAAATCTTGTGTCATTGTTTGAAATGATGCTCCTTGGTATCCCAATGTGCACCTAGACCTGTTCAAAGAATAAGTTTCTTGCTTCTTGTCCACTGTTGGCCTTTATACATGGCATTAAAACACACATCTTGTTGAACCTATCAACTACCACAGATAAGTGGTCATGTCCCTTGTTGGTTGTTGGTAAACCTCCCACAAAGTCCATGGAAATGCTTTCTAGGGACGAGTGGGTATAGGTAAGGGATGGTATAGAACATGTTTCCTATTATTAGGCTTGTTGTTACAACAAAGAAAGCATCCCCTTATGAACATAGCTACATGTTCTTTCATCTTGGGCCAATACACATACCTTTGCAAGTTCGCCAATGTATTCCCTACACCAAAGTACCCTGAAACCTTAGAGCTGTGAGCCTCTCTAATCAACTGAAATTGCTTACCTTTAAGAACACATAAATTATCCATCTTGTAGAGTAACCCATCTTGGAGATGGTAGTCAATGGTGTTGTCACCATCGTGCACATGAGTCTGGTTCTACAACTGTTAAAACACCTCCTTGAAGTTCTCATCCTTTGAATATTCCTGTTTATATGCATCATGGGTGATTGGCTCCATGTGCATAAGAGTTTCCAAAGTTGTGATATTTGATGTTGGTGGCCTTGAAAGCATGTCAGACAAATTGTTTGTGTTTCCCTTCTTGTACTTGATCACTGAATGAAACTGCTATAGAAACCCCATCCACTTGTAATGCTTTGTCTATTGTAGAATACTCTAGGCCTACAAGTACTGTATTGGCTAGTGATCTGTGTGGATTATTATCTCCTTTCACATTAGATATGTTAAATTTTCAGATTTTTCAATGCTGTATCAATTGCTTTAGCCCAATTTATCTTTTCATTAACAATGCATCCAATTTGTTAGCAGTACAATCAATCATAAACATAACTGAAGGAAGAATAATATATCTAGCAATAGAGAAGACAACAACACAACCATAAGAGATAACAGATTGGTCCAAGACCAGGGAAAACTCCACTAGGGGGAAACCCTTTCAAATCTTCTTCTTTAGTAGATCGTCATAAAAATATTTCAGTAGAGTATAATGAGCTTAATACATATGATTTACATCAAATAACAATGAATTGGATCTACAGATCTGGTATAACAATAGAGAAACCAAGATCTACCATATCACTGAAGTCATCTGATGTCAAGATGTAAAACCTTAGATCTGAACTGGGTCATTCTCATCTACACTGTCTGCGAGCAACTGAAGCTTCTGGGTCGCTCTCACGAATACAGTGTGCAAGCGACTGTAACTGCAGAGTTGCACTTAGGAGGTCTCTATGCATGCTGCTTTGGCACCGATCTGCAAAAACCCAAAGTTGCTCCCTTATCGAGCTGTGCGAGCGATTAGAGAGTCAAAGTCACACCCTTGTTGAGTTGTGCGAGTGACTCTGATGACAGGGTCGCTCTTAGGTCTACTAGATGCGATCTACTAGGGACCGGGTCCTTTCGATATGCCTCTGGACCCATAGTCGCTCTCACTGAAATGTATCTGAGTGACCAAAGAGCTAAAGTTTCTCTCTAGTCTACTTTGTACCTATGACCAAGGACAAAAAAATTCAGATATGTGCCAGTGATCGAGATCCAGAAAACCCTAACCTAGAGTGAACCTTTCACCTTTAATTTCAGACCTAATGCCAACTTCTGTCGATGAACCTGTGTGATCCAAAACAAAATAGAATAATAGAAAGATGATGATGACACGATCAAATGAACTTGAAGTCACTTCCATTTATAGTTTTTCCTGAGGGTTAACTTGGGGTTAAGATTGACCTAAGTAGTTACTCATGTGGTTAGGGACGACCCTTTCCATAATGTATGCATGAATAAAATAATTCATCATAGTCTTTTCTGAATCTTCTATCATAGTTCTTCCTTTGATAATATTTTCTTCTTTTGTCATTATAGTTTCTTCTAGTGTTGTAGTGATGTCTTTTGTTCTTCTTGGGATAGTCACAAGCAAAGTGACCTTTCTTATGGAAATAGAAGCATTCAACCTGAGATAATGATTTGTCATTTCTTCTTTTTGAGTTTTGAGAAAGAGGCTTCCGTGATGGACATCCTTTTGTCTTCTTCTTCTTTTCATGAGAGATATATGCAATGGGCTATCCCTCTTCATGATTTTGAATCCTTCCTCTTGCTATCATCTTGGATTCTTCTTGTGTGAGCTTCCCAACAAATTTCGTCAAATTTCAGAAGGCCACTATTGTTGCTAATTGTAGTAATGAAGGTTTCCCAAATGGGAGGGAGACCTCTAAGAGTCACAACCACCAACTCCCTATTTGACACATTTTCTCCAACCCTCTGCAATTGATCTCTAAGGTGGGAGATTCAAATAATGTAGGATTGAACCTTTTCCCCTTTGTTCATCTTAGTTTCCTTGAGTTGATTTTTCAGAGTGATGATTTCATTCAAGTTGTTAACTTCATACATGCCGACTATATTGTCATACATATATTTAGGCTTTCGTAAATTCCCAACATAAACAAGCAAATGATCTTGTAAACCATCAGCTATAATTTTCTTTTTTTAGACTCACCTTTCTTGTACCTGTTCTTGAGAGAAGCAAAAGTGTTTTCTGGAGGCTCGGGTATCCTTCCTTGAATGTATTCTAGCTCATCGTTGTTTTCAGCTATGATTTCCAATATGACTTTACATGCAACAAAGTTTGATGCATCAACCAACTTTTCATGCTCCTTAAAGGTAGAGGACAACATCTTGACCTTGAATAGGTGATTTGCTTTCTGACAGAGAGGGATTCAAAGCTTGTATTCTCTTGGGCTTGACTTTCACCTCAACTCTGATACCATGTTAAATTTTCAGATTGTTTAATGTTGTATCAATTACTTTATCCCAATTTATCTTTTCATTAACAATGCATCCAATTTGTTAGCAATATAATCAATCATAAACATAATTGGAGAAAGAACAATATATGCAGTGACAGAGAAGACAACAACACAACCATAAGAGACAACAGATTGGTCCAAGACAAGGGAAAAACCACACTAGGGGGAAACCTTTTCAAATCTTCTTCTCTAGTAGATCATCATAAAAATATTTTAGCAAAGAGTACAATGAGCTTAATACATATGATTTTCAATGGATAACAATGAACCAGATCTATAGATCTACAAATCTGTTATAACAACAAAGAAACCCAGATCTACCATATCACTGAAGTCAGTTGATGTCAAGATGTCAAAACCTTAGCTTTGAACTAGGTCACTCTCATCTACACTGTCTGCGACCGACTGGAGCTTCTAGTTCACTCTCATGAACATAATGTGCGAGCGACTGTAACTGCAGAGTCGCACTTAGGAGGTCTTTATGCGTGTAGCTTTGGCACCGATATGAAAAAACCCAAAGTCTCTCCCTTATTGTGCTGTGTGAGCGACTAGAGAGTCAAATTCGTACCCTTGCTGAGCTGTGCAAGCGACTATGACGACATGGTTCCTCTCAGGTCTACTAGATGCGAGCGACTGGGGACTAGATCCTTCCGATCTGCCTCTGAACCCAGAGTCACTCTCACTGAACTATCTTCGAGCGACCAAAGAGCCAAATTTTCTCTTTGGCCCACTCTGTGCCTATGACCAAAGATGAAAAACTTTAGATCTGTGCGAACGACCGAGATCTAGAAAACCCTAACCTAGAGTGAACCTTTTGCCTGTAATTTCGAACCTAATGCGAACTTCCACCGATGAACCTGTGCAAGCTGAAAAAAAATATAATAATAGAAAGATGATGATGATGTGATCAAATGAACTTGAGGTCGCTTCCTTATATATTTTTTCCTGAGGTTTAACTTGGGGTTAAGATTGACCCAAGAAGCTACTCATGTGGTTAGGCCTGACTCATTCCATAATGTATGCATGAATAAAATATTTCAAATCTTAACTTTTGTTTAACCGAATTAGGTGATCTTTAGGTTGATTTTGTTCCTCTCGAAAAGAGGAAGTTAATGCACATATTATTTTGATCATCTGAATTGTCCAATGTGGAATTTGACCCTAGTTGTAAAAATTAACAAGATAGTGCTTCCACTTCTTCACAACTTACACCATGACATATACCTCCTTGTCATAGGTAAAGTAGTTAATAACTACCCCATGAAATACTTCAAAATGGTAGCATATAGGCCTTCCTCCCTGCACCAAGACTGCTCCCGTAACATATCCACTTGCGTCTGTCTCCACTTCAAAGGGTTGCTAAAATTTTGGTAATGCCATAATTGGTGCTTGACTAATCTTATTCTTTAACTCCTCAAAGGCCCTATGCTGACCCTTTCCCCACTAAAAAGTATTTCCACTTGTTGTTATAGTGTGGAGTAGCACTGCTATCACTGAAAAAAGGCTATAAATTTCTTCAAGTACTATGCTACCCCAATGAAACTCCTAACCTTAGAAACATTAGTAGGAGCCTGCCATTTCATGATGGACTCCATATTGGCAGGATCTATCTTCAACTCTCCTCCACCTATCACATACCTTAAATACACCAAATATTGTTGTGAAAAATCACACATCTTGAGATTTCTAGCAGTTGGTGCTTCTTTAATGCCTCCAATACCTACATCAAATGTGAGATATACTCCTCTTAGGTAGCACTGTATACTAGTATATATTCCAAATAGACAATAAAAATTGAATCTATAAAATGGTGTAGTATATCATTCATAAACCTCATAAATGTAGTTGGTGCATTACAAAGGCAAAATGGCATGACTAACCACTCATACAAACCTTGCCTAGTTTTGAAGTTGGTCATCCATGTATCTTCTTCCTTGACTTGAACCTGGTGATATCCATAATTTAAGTCCAAATTGGTGAAGTACATTTCTTGTTGATATTGATATAACAGATCATCTATCCTAGGTAGGGGCTACCTGTTCTTGAGCGTGATTTTGTTCAATTCCATGTTATCAATACACATCCATCAAGTTTGATCTAAGTGGCTCCAGGAAGGCTCATAAATCGAAGGTGGCTCTAGAAATGCTTGAAAATAAAAGTATTCAAAATGTATCCAAACTAATACTAATTTGTATTTCTCGTCATTACGATTCCAATGGCACATAAGGAACTCAAATCCAAGTCTGTATGACCAACTTATGGCTTTTTAAAGTCTGACAAGACAGGGAAAAAGAGAAGCCCACACTATGCTACATGGCAACCCACTAGTCATTGACACATGGAACTCCATAATTAGTCACTAGAGTTGCACAAAATACAAAAAAAAAATCATACATATTAAAAAATACTATCATTTAAAAAACCATATTAAATAAATCATTTCAAATCAATGGGCAATGAATTATTAAAGGAGGTTTATATGGTTATGTATACCATATATATATGGTCCAAGTCAAACAAAAAACACAAACACCAAAATAATATGGTTGAAACGAATTAATGGTGGCATATGGTCTTAGTTGGGTATATTAAGTTTACCACATATAAACTGTTTACCAAAAACTAAAATGGTAACTGCATGCTAATTTTGGCGGCCACAGGATTTGAACCAAGGCATGCCCCAATCGATTCAGAGTTTTTCCCCATTGGGCCAATGACCCACCTTATTTAATCCACTAGTGAAAACAATATTTAAGCCTTCTCCAACTAGTCGACCAGAGGAGGGCGGGCCACGGAGGAGCGAACGATGGAACCATGATTTGTAGAGCAGAGTGGAACTATGCTAGCTCGCTTTTCGAGGCAGAAGGGAATATTCTTTGACTTTGAAAAGATTCTCTTAAGGGCCAGAGGTGCTAGTAACAAAATTTGACGTATGGATAGTAATTTTTGTACATTTTCTTGCCAAGAGTCCAACCGTGCAGTCTGAATCTACGTCTGAGTAGCGGAAATACAACCTAGTAGCACAGAATCTTTGATTCAGGGTTTTTCCCCATTGGGCCAACAACCCACCTTATTTAATTCACTGGTGAAAAGAATGTTTAAGCCTTCTCCAACCAGTCGACCGGAGGAGGGCAGGTCATGAAGGAGCGAATGACGGAACCATGATTTGTAGAGCGGAGCAGAACTATGCCAGCTTGCTTTTCGAGGCAGAAGGGATATTCTTTGATGCTAAAAAGATTCTCTTAAGGGCCAGAGGTGCTAGTAACAGAATTTGATGTGTGGATAGTCATTTTTGCATGTTTTATCACTAGGAGTCCAACCATGTAGTCTGAATCTGCATATGAGCAGCAGAAATACAGGTGCCTAGTAGCATAGAATCTTTGAAGAATCTTGTGGAATCTAAAAGATTCCCTTGGAGGTTGATTTTTTCTAGTGTCAAAATGCTGTCAACTTTATAGTCACTTTTCATAAAATTTTGCAGGGAGCACAGTGGCGTTCTCAGAATATTCATCCAAGCAACAAATTTTATAGTGATCTTCAAGAAGGAATCTTTGAGGGGATCTTCAAGATTCCCGAGGGTCCAAAATTTGACGGTGTCAGAATTGGACGAGTTGACAGTCGGTTTTACACTACTCGTCACCAGGAATTTAGTGGTGCAATCCATTTCACCAGTCGAGCTTTGCATTTTCAGCCATTTACGAGAGTGGAGGTACATGGTGCAGTTATGTTATGCGTCCTTTTGTTTTGCTGAGATGATGTATTATTGTTGAGATCCCTATGTAACACCTTGTTGAGGGATGCTTGTTGCCACATTATTGTGAGATTTTATTATCTTTTCATGTTGAAGGAAGACCCATTTTGAGTGAGAGTTCCTGTAGGGAGAACGTATCATGGAGACACAAACCACTCTTGTTGAGGGTATATGTCCTAGTTATGACAAAGAATATTCCATGTACATCATCATCATTTGCAACATTCAATGAAGCAACCACCACACTCTTGACACCAGGTCCAGAGACTTAACCCACATTGGGTGAAATCTGTTATCAATGTGTTTTGTGTTCTTGATTTGATGGTTATCATTATGTTTCATCTTCTTTACAGTATGCACATATGGTTGATCTATATTCTTTTAAATGCAATTATGCTAACATCACAAAAGTAAAAGATCTTGGTTAATTCCAATAGCCGAAGAGATCCAGATCAAAGTCCCATCCTTCTTTGGCATAATGATGATGTGTGAGCCAAATGGTGATGTACTCGGTCGAATGACACCTTATTCCATTAGTTGTTGCAACAATTTATTTACCTTGCTTCTATAATAGACTACATGTACAACCCAATTTTTGGAAATGGGGAGTCGATCAATAACTTGATCTCGTGCTTCGCTTCCCTCTTGGTTAGTAACCCCTTAGGCTCCCAGAACACATCCCTATATGCCTATAACAAATCTTCTATTTGTTGTTTATGTTTCTTAGTACACCCCTCTAGGGATGCCTTGCCTCTTACAGACTCTTCTAGACTGATTTTCTCTTAAAATCAATAAAACACACTTCTTGCTGGAACTGATCAATTTCTTAGCTTAGTTACCACTTACTAGTGAAATTTTAAACTTGCCATTATGTGCTTTGATGGTGAATGATTTTCCATCCTTGATGAGACAGTACCGGTTGGATCTTCGCATATATATTACATCTTGCATGTACATGTAGGGACTTTCAAACACAATTCCACATACATAAATGGGAACTACATCTAGTTCTACTTCATCAATAAAATCAACACTGATGGAAAATCTAATTTTGCACCATTTTTTAACCTTAAACTCTGCATCCCTATTTAACCATCCCAATGGATATGGGCTTGGATGATTACGAACTTCCAATCCCAATTTGTTGACTAACTCTACTAAAATGAGATTTTCTTTCGATCCCGTGTCAAACAAATCATCAATCTTTTTCTTCTTGACTTGTATCTTTATGTGGATGAGTTTGGTCATTTTTTTCCCTTCCTATCGTTGAAGGCTACTTAGATTCACATCCTTTTGCAATGATGTACAAAAAATATTCACATCCACGTCCGAGATGATTTCAACCTGGTTGCTCAAATTGATGGCCATGTGATTCTTCTTCTTATTGTCTTTATTTTTGTTCTTTGGTTTAAGATCCAGATGGAACTTCCAACACTTCTCCTCTGTATAGCCATCAATATTGCAATGGATGTAGTGGTTGTTGAGATATTTGCATTGGTGTGTTGTGGCTACAATATTTTTATCTTTTACTCCTTTCCAATTTTTCTTCACCTACTTAGAAGTGTAATGTTGGTCCTTGTTCTTGGATCCACTTGATTTCCCTTTCTTCATGCCTATGTTCTCCAGGCACTGTTCTTGTACACAAACCTTGCCCATTGATTCGGGCTTAAAAAACATCACTTTCTTTCGTGGATGGTTGTGTAGACCCCCCAAATATTTGAGGAGTACATCTTGGTTCTTTGGGTATATACCTAACATTATGGCCATATTTCTAAGCTCTATGATGTACTCCTATACACTATGCCCCTACTTTTGCTCGAAGTAGTGCCACCAGATCCACAAGTCCTCTACAAGCTCAATAAGGTAAAATTGTAACTTTATGAGAGTTTTGAAGTCTT
This sequence comes from Pinus tabuliformis, assembly GCA_031772625.1. Taxonomy (NCBI): domain Eukaryota; kingdom Viridiplantae; phylum Streptophyta; class Pinopsida; order Pinales; family Pinaceae; genus Pinus; species Pinus tabuliformis. The sequence goes on along the minus strand of CM062811.1, from coordinate 771,613,517 downwards.
ACCACTTAGTGAATGGAGGATATCCCTCCAACCTCAAGGTATTTGTGTGGATTTCCCATCGGCTTAGGGCATGCCCCTCTAATTTCAACCACATAAATGAAATATTTTGTTCCTCCTTTATATGATGAACACTGAAATACACTTCTAGTTGTTGCAACCAATGATTAAGATTTAAAGCATTGATATCACGTTGTTACAACTTGATATCGACCTTCACTTCCATTTTGAATAGGGATTGTGAATGCTTCATAACACTCGTACTGGTTTGATCCTTTTCAGGTTCTTTCTTCGATTGGTTCTTTATTTCTTCCTAGTCTCTTGATCTTCCCTCTAATTTGTCTTCTACATTAGAACTCCCATCCTCTCAAAATATCCCAAGCTTATTGCCAAGGGCCGACATGAGGAGATTCATATTACATCTTATATCTACAACTTGTGTTTCCATCCATGAAAACCTCTTCTTTGCAGAATCATGAGGTTCATTCACAAATTTGTCTACCATGATTAAGGTTTTATGAATTTTGGCTTAGTCAATCTATATCCCCCTGCAAATCTCCATAATATAACCAAAGAAACCTACTCTGATACTAATATGATGCTTAAATTTCCATGGATATTCCACTGGATAATTCGTCAAAAAATATATGATAAAACTATATTTAAAAGTATGAAATCTACAAACAACGTAAACTTTGAAACGGGAACTGATATTATTACTCGTTTTGTAGAGATAGCAAAAAAGTGACCCGACTTCGAAAAGGGGCAATGCAGAACACACATATTTTTTTTAGAGCATAGTTTTTGGCACTTTAAATAACCAAAACGATTACCCGTTTAGTAGGGGTAGTAAAAACGTGACCCGATTTTGAAAAGTGGTGATGCATAATACACTTCTTTATTTTCAGAGCATATGTTTTACACTTTAAATTTTCTTATGTATCAAATATAAATATTTGTTTTTAAATGTTAGTGATTTTCATGCTGATTTTGAAATGTGTTGATGCAACATACATTTTTTTTAGAGGACTTAGGTTTCAGACTTTAGAATTTATTATGTCCAATATTTATGAAATTATGATTACTTAACGAATTTTCAAGTTGTTTTATTTTTCTTTTTTTAAATGTTGATTACTTAAAAAAACAAATATAAAAATATATATATAAAAAATAAAAAAAAAAGTAAAAAAAAAATTATCTCATAAACTATTAAATAATTTGAAAAAAAAAAACAAAATTTTAAAAAAATATATAAAATTAAGTAAGTAAAAATAGAAAAAAATAAATAAATAACAAAAACTAGAAAAAAAAAAAGAAAAAAAATTAAAAAAACTAGATTTTAAAAAAAATTGAAAATTAACAATTTTTTTTTAATAAATTAGTAAAATTAATATTAAAAACATTTAAAAAAACTAATAAAACAAAAATAAACACAAATTATAAAACAGAAAAACAAAAAAATATGAATTTTTTAAAAATATATGTATCTTTTCAAGTTTAAAAAAAGAAAAGAAAAATGTAAACAATTTTTTTTTTTTTTTTTTTTTTCAAAAAAAAAGAGAGTTAACAATGTTTTTTTAAACAATTTATTTTATTTTTATTTTATTTTTTTAAACAATTATATATATATATATATATATATATATATGTCCGCCCCCGGCCGCCCGTGGTGGCACGGTCAGGGCTGCGCCGGGGGCTGACAATTATTATTATTATTATAAAATAAAAAAAAAACATTTTGTTTAAAACAATAATTTAATTTTTTTTTTAAATAAAAAAAATTGTTAATTTTGTTTTTTTTGGAATAAAAAAATGGTTTAAAATTTGAATTTGAATTTGAATATAATTTTTTATTTTTATTTTTTTATTTTTATTTTTAAATAAAAGAGATAGGGCTTAATATTATCATTATTATTATTATTTTTCAATCAAAAATACATATGTTTTAAAACGTTGAATGTTTTTTGTTTTGTTTTTTGTTTTTTTTTTTAAATGTTTTTAATATTAATTTACTAGTTTTTTAAATTATTTTTGTTAGTTTTCTATTTTTTTTTTTTTAAATCTAGTTTGTTTTTAATTTTTAGTATTTATTTATTTTTCTATTCCTTGTTTTTGTTAATTTATTTTTTATTTTTTATTTTTATTTTTTTAATTTTTCTATTTTCACTTACTTATATATATATTTTAAATTTTGTTTCTTTTTTCAAATTATTTTATGGCTTATGAGATAATTTATTTATTTTTGTCCTTTTTTATATATATTTTTATATTTGTTTTTTTAAGTAATCAACATTTAAAAAAAAAAAATAAAACAACTTGAAATTTTTTTTATTGTTTACAAGATAACTTTTTTTTTTTTTTTCCATTTTTTTTTTAAATATGTTTTTCTTACTATTTACTTGTTTATAATTTTTTTTTTTTTATAAGTTTTTTAATTCTTATATTTTATAGGATAATTTGTTTTTTTTTAAACATTTTTATGATTTTTTTTTAGTATCTATTTTAATTTATGTTTTGTTTTTTTTTTTTTTTTTAACTTTTTTGTTTTGTTTTGTGTTTTTTTTTTTCATTTTTCTAAAATTTATTTTATGTTTTCATTATTCTCTTGAAATTTTAATGTTTTTTGGGGTCATGATAAAATCTTTTATGCCATTATTTCGAAATGTTAAATTTTACCCTTAAAAAAAAGTGTTATCCTAGCTTCAATACTTTTCGTTTTGAGGGTGTTTTTTGCACAAAATTTACCATTAAAAAATAAGTGTTATTCGAACATCAACACTTCATTTTGAGGGTGCGTTTTGGACATTTTTTGCACAAAAAATTGGTTTTCACTGCCATTTTCAAAACATGTTGAAAATTTACCCTAGAAAAAAAAAGGTGTTATTCCAGCATCGACAATTTTTGTTTTTAGCACAGTTTTTGATGTTTTTACGGGGTTTTTTGGCCAGAGTTCCCGTTTCAAAGTTTACATTGTTTACACTATTAGGTTTGTATTTCTCTTTAGATTTATGGATATGTATATTATTGTTAATTGTGTGCGAATAAAAATTAAAATTATGCAGAAAAATAGAGAAAAATTAAATAAGAATTACAAACCACAATTTAACATAATATATGACCTCGGATGATCCAAGTGGATCTTCCGACACAATGGCATAGAAATGCTCGAAAATCAAAGTATTCAGAATGATGTCATCTCAGGACCAGAGTGTTGATCTCGTCTTCCTGATCACGGAGGTGCGAATGGTTCGTCAATATGAGTCCGGATGATGAAATTATCGTGAAAAGAGTTCGCCTTTGTTCCTTTGAAAATGAGGCATTTTCTCCTAAAAATGGCTCTAAAAGCCTTGTAAGGCAAATCACATCGGAAGAAGTTCAAAGGGCAGACTTAAGGTCGGGCCTTTAGAACCCCCAATCAACGATCTTTGATTAATCAGAGGCAGGGGTAGGCAATCAGCGATATCGGGACTTTAGAACCAACGACATGCGATCGTCGATATTGGCGATCGGCGTCGGCGGATGCCAAGGGAAGAACTCCCAGGCTGCAGCGATAGCGATTAGTGACGCGCGATCTGCGTCGTCAGATCAGAAAACAGATCAACTGCCAGGATTAAATCGGCATATCGGCGATCGGCGTATTGGCGATCCCCCAATATGCAGGGCCAATAACAGAGCGAGATGCAATTGCGATATAGCGCGGACCCGATGGATTTATAAGCCAGATTTGATGAAAATTGAAGTCCGATTTATCGGATTTTTCAATGTTTTCTGTGTATTTTGTGTTTCCGCATGTATTTGTCTGTTTTAATAGAAAAAAGCCTTTTTCATGGTTCTATTGCGCCGCCGATCCTTCTATGCAAACAACTTCTATTATAAACAAAACAGACCTCGATATTTATGTGGCCTTGTCCCAAAATGTGTTATAAAACACGATGGATGCAAAGAGCCGAGGCTAGAGACAAGGCCAGAGAGCTCGAGAGCCTGTGTTGGGGAGTGTTAGAGAGCCTGAGTGCCAGAGACCTCAATGAGGAGGTTGTGCCTGACGAAGAGCTGCAGAAGGAGAGGGCCAAGCACAAAGATAGCTAGAGCGCCATAGAGCCGTAGAGCTGCAGCGACATAATCAGAGCACCGATACAATGCAAAGAGCCACAGAGCTTGATCGAGGCAGTGCGAGAAGGTAGCCAAAGAACCAGAAGGTCAGGCATAGCCATAGAGCTGCAATGGCATAGCCAGAGCGCTACAGAACCATCTAAACAGAGAGATACGTTGCTGAGAAGTCTAGAACAATCTTCTTCTTGTATGATCGATGCTGTGAGATCGAAGCAAGCTTCAGCACATTTGACAGTTCTATTTCAGATGCCCTGATTGTGAAAGCCATAAAACTATCGATACATGGGGAGCCGAAGTCCAGATCAGTATCAGGCTGTGCCTGCACATTGACAATGTGAACCACGCTATGCACCATGGATTTTTTTCGCTAAAGATATGAACATCCACTTCTTCAGATGCCCGTGGTGTGAGGTATATGATTTTCATGTATTTCTTCATTACAAATTATGTTGCATGGATCCTTGATTGATATTGAGGCAGGATCTTGTTTATTATATGTTGTCATGATTCCTTGCTTGATTTGATGCAGAATCTTCTATATGATGTACTTGCTCTCATAACTCTTCATGTTATGTTTTGATATCCCTTGTTGTATGTTGTTGGGATGCTCTTGTTTTCGTCATGCATGATTTTGCATTGAGATCCCTTTTGTGCCATGTTGGTGGGATGCTCATCATGTATGTTTTTGTATCATACTGATAGGAGTCTTTTGATTGAAAATTATAATCGTGGAATATCTCTTAGAGCCACTCCTGTGTGAGGGCATTTTTCCTTGTATGATCGCGACATCATCACTTGTGTACGTCACCTTTATTGACAATAGTTAATGCAGCAGCCTACATCATCTTGACACTGGGGCCTGGAGACGTAGTCCCTCTTGGATGCACTTCATTATCAATGCTTATGTTTTCATGTGTTGATGATTGTCTTATTCCTCTTCTTTTCCGTATACAGGTGTATTCATTAATGTTCTTTTAAAAGAAATTTAACACATCACGAAAGTAAAAGGTCTTGGAAGGGTCCTTCTTCACACCCAGACTTGGATTAAGTGGTATCAGAGCGGTCTTTGCGTTGATGTGAATTGTAGTGTGAACAATGACAAAGGATGAAAGAGCGATGCACAAGACCATGGTCAACATTTCCAAGAAAGTGGAAATCGTGTATGAAACTCTACAGAAAGAGACAGAGGAAAAGGAGCAATTGTAGCTTCAGTTACAAGCCACAGAAGAGGCCATGGAGGAATTGAAGCAAAACAAACATAATCTTCAGACATAAAACGATGAATTGAAGATGTGTCTACATGAAAATAAGGAGGAGAAACAAAGTTTACTATGATAGTTGCAAGCAAAGGACGAGGCCTTGGAAAAGTTGTAGCGAGACCCATGTGAGGTAAAAAGTAGTTCTCCATCTTCATGTATGTTTCCTGATGATGATTTCACTATTTTTGAAAATCACACCACAGGAATTGGCTCCAAACTGTTGAAGGGAATGGGGTATGAAGGAAAAGTCTTGGGTGTTAATGGCCAAGGCATTGTTAATCCCATCAAAGTAGAGGAATTACACCATTAGGCCGACTTGGGTATGCAGGAAAGAAATTGGGGAATGCGCTGAGACATCGAGCGAACCACCAACAACGGATGATGAGAAACCCTCATCAGATCTTTCCAAATCGAAACAGAAGGTAAAAGATGTTGATTTCCTTTCGATTTCATCTTCTCATAGTATGATGTCTGTTGGATATTTGGAGATCCCAATTACAGGGACAAACATGAGGCTCCTTCAAAGGATGAGGCACGAGGAGAAAGAAAAACTTGGTGTTAATAACCAAGGCATAACTCCACCTTTGGAGGTTGTGCACGAACATCCATTTGCAGCCTCGAAGTACACTAAAGGAGAGTGCTCAAAGGTGTTAGATTCGTCTGAGACATCATCGGGGAAAGAGAATGATGGGAAAAAATCCCCATCATCCCATGGTAGCTTCCATTGCAAGGAGAGAGCTAAGGCAAGCTCTCATCGCCATACTGACATCAGAGACAACAAGGGAAGGTATAACCATTTTCGATCTTCAAATGTTGATTTTGATTAATATGATCATGTTGTTAATAATGAATGAAGATCAAGGCATCGAAAAACATGTACCTTTTGCGGTTTTCCTAACCATACCTTTTCTAAGTGTTGGAAAAGAATGGCAGCACTCATGAGGCGTGACAGACCCTCTCAACAACATGAAAAGAAATAGGTTAAGCAGGTGTAGAGGAAGAAAGCCTACTGCAGTCATCGCGACAGAAATGGCCATCAAAGAGCCACTTGTTGGAGGCTCCATCAAGAATAACGCCTTAAAGACAAAGCGTTGGTGCATGAACCAGGTAAAGCAGTTTTTCAACAAGCAAAACCACCTCAATAAGGTGACCCATTCACCATGATAAGTGAAAAATGGTTTCTAGACATGTTGTCATTTCATGGTAATTCTTTTGTAAATCATTTGTTGCATTTTAAAATGTAAACGTCATGATGTGTTTCCATTACTTGGTCAGCAACAATGATGTTTGGTCATGTTTTGAGTCGTATTTTACACTCTAAAAGTGATGTGATGTTTCCATCACTTGTCGAAACAATAGTGTTTGGACTTATGTATGCAAATCATGTGTTGCAGTGATGATGGGTTTTCCATCACTTGTTGAAGCAACCATAATAGGTTGGCCTTGTTGTCATAGCTGGGATTTTATGTCCATCTTGTTGTAAACTTGACCATCGAGTATGTGTTATAAACTTGTGGCAAATGTGGGACGTTTGGGTCATTAGTTGGTCATGTCATTCAAGCATGTGATTTGCAAAACAATGTACTATAGGTTGCAAAGGTAGCAGGTGTCAGTTTGTCGTTTAAGGCTCCGAAGAACAAAGGTGAAGGAGATAGAAGCAAGACCTTTTCAAGACGCTTGTGATGCAGGCAGAGTACAGAGAGAGTTGCAGATTATTTTTTATGATTTTGGAGGACCAAAAGCTCCTCAGTGGGGAGGATTGATCCAAGTGGATCTTCAGACACAATGGCATAGAAATGCTCGAAAATCAAATTATTCAGAATGATGTCGTCTTAGGACTAGAGTGTAGATCTCGTCTTCTTGATCACGGAGGTGTGAACAGTTTTTCAATCCGAGTCCAGATGATGAAATTATCATGAAAAGAGTTTGCCTTTGTTCCTTTGAAAATGAGGCATTTTCTCCTAAAAATGGCTCTAAAAGCCTTGTAAGGAAAATCGCATCGGAAGAAGTGCAAAGGGAGGACTTAAGGTCGGGCCTTTAGAACCCCCAATTAGTGATCTCCGATTAATCGTAGGCGGGGGCAGGCAATCGGTGATATCGGTACTTTAGAACCAGCGACATGCGATTGTCTGATATCGGCGATCAGAATCATCGGCATCGGCGATCGGCGTTGACGATCGGTGATCGGCATTGGCGGATGCCAAGGGAAGAACCCCCGAGCCGCATGATAGCGATATGCGATAGCGATCAGTGACGCACGATCTTCGCTGTTGGATCGGAAAATAGATCAACAACTAGGATTAAATCGACATATCAACGATCGGCGGATCGACGATCCCCCAATATGCAGGGCCAGTAACAAAGCGAGATGCGATTGTGATATAGCACGGACCCGACGGATTTATAAGCCCAATTTGATGAAATTTGAAGTCTGGTTTATCAGATTTTTCAATGTTTTCTGTGTATTTTGTGTTTCCGTGTGTATTTGTCTGTTTTAACAGAAAAAGGCCATTTTCGTAGTTTTATTGCGCCACCGATCCTTCTATGAAAACGACTTCTATTATAAACAAAAAAGACCCTGATATTTATGCGGCCTTGTCCTAAAATGTGTTATAAAACATGATGGATGCAAAGAGTTGAGGCTAGAGACAGGGCCAGAGAGCTTGTGCCAGAGAGCTCGAGAGCCTGTGCTAGGGAGTGCTAGAGAGCCTGAGTGCCAAAGACCGCAATGAGGAGGCTGCACCCGATGGAGAGCCGTAGAACGAGAGGGCCAGGCAAAGACAGAGATAGCTAGAGTGCCACAGAGCCACAGAGCTGAAGCGACATAACTAGAGCGCCGATACACCACAGAGAGCCATAGAGCTTGATTGAGGCAGCGTGAGAAGGTAGCCAAAGAACCAGAAGGTCAGGCAGAGCTGTAGTGGCATAGCTAGAGCGCTACAGAACCAGCTATCTAGAGAGCTACGTTGTCGAGAAGTCCAGAACAGTCTTATTCTTGTATGATCGATGCTGTGAGATCGAAGCAAGCTTCAACACGTTTGACAGTTCTGTTTCAGATGCCCTGATTGTGAAACCATAAAACTATTGATGCATGGGGAGCCGAAGTCCAAATCGATATCACACTGTGCTTGCGCTCAACAATGTGAACCACGCTATGCACCATGGATTTTTTTCGCTAAAGATATGAACATCCACTTCTTCAGATGGCCCGTGGTGTGAGGTATATGATTTCTCATGTATTTCTTCATTACAAATTATGCTGCATGGATCCTTGATTGATATTGAGGCAGGATCTTGTTTATTATATGTTGTCATGATTCCTTGCTTGAGTTGATGTGGAATCTTCTATATGATGTAATTGCTGTCATAAATCTTCATGTTATGTTTTGAGATCGCTTGTTGTATGTTGTTGGGATGCTCTTGTTGTCGTCATGCATGATTTTGCATTGAGATCCCTTTTGTGCCATGTTGGTGGGATTCTCATCATGTATGTTTTTGTATCATACTGATAGGAGTCTTTTGATTGAGAATTCTAATCATGGAATATCTCTTAGATCCACTTCTATGTGAGGGAATTTTTCCTTGTATGATCGTGACATCATCACTTGTGTACATTACCTTTATTGACAACACTTAATGCAGCAGCCTACACCATCTTGACACCGGGGCCCAGGAGGAACTTCGTTACCAATGCTTATGTTTTCATGTGTTGATGATTGTCTTATTCCTCTTCTTTTCCATATACATATGTATTCATTAATGTTCTTTTAAAAGAAATTTAACACATCACGAAAGTAAAAGGTCTTGGAAGGGTCCTTCTTCACACCCGGACCTAGATCATCGAAAACCCTTTTTGGAGAAAACCGAACTAGAAGGTGAGGCCACTTTGCTTTCTTTCTCTAAAGAGAAAATGGTTGTGAGTATAAAAAAGTATGGTCTGTGGTCCTGTTGTAGCGGCTACAACCACCCTCCAAAATTTTGGCCTGCACCAATTTCGGAGCCTCCCTTGAAGAGTTTCACTTAATGACTGCACACACTTGGGTTCATTCCGTGAGCTCATGTGAGTCTTTGCATCCGCCTTGCTTGCTCTTTTCATTCAATTTTATGCATGTTGGTGTCTAAGTCATGCTTGCAACCATGTTCTAGTTACGATCAAAGTCTTCGCGTCGTATGTGCTTGTTGTGTTCGTTATGAAAGCATCTGTCACACTCACACACGGAGTCACATTCATTGTCGTGCAAGCGTCGTCTTAATCAATGAACGGTCAATCACGAGTGTCACACTTGTCACTTGCACCATCAGTCAGTCATGTTGAGCATGTGTGTCTGGATGGTTTGGGTCGTTTCATCGTCAAGTCATGTGAGTGTGTGTTCGTATGATCACCTATGTGTCTTTCGATCGTTCATACACTTAGTCATTTTTACTGAAGTTCTGGCGATCCGACCCCCCTATGATAGCCAAACCATCACCCCGCTTTCGAGTCGATCGAATTTCAACCAAAACAATGCATAAGCACCAAGCTAGCCTTTTCAAGCTGCGCTGCTCGCAAGCATTTAAACCAACCCTCATGCTGGCCACTCAGACAGTCGGACCCGATAGTCACCCCAGGACTTACTCCCCTCAAAATTTGCGCAGAGGCCATTGACCTTACTGGCTCAGCTGGCTAAGGAAATTTCGCAGACATGCCGGATAGACACCAAGTGCCCGTCCCTGTCTCCCTCAGAAAATTGCGCAGTTTTCCCAGTCAGTCATCCCGAAAGTCGACCGACTATTCATCTCAAAAATTTCACAGTGTTCATGAACAGGCCTTCCGCTACCTATCAGTCAGCTCAACTCAGAAATTGCGGAAATATGATTAGCAGGCTGGCCTCCTAGCCTTAATGCAGTCTCCCTTGCCAGTGTCCCCTAGCAGCAGACTGCTAGTTCCCTCTAAGAATTACGCAGTTTCTGCTTCCAGTGTCTCCAGCAGCCAACTGGCAGTTTCCTCTGGGAATTGCACAGTTTTGGCTGCCAATGACCCAACAACCAACTGGTAGTTCCCTTTGGGAATTGTGTAGTTTCAGATGCCAGTCTCTTGGGCAGTTCACCAAAAAAATGTGCAATCCTTGCCTGCTGACCCTTCATGCAACCCTTCCCATTCCTCTAGAAAATTACACAAATCTGGCTATCCAGCCCCGCTGCTCATTCGTTCTGAAAAATGCACAGAGCATGCCTACCTTGCCTTCAAGTAGCCTAGACTGTCCCTCCCAAAATTTGCACAATTTTGCCTCCCAACCGAGCTAAACCTTGTAGACAGTCACTGTCATATCAGATTTCCCATCTCCATCACTCAATGAAACTTGCGGGGTTTTCATTAGCAATGCCTGGAGCCATCATGCCGCTTCACAACCTTGTTTCCTCTCTCTATCACCTGCATCCAAAATGATCATTTGTCATGGTAGACTATGAGGTTTTGGATTTGATGTCATATCGTCATGAGTGACTGCAGGTATAGGTACACCAACAAACATGGCAAGACGATGAATGGGATGAACAAAGGGAGCACATGCAGAAAGACAGGTTCACCAATGGACGAATGAATGAAGCATGTGAAGCGGACGAACGCGACGAACATGCACCTTCGCGAATAGATGAGCCTATCAAGCCTTCTAGCATGCAAGTAAGGAACGACATGCTAAAGCTTCATCAAGCGAACCAAGGACCATCGAAGACTCTGCACACTTCTCCATACGGAGGTGAAGCTATGATACACCATGATGACATCCATCACCCAGTAGCACTATAGCTTGACATGCACTCCAGTGGCAGCACAAATGTACCAACATTGTCATGTCAAGTCATGTTGAGTCACATCATGAGTTATGTCACCCACATCTCCACCATAGGCTTGTTGTTAATCAATGTGACGTAATGTGGAAGTCTAAGAGACCCACTTGTTGAACAAAGAGTCATGTAAGTTGAAAAGTCATGGAAGTCAAATGGTCATGAGGGTAGTTGACGAACCACGAGGGTCAATTCCACCCTTGGCTATAAATACCCCTTCATTTGTACATGTAAATGACTTTTCACCTCAGCTCCTCCCACATAGCCAAGAGAGTCTGTAATATTTTATTTGAGAAGCAGTGGCTCCAACGCCCCACACTCGGGGATAGTGATGTATGGTGTAACGATGTGTCTTGGAACTTTCACTTAATTCAAAAGCCTACTAACAGGCCAACACATTTTCACACATGTATTGTATCTGTTGTAAGACTAATCTTTAACACTTGTAATGCATGTTGCTTTAACCTGTGTTCTACATCTGAACTGCTTCATTTGTTGTAATGCATAATATATTAATGGAAATGTGTTGTATATGCTATTAACACTGTCTCTCCCATGTAGATTGCTCTCTTCGACATCAGACAAACATTTCACATGAATCTTGTTGTAATAATTGTTGCGCTCGTTCGGACTGATCCACTAAGTGTTATACGTGTTACCTTACCTTGTATGTTGTGACTGCCGCATCCATGTGGATTGCTCCTCCGGAAGTTGTGCATGTCCTATTGTGTTGTGTGTTCCTAGCAGTGTTGGGACTACTCCCAATTGACTTAGAACTCACTCTCACCCTCTCCCTCGATAGTGAAAGAACCATTGACACAAGTGACACTTACACCCACCAGGCACGTGAACCTCCCTTCTCGAAGACAAATCAAACCACTCTCCTGTGCTGACAAGATAGAGTTGAGGAAAATCCTTAAGATAATGGCAACCGAGCCATCATACTTGATGGGACTCCCACACCAAATAGTGTGAGGTCTAGTTGGGACTTCATACCGGGGTGATCCCATGAATGTTGGCAGGTCCAACACCATCAACATTTCTGGCACTAGAAGGAGGGAAGCCAGTTGTACATGGCTGAAATTCCCCTCACACTCACTCATTAATCATCTGGTCAAGGCAGTCACTCGCACTCCCTCTTACATGACTCTGCAGTTGGTTACTCCTCACCTCCCAGAATTGAACATGAGATTTCATATCAACACCTTTGCTCCGTCTATCCCGTTACTCGCCAGTTCGTGAAAGCATTCGCACTGATCCTAGGCATAAAACATCTTCCACACACATCTAGGAAGCGAAAAGCCACTCCCACAGGAGTTGTTGTATCATCGGTGGAAGAAGCAGTCCTTTCCACGCTTGAAGTTCTAGAGGAAGCTATTGAAGACAGAGAGGAACCTCCAATCTTCCTTGAAGATGAACAAGCAACTCTTGTGATCGAACTACGATATAGGAGGCAGAGGGGAAGGCAACAGAGGAGGTGGAGGCAGAGATGAAACGACAAACTTAGATCCAGAACCATTAGACTCTGAAGGAGAGGAAGAAGACGAAGAAGACGAAGAGATGGCTGACCTAAATCTTGAATGGATGACTCAGGGACCATTGGCTCTACCAGCTGTTCTACACAAGATGCCAAAGTGAGTGGAGAGGATGAACATCAAGTTCAACCCTGACAACATGGTGAAGGAAGAAGACCACTTAGACAACTTCTACTTACAGTTGCAAACCCTTTAGGTACGTTATGACGACATAGCATGTAGACTATTCCCATGTACCTTGGATGGCCGCACAACTGATTGGTATCACAACCTTCCACCCAACTCCATACAAAACTGGGGTTCTTTCAAATGTATTTTCCTTAAAAAGTTTTCTAATGACAAGACCCCAGCCATGCTGCTCAAAGAATTGGGAAGCCTCAGGATGGAAAGAAAAGAGAAAGTGAAAGACTTCAATTAGAGGTTTATGCGTATTTTGAACAAATTTGCAGAAGACACTAAACCTCATTTCTCCATCGCTATTGACTATTACATGTCTGCACTGCCATCCACCATTGTGCAGTTCATCAAGCGAGCTGTGAAGCCAACACTTTTAGAAAGCTGCGAAGAGGCTATTACTGTTGAAAAGGACTTGCGCGCAATTGGAGTCATCAAGGATGACGAATCAACGAAAGAGTCCAAGGATGCGAGCAGAAAGCCCCAAGCAACGACAAGCAAGGATAGAGACAAGGAAGCAACTGATATTGAGACCCTCACTCGCCTTATCAAGAACTTGACCACCAAAATGTATGAACTCAAGCAACAGAAAACAAACACATTTGCAAGCATCCATCTGCCCAAACAGAGACAAGAAAACAGCTCATCAACTGGCTCATCAAGAAACAACCGGTTCACTTCCAAATTTGCACAGAAGTCCGTGTTCCAACTCGATTAGTGCATTGATCCTAATTTCTGTTCCTTCCATGAAGAGTTCCACCCCGAGAACTCTTGTTCATATTTGAAGCAAGTCATTACCTCTGTCTATGGTCATACACTCAATGCGAAAAGTGATATGCAGGAGCAGCCGAAGACACTAATGATAACGAAGAGGTTGCACTTGATGAAACACCAAGTTCTGGGCATGTGGTGAACACGTATCAGTGCTCGCAAGTAATCTCGAAGACAAACACCGAGAAGCAACCCCAAAAGCAAAATGATTGTTACAATCTTAGGAGTAAAGGGGCTCCCCCTACACTTGGGGAAATGCAAGATAAAGTGAGACAATTGATAAAGAAGGCCGATCCACTAGCTGTCTCAAAGCAGCAAACACAAAGCAAGTATCGGAAGATAGTGGCAGATAAGAGTACATCCATGAGCAACAAGTTGTAAAACACTTTGTCAGACAACACGAACATCCATTCCACCCTAGACACCTTGGTGAGTCTACCACCTCTGGACTACAACATAGTTGATGACATGAAGAAAACTCGGGCGAACATCAGTTTGTTCAAGTTAGCCAAAGTCTAGAGTCATCGAGATATCCTGCTGCATGCGTTGGGACAAAAAGCAGTGGAAAACATAGGCTCTACCAGCAAGGGAGCATGCGCACCTCCCAGATTACTATCTACTGTGCTCAATACACTCCAGATGGAAGAAACAAACTCAGGTTGCTCCCCATTCCTGCTTTCATTTGAATTTTTCAACTACAATGTTCACAACTGCTTGGTTGATTTTGGCGCGGCAGCCAATGTCATGCCGCTCTCCATTGCTAACAAGATCAATGCACGATGGAGCAAAACATCCACAAGAATCATCCAACTTGACAGAACCTTAGTACTAACCATTTGTGAAGTTCGAAATGTGATCATCTCACTATCCCATGATAGTTGAGTCCACCAATGTATCAACATAGTTGTTGTGGACATACCGGAAGCATATGGCTTGCTACTCAGCAGAGACTGGTTCAACAAGCTAGATGGATATTTTGCTATAGACTGGTCTCACATGCAACTTCTGTATAAGGGCAGATGCAACAAAATCCGGGTTTTATCTGAGAGGTATATGAAACACAATGTCACTTGCCTTAGTGGCGAGAACTGTTGGGTTTTGTTATATTCTTTCCATGACTAACCCACGTAGTTAACCGGGGGGTTAGAGGGGGGGCAGAGCCCCCCTTTCATTGTGCCGATTGTGTAGCAAGGGGAGTCACAGGGGGTTTGAGGGGTACAGGTAAACCCACTCTATGGGGTCTAGGGCAACGCCCTGGAAAATTTTGGTTTTCGACCCCATGTTAGGTTGGGCGGACCTACCTATGGTTTTGTGCATGTTTTTTGCACATGGTTTTGGATGCGATTGTTTTTGGTCCATGGTTTTGGACACAATGGTTTTTGGTCCATGGTATTGGATGCTTCGGCATGTATAAATATGTATTGTAACATTGAAAGGAACATAATAATAAAAAATCAAGCTGGTAGTCTCGGTTTTGGGATCCAGGGGAAAATCTCTGTGTATATGTGTTTTATGTGTTATGCTCTTGCATTGTTTATTTTCTGTGTTTTAGAATTCATATGAAGGTAATTTCTGTACGGGTTTAAAACCTACATTTGGTATCAGAGCTGTTTTGGCTTCAAGGGGATGCCTTTGTTGCTGAGGGGTTTCACTCGGGCCTATGGTAGACCCTGTTTAGTGGGAGATCTGTGAGATCGATTCTGGAGGTGAAAGAAGATGGCGAGCAGTGGAAAGATAGAGATCGAGAAATTTAATGGTCAGAGTTTTGAGTTGTGGAAACTCAAGATGGAGGATTTGTTGGTGGATAAAGATCACTGGATCGCGGTAGATCCGGGTACTAAACCAACGGGAGTGTCCGATGAAGAATGGAAGAAGTTGGATCAGAAGGCAAAGGGCACAATAGGATTGTGTGTCTCAGATTCAGTATTGTTGAATGTATCAAGGGAAGCTACGATGAAGGCTTTGTGGGACAAGTTAGGGACTTTGTACCAATCTAAGTATTTGGTGAATAAACTGTTCTTGTGGAAAAAGCTGCATAACCTGAGGAAGAAAGATGGAGACTCGATGACAGAGCATCTGAATGCATTTAATAATGTGGTAAGTCAGTTAGCATCTGTTGATATTAAAATTTTAGATGAAGATAAGTGCATCAATTTGTTGTGTTCTCTACTAGATTCGTGGGATAGTCTGGTTATTGCAATAGGTAGCAATGCAACTGCCTTGCAGTTTGATGAAATAGTCTCATCCTTGCTGACAGAGGAGATGAGATAGAAAAATATGTAGAGCCAGAATGGTGATGCCTTGTCTGTATGAGGACGGTCCCAGAACAGAAACAAAAATAAGTCATCCAGTGGGAGATCTAAATCTAGAGGGAGATATAAATCTGCAGGAAAACTTGTAAAGGTGGTGTGCTGGAAATGCAGAAAGGAAGGGCACTACAAAAGGGACTGTAAATCTAAAGCTCCTGATAAAGGAAAGGGATCTGATGATGCTCCTTCTGCAGAGGCAAAAACCACCTCAGATGAAGGTGGGGATTTGTAGTTGGCTTCTTAGAGTACACATGTAGATAATGAGGCATGGTTGATTGACTCAGGTGCATCCTTTCACTTCACTCCCCATAGAGAGTGATTCTGCGAGTATGAGAAATACGATGGTGGTGATGTCTTCTTAGGGGATGATAGGAAGGCTAGAATTGTTGGTCGCGGAAAGTAAAGTTGAAGTTGCAAGGTGGAAGGGTCAGAACACTTCTAGGTGTTATGCATATTCCTGAATTGGCCAGAAATCTGATTTCTGTAAGCAAGTTGGATGATGTAGGTGTAAAATTAGTGTTCGAGAAGGATACCTACAAGATGGTTCGGGGAGCACTGGTATTGATGCGGGGAGTTTAGATTGGAACTTTGTACAAGCTGCAAGGTAGCACTGTTGTTGATGGGTGCAACAGTTTCATGGTTCTTGAAAGTAGAACAGAAAATCTAGTGGTCTCTGGAGAGAAGACCATGCTGTGGCATCAAAGGCTTGGACATATTGGAGAGAAGGGCCTTCGAATACTTCATGGTAAAGGTATGGTAGAAGGTATGAGTAATAGCTCTCTGGATTTTGATTTCTGTGAAAATTGTGTATATGGGAAGCAGAATCAGGTGAGTCTCCCCTCTGGTGATAAGAGGGCGAAACAAACATTAGAGCTTGTGCACAGTGATGTGTTTAGATTTGTGAAGGTTCCATCACTGGGTAAGTCTATGTACTATGTATCATTTATAGATGGATTCTCAAGGAATACATGGATATATTTCCTTAAGAATAAATCTGAAGTCTTTGACAGGTTTAAAGAATTTAAGGCTCTGGTGGAAAACCAGACAAAGAAGAGGATAAAGGTGCTGAGGACAGATAACGGTGGAGAGTTTTGCAGTAAGGAATTTGAAGAATTATGTAAGAAGTGTGGTATAGCACGGCAGAAGACTACTCCATATACACCTCAGCAAAATGGAGTTGCAGAAAGAATGAACAAGACATTGATGGAAATGGCAATAAGCATGCTCAGTGGTGCCGGGTTAGGACAGGAATTCTGGGCAGAGGTGGTAGAGACAGCATGTTACCTGGTCAATAGATCACCTTCATCAGCGTTGGAGGATAAGACTCCATAAGAGGTATGGACTGGTAAGAAACCCTCTCTTTCACATCTGAGGGTATTTGGATTTGATGCATATGTACATGTTCCAAACGAGAAAAGAACCAAGTTGGGTAGTAAATCTGAAAAGTGCATCTTTATTGGGTATAAGGATGGTTTAAAGGGTTATAAGCTTTGGAGCCCAATAACAAGGAAGGTTGTGTACAGCCGAGATGTGGTGTTCAAAGAGGTGAAAGATGTTATTAAACATGAAATCCAACCAAAGGAACTTGAGAAGATAGAGTTTGATCTAAAGGAGGAAGAATCTGACTCTACAGCAGAGGAGGAATTAGAAGATGAAGAGCCACAAACTCTGGGTGTGAGAAGATCAGTTCGAGAAAGAAGGCAGCCAAAAAGGTATAGTCCATCTACTTTTTGTTCAAGTTTTTCTTTATCTATTACTGATGATGATCTTAGAACTGTGAAGGAAGCAGTAGATTCAAAGGATGGAAAACTCTGGAAAGAGGCCATGGTTGATGAAATGGCATCTTTGCACAAAAATGAGGCTTGGGATCTGGTGGAGTTTCCGGCTGGAAGGAAACCCATTGGCAGCAAATGGGTGCTCAAGAAGAAGACAAATGCAAAAGGAAAGGTGGAGAAATACAAAGCTCGGTTGGTAGCAAAAGGTTATTCCCAGGTGCTGGGAATTGATTTTGGTGATATTTTTTCTCCTGTTGCCAAGGTAACTTCTATTAGATTATTTTTATCTGTTGCTGTTGCATTTGATTTTGAGGTGGAACAGATGGATGTGAAGACAACATTTCTTCATGGGGATCTGGAAGAGGAGATCTACATGAAGCAACCTGAAGGCTTTGCGGTGAAGGGTAAAAAAGAACTGGTATGCAAGTTAAAGAAGTCTCTATATGGGTTAAAACAATCACTAAGGATGTGGTATCAAAAATTTGATACATTTATACGGGGACTTGGCTTCACCAAAAGAAAAACAGATCATTGTGTGTATTTTAAATTAATTGGTGGCCGTGTTATTTATCTGGTCTTGTATGTGGATGATATATTGCTGGTTGGAAATGACAAAGAAATTATCTAGGATTTGAAGACCCATTTGTCCTCCAAACTTGACATGAAAGATCTTGGTGCTGCAAACTATATTTTGGGCATGGAAATTAAAAGAGATCAGACAAAGAGGAAGCTCTAGTTAAACTAGAGGAAGTATGTTGAGACAATATTGCAGAGGTTTAATATACAAGATAGTAAACCGGTGAAGGTTCCTATTCCTGTAGGTGTAAAGTTATCTGTTGAACAATGTCCCAAGATACAAGAAGAGGAAGAGGACATGTCCCATGTTCCATATGCAAGTGCAGTCAGTAGCCTGATGTATGAGATGGTCTGTACTAGACCAGACATTGCACATGCAATGGGAGTATTGAGCAGGTTTATGTCAAAACCAGGGAAGGGGCACTGGAAAACAATGAAGTAGGTTTTCAGGTATTTGCGTGGCACTAGTGATTATGGTTTGTGCTACCAAGGAAGACCAGGATTGGACAGAGTGTTGGATATTCGTGGATTTGTTGATGCAGACTGGGCTGGCGATCTGGAATAGAGAAGATCTACAAGTGGGTATGTGTTTAACATATTTGGAGGTGCAGTCAGTTGGATGAGTAAGAAACAATCTGTAGTGGCACTATCAACTACAGAGGCAGAATACATGGAAGCCACTCATGCAAGCAAGGAAGCAGTTTGGTTGCAGAGATTGTGTTCAAATATGGGGTTAGTATAGGGAGCTATAAGGATAGATTGTGACAGCCAAAGTGCAATTTTCTTGGCAAAGAACCCTGTATATCATTCAAAGACAAAGAACACTGATGTTCAGTATCACTTTGTGAGGGATATGACAGAAGACAAAAAGGTGTTGCTGGTAAAGGTGGACACTTTGAAGAATACTGCAGATGCATTGACAAAATTTGTGAGCTCTGAGAATTTCTCTTGGTGTAGAGAAATGATGGGCATTGCAGGGCTGGATAATGATTAAGCTCTCTTGTGGCCCCCTATGGAAAGAAAAAAACAAGTGGGAGAATGTTGGGTTGTGTTATATTCTTTCCATGACTAGCCCACGTAGTTAACCAGGGGGTTAAAGGGGGGGGGAGCCCCTCGTTCGTTGTGCTGATTGCATAGCGAGGGGAGTCACAAGGGGGTTTGAGGGGTACAGGTAACCCCACTCTATGGGGTCTGGGGCATCACCCCAGAAAATTTTGGTTTTGGACCCTATGTTAGGTTGGGCGGACCTACCTATAGTTTTGTGCATGTTTTCGCACATGGTTTTGGACGCGATGGTTTTCGGTCCATGGTTTTGGACGCAATGGTTTTCGGTCCATGGTATTGGATGCTTCAACATGTATAAATGTGTATTGTAACATTAAAAGGAACATAATAATAAAAAATCAAGTTGGTAGTCCCGGTTTTGGGATCCAAGGGAAAATCTCTGTGTATATGTGTTTTATGTGTTATGCTCTCGCATTGTTTATTTTCTGTGATTTAGAATTCGTATGCAGGTAATTTCTGTATGGGGTTAAAACCTACAAGAATGAACCATTGGCCTTCGCAAAACTCATGTTTGGCAACTTCCTCCTGGAAAAGACGTTGGAGTGTTATCTAACATGGCCAGTTCCAACCTCATCAGACAAGTAGTTGGGACTCCTTCCTCGCCCAAATGATGATAATGAAACTTGTAAAGTTTGTTTTTCAGATAGTAGCAGTAGTAGCAGCAACGATAGTAGCAGCAATACCATCACGCCAAATGGTCCATATACAAACAAGCTGTGGGCCATGAGTCTCGACAAATCGGGATCACATGATGGCTAAAGGACCAAGTGTATCTAAGTGATCCAAAACAATGGACAATGCATGATTTCAAGCTTTTTGAAGTTCGAAGGAACAAAAAACGATGCTGAGTACGAAGAACTCATGCTGAAAATACAAAGGACCAACACTATGAACGAACAAAGTAACCTGGGAACCTACCATGATCCGAAGATGGCCAATCTCGGTACAAGCTACACACTACAGCAGCGACAAATCGTTGACCGCTTGATCGAATAGTACTAGGATGGGTCTACACGAGTAGATGATGACCTGAGTACACACTACACGCGAGAAATCCAACATGAGATTCCAGGTAAAGGAGGAGACAAGCCATTGCATCAAAGAAAAAGTAACACATACATGTTGTTTTCACTCCTTTCATTGAAAATATTGACTAACATTTTAAGTGTTTGGATTACTTTCAAACTTCGTCATCATACTTGGCTTTCTAGTTTACATCCCGCATGTAAGAAATCTAGGAAAATCCGCTTACGCATTGACTTCAGAAACTTGAACCCTTCCCGGAATAAAAACAACTACCCCGTGCCATCATCCGAGCCCATGTTGCACACAATACCTGAAACAATGGTGTTGTCTTCACTTGAAGGTCTTCTGGAATGCCACCAGGTTCCGGTAATGGAGCCCGGTGGACTTGCACTGGTCTACGAGAAGCTTGGCCCACACACGTATCATTTGCAATCATTGGGTAGGAGGATTGACAACCTTCCTACCAATGGCCAATATCTTAAACACTATTTTCAGTAGGTCAGGCCGCGCCCGCGCCATGTACATAGTTTGCTTGCTACCTGTTGTTTCATTTGGTTTGTTTTTCTTATTATCTTTGCTTTTGCTTACTATTTTTGTTCACGTTCATTTTGTTTGTTTGATATATTACTATTTTTGTTTCCGAAAATAAGTGCTGCCAACTACTACGTCCTGGCTTTTGAATAGAGTATGTGGCTGAAATTTGAGGAAACTCGTGACACTGCAACACTTGGCCAATCTTGTGTCCACCTTCTCTATGCTTGGTTGTAACTTTTGGCCGATGAAGTCCTGACAAAAAATATGAGATGTTTGCAAGGGAAGTTTTGGTCCAACCATGAACCTGTGTCCACACTGGGAAGCCCCATGCATGTACTCAACCTTATTCTGTTTACGTTGAAGCTCATCCAACTAGTAGAAATGGAGAAGGGGAAAATCTAAACGAGAAAAACTATGTCATAGGTCTTACATGCTTCTCTGAAGGAACAACATCTTCTACTCTCAATAAGTTGGGATACCTATTCCACCCCAAAAATAAATAAGTGCTTATGCACAGTCCTCTTGAAAAATACAAAGGTGAAATAAGAGAAAGGCTTCCTGCACAGAGACGTGAAGCATGCAACTCCACCGGGGTATTGACCAGGCTCGCTGGCAGTGGAGAAATGTATGTGTTCCCACGTGACTCTGTCGGGGTACTGTCCAGGCCTGCTAGCAGCGGAGCAATAGTAGAGATGAAAAATTATACTCTGAAAAATCTTCAACTTGCGAGCTAAACTACCCTTCTCGGATTCAAAACACTTAGATCTAAGCTGTACTTTTGATTGTGTTTGACTGAGTAGAAAAGGGTGAACCATGTATGTCCACGGGGTAAGTGGGCAAGCTGAAGTAACCCGCACATCAATTCAATACTCCTCGAAAGACCAAGGCCCTATTCTAGCATTGAACTAAAATAGAGAAGCTCTAGTTCTACCAGTGCGCTGCCAAGTGTTGTAGCGGCTACAACCACCCTCCAAAATTTTGGCCTGCACCAATATTCAGAGCCTCTCTTGAAGAGTTTCACTTGATGACTGCACACACTCGGGTTCACTCCATGAGCTCATGTGAGTCTTTGCATCCGCCTTGATTTCTCTTTTCATTCAAGTTTCTACGTGCCATTGTCTAAGTCATTCTTGAGACCATGGTCTAGTTATGCTCAAATCCTTCGCTTCATATGTGCTTGTTGTGTTCACTATGAAAGCATCTGTCGCACTCACACACAGAGTCGCATTCATTATCATGCAAGCGTTGTCCCGATCAATGAACGGTCAATATCGAGTGTCGTGCTTGTCACTTGCATCGTCAGTTAGTCATGTTGAGCATGTGTGTCTGGATGGTTTGGGTCATTTCATCGTCAAGTCATGTGAGTGTGTGTTCGTATGATCACCTATGAGTCTTTTGATCATTCACACACATAATCATTTCTTCTAAAGTTCTGACGACCATACCCCCCTCTGACAGCCGAACCATCACTCCGCTTTCAATTCGATTGACTATCAACCAGAACAACGCAGAAGCACCAAGCTAGTATTTTCAAGTTGCGTTGCCCGCAAGCATTTCAATCAACCCTCATGCTGGCCACCTGGACAGTCAGACCCAACAGTTACCCGGGCATTGACTCCCCTCAAAATTTGCGTAGAGGCCACTAACCTTACTGGCTCAATTGGCTGAGGAAATTGCACATACATGCTAGACAGACACCAAGTGCCTATCCTTGTCTCGTCATGAGTGACTGTAGGTACAGATACACCAAAAAACATGGAAAGACGACGAATGGGATGAACAAAGGGAGCACATGCAGAAGGACAGGTTCACCAACGGATGAATGAACAAAGCATGCAAAGCGGATGAACATGACGAACATGCACCTTCGCGAACAGATGAGCCTATCAAGCCTTCCAACATGCAAGCAAGGAACAACATGCTAAAACTTCATCAAGCGAACCAAGGACAATCGAATACTCCATGCACTTCGCCATGCGGAGGTGAAGCTACGATACACCATGATGACATCCATCACCCAACAGGACTATAGCTCGACATGCACTCCAGCAGCAACACAAATGTACCAACATTGTCATGTCAAGTCATGTCGAGTCACGTCATGAGTCATGTCTCCCACATCTCCGTCATGGGCTTGTTTTAATCAATGTGATGTAACGTGGAAGTCCAAGAGACCCACTTGTTGAACAAAGAGTCATGTAAGTCAAAAAGTCATGGAAGTCAAATGGTCATGAGGGTAGTTGAACAACCACAAAGGTCAGTTCCACCCTTGGCTATAAATACGCCCTCATTTATACATGTAAAGGAATTTTCACCTCAACTCCTCCCACATAGGCAAGAGAGTCTGTAATATTTTCTTGGAGGAGTAAGTAGTGGCTCCAACGCCCCACACTTGGGGTTAGAGATATATGGTGTAACGATGTGTCTTGGAACTTTCACTTAATTCAGAAGCCTGCTCACGGGCCAACACATTTTCACACATGTATTGTATATGTTGTAAGACTGATCTTTAACACTTGTAATGCATGTTTCTTTAGCCTATGTTCTACATTTGAACTGCTTCATTTGTTGTAATGCATAATCTATTAATGGAAATGTGTTGTATATGTTGTTAACACTGTCTCGCCCGTGTAGACTGCTCTCCCGGACATCAGACAAACCTTTCACATGAAGCTTGTTGTAATAACAGTTGCGCTCATTCGGATTGATCTGTTGAGTGATGCATGTGTTACCTTACCTTGTATGTTGTGGCTACCTCATCCATGTGGACTGCTCCTTCAGAAGCTGTGCATGTCCTGTTATGTTTTGTGTTCCTAGCAGTGTTGGGACTGCTTCGAATCGACTTGGAACTCACTCTCACCCTCTCCCTCGAAAGTGAAAGAACCATTGACACTAGTGACACTTACACTCACCAGGCACGTGAACCTCACTTCTCGAAGACAAAGAAAACCACTCTCCTATGCTGACAAGAAAGAGTTGAGGCAAATCCTTAATACAATGACAATCGTGCCATCATACTGGATGGGACTCCCACACCAAACGGTGTGAGGTCTAGTTGGGAATTCATACCGGGGTGATCCCATGAATGTTGGCGGGTCCAACACCGTCAATAGGTCCATGGGCTACTACAATGCACAAATTATTTGTGTGATCCATATCCTCTCCCTCTCATATATTTTTGCTTATCTATGGAACAAATGCAATGGAAAGAATGACACATATTTTCCTCCCAGTGGCTTGGTTATAACACAAATCGATAGCCTACTAGTGGTTAGGTTTGACTACCTCAAATATTAACCATAGTTACAATATGGACCCTTCTAGAGTATTCCTCATCATAATCACATGGCTAGCCCCTTAGCCATGAATAATGGGGGCTAACATGGAATCCTCTCGAATTATGGTTGTGAAAACATGAAGGCCAACTTTTGAGTGGCATAACTTTTGCATACAAACTCTAATTGAGGTGATTATTGCATTGTTGTAAAGGTTTCTATGTGTAGTATATGAAAAAATAGTATGGCACTAACGAGACAAATATTTACCCCAAAAAGTCTTTTGACACCTCAAAATTCTCACTGAAGGTTTTAGACCCCGATTTGCTAAACTGGGCCCCACCGGTAAAAATGGTCATGTGAGTTGATTCCTCCACTTTTTCCACTCTAAAAGCATTGAGATGTATGATAAAAAATATAGTGATCCAATCCAAATGAATATACTTTCTTCTACCATATGTGTTGATACTACCTTCCCTCCTTAGTAAGGGATTTATATCCTAATTTTGGAAAATCTACCCCTGTTGGGAAAATTATTTTTCTTAATAAAACAAATCAATTCGCTCAGGCATAGATTATTAGCCAAGTTAAGTCTACTTATTCAAGGTTATCATGTAAAGTATATGTAGACAACAACTGCTAACTGATATTAACTAATTCCTAATGCTAAGTTTTCTTCTACAATAACTGGCACATAATCAATTAATGTTTTTGTCACTCTAACACCTTGCAAGAATAGAAATTACCTCCTAAAAGCCACATTTTCAAATCCTCGCTTGCATAAAGATAACTCACTACACAAAATGCTGGAAATGGAAACCACACTTGTAATAATGAAATAACACTCATTCATCAAAATATCTCTTGCAAGAGATAGAAACAACACTCTCTAAATCAACCCTTCTCTTACACACCATCATTCAATCACACCTTCACACAACCAATCATTCAACCAACATCAATCCACATAGTAACTGCATGACAAACTATATTAAATGTAACAACAACTAGCTAATAGTCTCTATCAATAGGGGATCGTAAACCTGTAACAATAGAAACAATCATACAATGATAACAACACTCAGTTAGTAAGGATCAATCAACTATGATGATAAGTGAGTGATTATACAAAACATTATGTAAACGATCTATTCCAATGGTAACAACAATCTACTAGCGAAAATATGTAACAGTGATAAGTTAAAATTAATAAGAATTATAATATCAAAACCTACAATAAATTGAAGTAAAGTAACTATGCTATCTATATAAAACAATGATCCCTACTAAAGAGGAGGGCCCTTCCTCCCTAGCATGAGTTAGTTATTAACACAACTCACAAACTAACAACTCAAAGATAAGCCATGAACTTGCATATATTACATTGATTCTGGAATAAAAATACATGATACGTTATTACAAAAAGATGGTGCCAACACCTTCCTCCTCAACCTCAACCTGCTCTTTTTCCATATATTTATACAAGAAAAGAGTAGGGCATTAATTGGAACTACTTTCCTCAAGTTTGGATAGTCAGTCATGGAAGAATTCAAAATATATTGTCTTTTATGTATTCTTGGTTGAATATTTGGTTACCTAGGACTTATTTAGTATAAAATCTATCGAAGGATAGGTTGGAACTATTTCATTTGCTAATTGGTCACTCTGTTTTGATTATTGTTAGTCTACAACTTAAACAATAAAGGTATTCCTGAAAGAACCATGTGTATCTCCCAATCCACAAACTTTTTGGAGAAACTGCACGTGATTTACCTAATTGGGGATGTTCTAAGAAAAACCCATGTATCTAATTTTCCATATTCATCTTCATTTCGCGAAAAAACACATCCAAAGTTAGTTACTTGATTCTACCTAACATAAGCTATTAGAACTATAGATCATGAGATGGAGCCTAATGGAGTTGACTTGGGTATGACTTAGGTAACATAAATCCATGTCAGCATCCCTAGGAACAAAACCCATGTTCCATAATTTCTCTTAGAGATGTGTAGATATGCTAACCTTGAAGGCTAGCTACAGTAACTACACAGGAGTCACAAGAACAACACTAGGAAAAACATCATTAATAAAACCAACAATAATCCCTTTTAATTCGTTAAAAATAAACGAAAACAATGATAATTAACTACTTTAACTTGTAATCTTAATGTGGCACATTCATGAAGAAACAAAATGAGATGGGTAATAGATAGACAAAGAGTGTGGTAAAATCACTAAAAATGGGTTTTTAGAATGGTGAAAAAGGTGAAAATTTAGTGGCCCAAATCCTGCCCCACACCTGCACTTTTGGATGTCCTCATGCAAACAAGACAAATTTGACAAAATAAAGTTTCCCAACTTTTCAAATGCTCTAAACTTGCATGGTTGTACCATGCATCTCATTGGCATCAATTATAGTGGGATGTAATTTTCCATCCTTACTCCATTTTGTTGAGTTTTATGAATACCATATCCCATGACACTATCACCATTTTTCATTCTATCCCTTCAAATGTTTTGCTTATTGTCTATCCATTTTACTTCCATGAATGATTCCATCGAAATTTTTTGTTGAACGCGATCATTTCTCTAATTCCCATAATGGGTTCTTGTATATCATCTTTTCCTTCCATATCCAATGTTGGTTCTTGTATGTCAGTGTTGATGTTGTCTTGGGAATTTGTTGCATATGTTGGGTATACATACATGCTACCTCTTTGCTTACTCTATTGATAAAAGACAATAATTGTTGGCTAATATCACCTTAAAACATTTTCAAACAATGGTTGTCCCATTTTGTCAAAATCACATTTCTCATAAAAAGGTCTTCTTAAAACACGTCTCCATGAAACAATCATGAACAAAAACAAGTGATTTAACTTATGATGTTTCAATCCACAATTACCTAGATGAAATTATCACTATTATTTTCAATTCCATAGCTGTCATACTTTCAAAAGTACCCTTTTAACAATTTCGGTGGAGTTGCAAAAATTTGAGTTGTAGCAATATGCACATGAAGTTACATCAAATTCAAAGACAATGACATTTCATGCAAACACTACTTCAAATTGAGACAATTTTAGGTGGGTTTGTTCATCACCATTTAATGTACTTAACTACCAAAAATCATAGGAAACCATTGCACAAATTTTGAGATATAACAAATATGTATCTACAATAATTGCAACAAATTATTACAAGTGTAACAACAGATTGTTGCAGGTGTAGCATCAAACTTTGTTAACCAATTTATCACAAAATACAAAATATATTTCAATGAAACTTTGAGATAAGGTTTTTATTATTTTAATGCTTCTCCACATCAAAAATCATAGGCATCCAATGCACGGATCTTGATATATAAACAAAATATTTATAGGGCATGGTGTTTAATTTCTCAAAATTTATAAATCAAATTTTCTCGAAAATTTGCAAGTTTGTTCATATTACCTTAATGCTTCCCTCCTCCATGTTTCATGACCATCCCATGCATGGTTTGGGAGATATTAACAAATCAATTTCTACATTTTATATGGAAAAGTAGTACAAATAAATGAGAAATTACCAAAAGTGTTTTCCTTATCCTTAGTAGTATGTTATTCTCACGCATGGATAAGACTTAATATAATAGAAAATGGGTTGCCTTTATTCTCCCTCATGCTTACGCATTTACATGTCATCATGTAAACAAGGCAACATGGGAGTTGGTCAGCCTGCACTTTCCCTTGTCTTTTTCTCATGATAGCATAAAACGTTGTTTTGATACTGTTAGCTCTGCTATAAGATTAAGCTTTTGAAGGGTAAAAAATAGGTTGGGCAATTCTGATTTCAGTTGCAAAGGAGCTCGCAAAAGTTCATTGTATTCCTTCTCCTTCATTTGCATTATGCCTTTCTAGCCCCGCTACCTCCATTTCCTTTTCTCCTTATTCTCCTAACTCCATTATTACTGTTGTCTTCTAAAAACCCTTTAAACCCTGCTTAAGCCACCTTTTGCCTCATTCATTCTCAATCCTCTTTTTTCCTGGGATCCTTTGTTTCAAATTACATTTAAGGGTTTTTGTGCTTAGCCTGAGCGCAAAGTTGAAATGGCCATATGACCATTTCCTCATAACAACGTGCATATAAATTATAACCCTTTAAACCCCATATTAACCTGTTTTTCGTTTTACCCCGGCGCTAAGGTATTAACCCTTTACAACTACGCGCCTTCATGAATTATATAACCCTCTGTCGCTTTGCAATCTCAACCATTGATTGCCCCGATCCAACGGTCTTTGTGCCTTTTCTCGCGCATTAAACATCGATCAGTTTCCTTGCCGCCTGACCGTCCATCGCAGATCAAACGGCTGACGCTTCCCCCGATCGCGCAACCTGCGCACACGATAACCCGCGGGGGGGGGGGGGGGTGGTTTTGGGTGGCCATGTGTCGCAACCTTACTTGATCGCACCCCATGTTACGGAAACTGCCATCGCGCCAAAAGTGGTGCGAGGAAACCACCCGCCCGCGAAACTGCCGATCCCTCGCTCGTTAACCATTCCGCATCTTCCTCGTGCGATGGCCGTCCAATCATCCTCGCCCATGATCCGATAGCCCATATTCATTCACCTACGATTACTCCCGATAGCTTCTTCCAATTGATCTCCGCCGTTGATCTCTGTGATCCAACGACTGCTATTGATCCTTGTAATGCCTCTATGTCCTCCATCGCCTCCCGCCAGTTTTCAATGCAATTTTTAGGTTTGTAGTTGTCCTGTGCGCGCGAAGGAGAAAGCAACGAGGCCAACAGCTACCTGTACCCTGCGGATTAAAGATTCAATTGCCTGCAATTAAAGACAGGATGGCCGAAGGACAAACAGTACAGGGCTCAATAAGATAACTGCATTAATCAGTCATGGAGCTTTGTACATATTACACTCTACCTATTCAGGAAGGACTGCAGAACACCAGAAAGATCAAATTCATCCATTAAAGTAGTCAAACTACAGCAGAGGCCCATTTCAAATAATTAATGTGGTTGGTGGTCCATTAAGACACCTCCATGCATATCATAGCAGAGATATTTTGCAATCAACCTCCATATATATCCAGAAGACAGAATGTAATAGGTTGATGAATGTTAGCTTGATGTAAGGTTCAACTTCTAGAGACTGTAACTACTGTGATACCTGCAGCGTCTAGTCTTCATTTTCAGCTAATGCAAGCTTCTTTTGTTGTTAATTGCTCACTGTCCACTTCTTCTTCTTTGTTCCAGGCTGTGCCTGTTATGCATTTATTCATGTGCTGTAGATGTTTAGCATTAGAGGGGCTGTCATCCCACCTCTGTGTTAGAATCTAGTTAGTTTCATTGAATTTGTATGCAGGTTTCTGTTGTTTTAATGCCAGAGGGCTATCATCCTATCTGTGCATTAGGAAATAGATTTACAGACTTTTAAACTAGTTGTAGCTAGCCATCATAGGGTCCTGTGCATCTGCTGGTGTGATTAGTATTCTCCATCATCACTTTTTCTTTAAAACTGTGAGTAATTGGTGGTCTAAAGCCTTGTAGTCTGGGGATGTTCACCCATGTCTGGGGTTAAGCATAGTAGAAGTGGTTATTTGGCTTGAATATGCAACATTTCTTTCATTCATCCACCATTTTACAACATTTTTGTTGAGTTTGTAATGTTCCCGAGCATCTCTGATATACAACCTAGGAGAGTTTCTTGGGGTGATAACATTAATTGGTGCCGTTGCCAGGGAGAGGAGAATTGAATCTTAGCTTCCCTAGGAGAACAACACAGCTTCAAGATTTTATGATAGACAAGGTTTGAACACAGTTTTTGGTTGTAATCATCTATCTGGCGACTCCACTGGTGGAAGACCAATCGTTGGCGACTCCACATTGTAGTTCTAGCACAGTTGGTGAGGCATGTTCGGTGAAATTCTTAGAAACCATCAGTTGAACCAGTCCCTGATCCTGAGAAGATCATTTAGCAGAAGAAAATATCATAGTAAGGAGCACCAGGATTAGGTAAGCCTTAAAAGTCTCGTGTATCTCTTTTAGTGATAGTCACCTTCAGAGATTCAGTTAGCTCCTTGTTATTCATTTCCCTTTCGGACCTCAGTTTAAAGAAGCATCCATTCTGTCCATCATATTCCGCTATTTATGTCATTCTTTTCATTGATTCATTCCACTCAATCCACCAGTATCCCTTTCGTATGCCTCAGTCATGGCAAGCCAGCAAGCTCTTACAAAGATAGAACGAATAGTTGCTGCTAGGTATGGACCCCTGGTCTTGCCTGTCCCTTTGAATGCCATGCCTGCAGGAGATTATCAAGAATTTATGCCAAAGTTTACTGGTGCAAAAGGAGTAACAACTGAAGAGCATATAGAGGCCTTTTATAGCTATGATGATAACCTGGAGATCAATGAAAAGGATGTCTGGATGAGGGTTTTTGTTCAAAGCCTAGATGGGGAAGCTAGACTATGGTTTAGAAATTTACCCCCCTAGGTCTATTACAAACATTGAGACCCTAGATGATGTGTTCTTAAAGCACTGGGGGAATAATAAAGATCTGCTCTTTTATCATGATGAATTTGGGAACTTGCAGAGAGAAGATGGTGAGCTGCTGTTTGATTTCAACATCAGATTTAATCATATGTACAACAGAATTCTAGATGAAGTAAGACCTACCCCTGCTTTTGCTATGCTCACTTACACTAATGCTTTCGATTCTCAATTCTGCCTACTGTTAAGAGAAAGAAAATGTGCTTCTTTGGCTGATATGCAAACTGCAGCCTTTCAAGTAGAAGCAAACATAATTGCTGCAGACAGACTCGAAGGTGATGATGAAAGGAGAAGACAGGAAGTTGAATCCTCATCATCCTATGGTTCTGAAATTGATGAATTGGTTAGGATGATTGAATTTTTGACCTCTGAAGTTTCCAAACTAAAAGCTGAGTAGAATTCTGAGGAGGAAGGAGCTCATTGTTCCATTTATTTTTCAACTCCAAATCCATACAGAGGAGCAAATGAGCATTTGTAGATTTTGCAAAGAAATAAAGTTACAAACGAAGATGAAGGGGTAAGGCCCATTTTACAGAGTATAGTCATGGAAGGAGTGCAACATGAGGAGGAGGTCCATGTTTTGGAAGGTGCTCCTTTCCTAACAAGGGTTGCTTATGAGAAAGAAATATCCAAAGGCATTGCTTAGCAATTTGTTGTAGCTGCAGAAAAACAAGTTGACCAGCAGTGGCAACCAGCAGCAGATCCCTTCCTCCAAGAATTCGAGCCTAAGGCCAACACATCTTCTAATGGCTATGCAGATCTGCAAGTTGAACAACCTGCTATTATCCCCAACACAATGATCAAAAAGGGAGAAGAAAACTCCCCATCATCTTTTGTCTCTCTGTCTGCTAAAAAAAATCCCTCTAAGCTGCCCCTCGAACACTGAGGTAGAACAAAGTCTAATGTTCAAGGCTAAAAATGATCATCTCAGTCTTGATTTTTTGATGTCTACTCAGATGGCCCCCACACAGATGGAAAAGGCAGCCTATCAGATGACAGAGGAAGAGAATGTACAGTTTTGGGAGTCCTCCTTGGATGAGGATTGTTCAAAGGAAAATTCAGGAGCAGATAATGTTTTTGTGTCCCCTACACATGAACATATTGGTGCACCATTTATATTTATTGTGTAGGCCAAAGAAGACACAGACAAGTACACAACATCAGTGGTTATTCAACAAGTGTACAAAAGCTCACATAAAGAACATCCAAGGAGGAAAATACACAGAAAGGGGATGAATTTTGATCCATATCTACCTATTAAGCTCCAATGTTCTAAACTGTTTGAGGTAGATGATCAAATCAATCCTATTTTGCAACTCTATGGTGAAGGGGCCGAGAGCAGGAGAAACAATTTTGAGGGCCTATTAGTTGGCCAATTTTTGAGTAATTCTGTTTATTGTAAGCATTTTCTTTTACAGGTTTTAGTGTAGACCTAGTGTGACTCCATGCCCAATGGATACTAGGCAAATGTTTTTAAGCTGATTTTGTACGAAGGCATTGGTCTACAGGTTATTGAGACCTCATAGGAAGGATCTCATCCCCAGAAGGAGCCAGTGTTAACTCTGCTATAAGATTAAGCTTTTGATGGGTAAAAAACAGGTTGGGCAATGTTGATTTCAGTTGCAAAGGAGCTCGCACTAGTTCATTGTATTCCTTCTCCTTCATTTGCATTATGCCTTTCTAGCCCCACTACCTCCATTTCCTTTTCTCCTTTCATTCTCCTTATTCTCCTAACTCCATTATTACTATTGTCTTCTAAAAACCCTTTAAAACCTGTTTAAGCCACCTTCTGCCTCATTCATTCTCAATCCTCCTTTTTCCTAGGATCCTTTGTTTCAAAGTACATTTAAGGGTTTTTGTGCTTAGCCTGAGCACAAAGTTGAAATGGCCATATGACCATTTCCTCATAACTACGTGCATATAAATTATAACCCTTTAAACCCCATATTAACCTGTTTTTCATTTTACCCCGGCGCTAAGGTATTAACCCTTTACAACTACGCGCCTTCATGAATTATATAACCCTTTGTCACTTTGCAATCTCAACCATTGATTGCCCCGATCCAACGGTCTTCGTGCCTTTTCTCGCGCATTAAACATCGATCAGTTTCCTTGCCGCCTAACCGTCCATCGCAGATCAAACGGCTGACGCTTCCCCCGATCGCGCAACCTGCGCACACGATAACCCGTGGGGGGGTGGTTTTGGGTGGCCATGTGTCGTAACCTTACTTGATCGCACCCCATGTTACGGAAACTGCCATCGTGCCAAAAGTGGTGCGAGGAAACCACCCACCCGCGAAACTGTCGATCCCTCGCTCGTTAACCATTCCGCATCTTCCTCGTGCGATGGCCGTCCGATCATCCCCGCCCATGATCCGACAGCCCATATTCATTCACCTACGATTACTCCCGATAGCTTCTTCCGATTGATCTCCGCCGTTGATCTCTGTGATCCAACGGCTGCTATTGATCCTTGTAATGCCTCTATGTCCTCCATCGCCTCCCGCCAGTTTTCAATGCAATTTTTAGGTTTGTAGCTGTCCTGTGCGCGCGAAGGAGAAAGCAACGAGGCCAACAGCTACCTGTACCCTGCGGATTAAAGATTCAACTGCCTGCAATTAAAGACAGGATGGCCGAAGGACAAACAGTACAGGGCTCGAGAAGATAACTGCATTAATCAGTCATGGAGCTTTGTACATATTACACTCTACCTATTCAGGAAGGACTGCAGAGCACCAGAAAGATCAAATTCATCCATTAAAGCAGTCAAACTACAGCAGAGGCCCATTTCAAAGAATTAATGTGGTTGGTGGTCCATTAAGACACCTCCACGCATAGCATAGCAGAGATATTTTGTAATCAACCTCCATATATATCCAGAAGACAAAATGTAATAGGTTGATGAATGTTAGCTTGATGTAAGGTTCAACTTCTGGAGACTATAACTACTGTGATACCTACAATGTCTGGTCTTCATTTTCAGCTAATGCAATATTATTTTGCTGTTAATTGCTCACTGTTCACTTCTTCTTATTTGTTCCAGGCTGTGCCTGTTATGCATTTATTCATGTGCTATAGATGTTTAGCATTAGAGGAGCTGTCATCCCACCTCTGTGTTAGAATCTAGTTAGTTTCATTGAATTTTTATGCAGGTTTCTGTTGTTTTAATGCCAAAGAGCTGTCATCCTGTCTGTGCATTAGGAAATAGATTTACAGACTTTTAAACTAGTTGCAGCTGGCCATCATAGGGTCCTGTGCATCTGCTGGTGTGATTAGTATTCTCCATCATCACTTTTTCTTTAAAACTGTGAGTAATTGGTGGTCTAAAGCCTTGTAGTCTGGGGGTGTTCACCCATGTCTGGGGTTAAGCATAGTAGAAGTTGATATCTGGCTTTAATATGCAGCATTTCTTTCATTCATCCACCATTTTACAACATTTTTATTGAGTTTGTAATGTTCCCGAGCATCTCTGATATACAACCTAGGAGAGTTTCTTGGGGTGATAATAGATACCTAATAAGCTTAACCATTCAACATTTATTATAACACTATGAGTTGTTGCTTGAAGCTTTTCTAATATAAATATTGTCAACTTTCACACATACCCCTCTGCACAAGTCAGCATGAGAAGCATATTTGTACATATATATGTGTTAAAATGATTAAAATTTTAATATTTTGTTTCCAAGATATGCCTAGCTGGGTAACTGATATGAAGTTTGCTCCATATAAAATATGTTGAATTACTAACACCATGGGGGGAAATGAATAAAACCCTGTTTGCAAATGGAAGCCACATACCAATACATTCTTCGAATGGTTGATTGGCAATAGGTTTGGGTGCAACATGTGTAGGGAAATAAAATAGGGAGGAAACAATACATAGTGAAGAGAATTCCTATTGGGGATTGAGATAAATGCAAATGTTGATAAATAGTTGAATCCTACTTGTTGAGTGATGCAAACCAGTGGGTTGGTAGGAGATGAGGGATGAAATAAAATGGAATGCAAAGCTTACAATAGTCTTTTATCATTATCCCCTAAAATTTTAACAAATCAAAAGTTTCAAGTTGATTTTTACCTCATGTTTTACCTCAACATTTTGATGTTTCCAGACACACTGATAAAGGAAATTTGAATTGGAAACTGAGATGTTGTGGAGCCAATCTAAAAAAGAGCAGTAATGTATGATGAAAGTTGTCGATAAATCTTGTTTTGCAAGGAAAATTTGAATAGACATACTACTAGCCATCCTCTAACAACACTTGGAAATGATAAAGTAACAACACATTTGGAGTAACATCATGGATGCTGAAGCTTTTGAAGGGGTGAAGGATAATTTTTATATTTCTTTAGATGTCCAACAATTAATCTGCTTCTTCTTATTTGTAAAAACTCAAGGCTACAGCTGTTGTGGAGTTCTTCACAAAATATTCATCTAAATTGAACCATACAAATCTTTACGGGGAATAGATGTCTTGAAATCAAGCATGGAAAGAAATCTTTGGATTGCCGACCATTAATGTATGTTGTTAAATAATGCGAGAAAACTCACCATTGATGTCAATGAGAATCAAGGTATCTTAGTACATTTTGCTACATATGAATAAAGGTGTTGAATTTAAGTCATCCAATAGATCTGACAATAAGGGGACATTAATGTATTCCCACTGTTGTCAGTGAGAGAACCTACCATTGATGCATGCAAGACTCAAGGCGCTAAATTAAATTTCTAGCCTTAAACTCATATAATGTGTTGAGGTCGATGGATCAAGACTCATTAGCAGGAGGTTCTTAATGCATCTTACATAAGTTAAAATGAACATATATATAAAATTTGAATAATTGTAGAGGATTAACAATATGATGCATACATTATTGAGAACTCTAACAACCAGTAACTTGGTTTTCAAGAAAAGCCCGTGTCTAAATGCACCTGTTTCCTGTTTTTCACAATCAGACTTATTTTTCTCTTTATTATTTATTTATTTATACTATCCTACTCTACTTGAAAGAGGAACCATCCTTTAAAGTGTAGGAAGATTTCCAATGAAGCCATGTGTGTAACATAATTGCAAATGAAATTATATTCAAAATGGAAGATATGCTTTAAATACTAGAATATGAGGATTCAACTGTTATGGTTGATCTGGTGTCAGGGGATGTTTGATGATGGAGGAATGTTGTGTACTAACAATCATTTGGAATTAGGATTCAATGTGATCTATTTATCCTCGACTCTTGGTTCACTAGAAACTATTGTCATGTCTTCCTTTATCATGCCAAAAAGATCTTCCAGAGCTTGTATATTTCCCTCTTGAATGCATAATGAATATGATGATAGTCATGAAAGAAATTCCTCGATATCAGGTTCTAGTATCTGGTCTTCAC
The DNA here is from genome assembly GCA_031772625.1 of Pinus tabuliformis. Lineage (NCBI taxonomy): Eukaryota > Viridiplantae > Streptophyta > Pinopsida > Pinales > Pinaceae > Pinus > Pinus tabuliformis. The sequence goes on along the minus strand of CM062811.1, from coordinate 771,577,345 downwards.
TGATGACTTCATAATTGATCTCTCCTTAAGATTGGCAAGGATGATCAAGGAAAATTTATGGGTTTTCTCCTTGATATTGTTCATGAACTTCCCAATCTAACCCTTGATGTTTCTCATGAATCTCTTGCTCTCCTCCTCCTCCTTGAGATGCAAATTTATTTCTGATTATGACCATATTGTCCAAAGTGTATAGAAAAGTAATTTTACCTATATGTCTAGTCACAATTTCAACAACAACAACAAAATAAATTGTTACAATAGTTTCAACAGTAATAATAACACTATTACAACAGTTTCAATAGTTTCCAAATTCACTCCTCTCCCTGATCTTAAATGTATGTCATCAAAATCAATGGGGGAGATACAATGAGTGGGAAACATAGGTGCTTCGACTTGCTATTCCACCATATTATTTGGATTTGGGTTATGTTGGATAGGTGTTTGGGGATGCAGAGGATTACTTGGTGGCACATTGGATGGGAGTTTCAACTATTGTTGTTGCATAGGAAACTGAGTTTACACATGTAACTATCCTAGAAAGGAGGCTTGATGCTGGAGCATTTGGCTTAGAAATTGCATTGTATTTAGTAGACATAGGGGGTTTTGTGTTTTCAAGGAAGTTGGATCCCTATGTGTTAAATTAATGTAATTATCAAGGTTTTGAGTGATTTTAATGAGAAAGGCTAGAATAGGATTTAATTAAGTATTGTGAGGCATATTTGTAAATGTTCTCAAATGTTGGAGAACATGAGAGAATTAGGATAGTTGAGAGATTGAGAGATTTGGGAATTAATTGTAAAAACTTAGATTAGGAATTAGTTGATGATTTTGTGGATTAGAGAGGATCCTTAGAGATAAAGAAGAGATTTTAGGATTTTTTTGAGAAGGTTATGGATCTAAACCAAGAATTGGTTATAGAATCCTTTTGTATAAATGTAAGCCTAAAAGGCATAGAAGAAGGTTAGCTAACTAGGAATTAGTTCGAGAGTTAGATAGGTTTGATTGTAAGCCTATGGGAAGATAGGAAAGGAAGAGGCCACTGATATTGGAAATCAGGCCAGAGAGAGAAACTCATTATGTAAATGATTGTTTATTAATACAGAGAATTCAATTCCTGAGTTGTGTGATGTGTATAATTAATGGAATGATAGTTGTGTGTGAATTAGAGTGATTCTGCATAGTATGTGTAGCAGGTGGAATTAAGCAGAACGTAGAGATCAAGTGCGGGGAAGAGTGAATCGGGTTTACATGTAGACAATGTTGGAGGAAACTTTAATGTTACAGTGAAGGTATACTGTAAGGTTCTTTAAACCTAAGGAGTTACGTAACGGAAACGTAAAGGAGTGAAGGAATAAAGAACCAAGCTAAAGATCAGATCAGAATAGTTGAAGATCGGAAGGCGAAATCAAATACATAGGCGAAAACCGAGCAAATGGACTATTAAACATTATAGACAAAAAAAAGTAAAGGCACGAAGAAATGAAGTAAACGTGCATAGGAGCTGTTGGATCAGTCAGATCAATAGGCGTGATTGTGTACAATAGAGGGATAAGATCTTATCGCGCAAATAAAGTAAGAAGTTGAGCAGCGAAGATTAAGCCATGTGTTAGCAGAAGGACGGAGTAGTTTTCGTAAGCGAAAAGTGGTTTCTCACGCGACCTCAAAGCCGTAAGCTGTAATTAAAAACAGACCCAAGAAAGTTATGAACTGTGACTAAATCCAGTTGAAGTTCAGATAGAGCACAACTGTCGGTTGGGTGATTGATTGAATGGATATCGTGTGCTAACACGTGCGGAGGTTAATTTGGAATTCGAACGCGATGAGGGTTTATACAACAAGGTTAAAACCTCGTTGAGTTCCGATAACCGTGACTGTTCATTCAATGATTAATCGGATAGTAATCGCGCGGAACAGTGCACGCAGGGTAATATTCCTGGCGGACCCAATGAGTTATTCAAAGAATTTTAACTTCTTTGAGTTCCAGCGGTGAATGGGTTAAAGTTGGAGATCGCGCGATAGCCGTTGATCTGAAGGAGTGAAATCGACGGTGGAGGTTGAAAGCGATAAAGGTTGAGCATCGGGAAATGTGTAAAGTCATGTGAATCAACGGAAAGGTAAGGTTAAGTGCGGTTTATGTGTATTTCTATTATATGATGGTTATAATAGAAATGAGCAGGTTTAATGTATTATGGGTAAAGTTTGGGTTTTAACCAAAGGGTATGGTTGATAAGCGCCAGAGTTGAAGAATAACCCAAAGTCATAACCTGTGGATAGTTAAATGAAATATGTCCGCTTAAAGAATTAACCTTTGATAAAGTGGGTTTTTGTTCGATGTTATGTTTCCGCTTAAGAGTTTAATTAAGAGCTTAAACCTTGAATTGTAAAGGTTTCCCTTATATGGAATTTTAGAATTACTGGGACATGCAGTTGATTTTGCATAATGTGGGTATTGTCAGCTTAGGCTGGCATCATTTGGTATCAGAGCAGAATAAGGAAATTATATGCATAAGAATTCTTTGAGAAAACTCTGTTCTAAGAATTATGTTTTGAAGGTCTGTATATAGGTGAATGGTGATGAAAGCAAGCAAGAGGAGATCATATTTTAAATCTGATAAACAATAAGCACAACGAGATAAAGTGTAGCAGAATATTGGGAGAGTTTGTGGTCTTTATATTGTTGCACATGTAGCAACATAAGAAGGTGAGAAGATTGCAGCAACCTAGAACAAGGAGAGCTCAATTGGTTCCAAAGGATAGAACCAGAGAGATGCCAAAAGATTGAGCTCAGAGGAGAGAAGCTTAGTGAGGTATCATGTAGAAAGAAGGAGAATTGTTACTGCAGAGGTATTGTTGTAGCTCACAAGAAGATCATAAAGGCAATTCCAAAGAGAATGTGGGTAGAATTGATAAGGGATGAAGGAAGTTGGTAAGACTTTCTAAATGAAAGTAGAATGTGGCAGAACCTTGAAGAATTCTAACAGAGGTTGGATAAAGAGGACAATTGTATTCTTGAAAGGTGTAGATGAGTTGAAGCCTAGACGGAATAGACAAAAGTGCTCAAAGAGGTTCCAGAGATAGAGAACCAAGTTCTTGCCAAAAGACCAAGTACAGAGGAAGGCTTGGTGAGGTAAGTGGCAGTAGGGAGGACTTGCTGTTGCAGAGGCTTAGTATAACTCATAGTGAATGAGTGAGGATCTCATGAAGATAGAGATGACTACTGATAGTCATAACAGAGGTAGCAGGGGTTCAGAGAGAAGCCACAACAGAAGAAAGAAATATGCCAAGGAAAATGGAAAAAGAGAGGAGATGAGTCAAGAGATATTTGACAGATACATTGTAGAATTGAAAGCAAGTGTGGATGCCATAATAATGCTGCTAGAAAAATGTGAAAAGGACCAAAGTTATGGTTGGACTATGAAAAGAAAGAAGATAAAGTGGAAGCTATTGCAGAAACAAATAAAGAGGAGAATGTATATCAAATTAAGAGAAGAACTCAGAGAAGCTGAGTTAGAGATGAAAGATGACTATTATAGACTTGAGCAAGAAGATTACCTTGCTGAAGAAGAAATCATTGATGATTTTCTAAACTATTGGAAAAATTCAGGCCAGCAGCAGGATGTGAAACCTTGTATAGTTGAATCTAATAATTTTGATGTGGTTACAGGTTTTACAGAGAATGAGAAGTCTTTTGAAGTTGTCAAAAGTATGGAAGAGTATCTTTCAGAAGATAAATACTCTGAAGTAAAGAAGGATGGAGAATGTCTCTTAAATGAGAGAATAAGTGAATTATTGTAGCAAAAATAATTTAGTAAAGAATTGATTTTTGAAGCTGTTACAACACAGGAACAATTTCTTGTGAAAGAAGGAGATGCAATTCAGTTTGAAGAGTTGATATGTGAAGCAACAATTGAGACTGTTGAACCTTGTAATTCTCAAATTGATAATTTGTGTACAAATGCAAGAATTATAAGTGATGATGAAGTACTTGTGAAGTGTCACAGAGAAATTGAATTGTTGGAGTATTTGCTGGAAAACTCAGAGTATGATAGTGTGATTGCAGAAGAAGGAGTTCACTACAATGGACAAGAGTAGAAAGACATCATTGAAACAGATGGTGTAGAAGAAAGACTTGCTAACAGTCTTGAGAGTACTTTAGAGAATACTTTGGAGAATTCTTTAGAGAGGTTGAATCAACATATTGATGTGCTGATAAAGGAGGAAAAATCAGAGCAGCATACTGAAATTTTTCCAAAGGAAGAAGAGGCACTGAGACCTTATGTTTTTTGTTTTAATAATTGTTTTGTGAGTGCAGGTTTTGTTGTAGATACTGGAGAAAATTTGGCACAAATGAGCAACCAAGTAAAGATGGAAGAGGAAGATTCTGTGGAAGTATTTAATCCATGGAACAAAGATATTATGTTGTTGGAAAGAATGCTAGAAAATAAGGACTTGATGCAAAAATTAGATGTTGTAGAAGGAGATATCTTCAAGGATATTCCGGAAGTTTGGGTGGAAGCAATATCTACAACAATACCTAGAACTATCTCAAGAGTAATAGCAGAAGCTAAAGTAGAAAAAGCTGAAGAAAGTAATCAACAATTTAAATATGAATGGACAACATGCAGTGAGATGCAGAATGTGAAGGTGCCGAAGTTAGTGGAAAACAACAAAAACCTGAAGTAGAGAGAAAGAGATAGCAACAAATGGCAGAGTATGTACCAATTCAAGGATATGCTGGAGATATAGATTGAAGAATTATGGTAGTTAATGATGAAGCAATCCAAATGGAGGAGATTGACAGCAACAAGAAGAATGATCAATCAGAATTTGAAACTGATTGACAAGGAGAGGAAGATGAAACAGAAGACAGTAGACATACAACAACAACAAAGGTGCAGAGCATTCAAACAACTACAAACTAAAGTTTGGGACCCTGGAGGTTTTCTATCAACATATGAGAACACATGATCAGGAGACCATGAATGTTTTCAACCTTGAGAGTATGATGCAGGAGCATTTGGCTCAGAAATTTCATTGTATTTAGTAGACATAGGGGGGTTTGTGTTTTCAAGGAAGTTGGATCCCTATGTGTTAAATTAATGTAATTATTAAGGTTTTGAGTGATTTTAATGAGAGAAGCTAGAATAGGATTTAATTAAGTATTGTGAGGCATATTTGTAAATGTTCTCGAATGCTGGAGAACATGAGAGAATTAGGATAATTTAGAGATTGAGAGATTTTTGAATTAATTGTAAAAACTTAAATTAGGAAATAGTTGATGATTTTGTGGATTAGAGAGGATCCTTAGAGATAAAGAAGAGATTTTAGGATTTTGTTGAGAAGGTTATGGATCTAAACCAGGAATTGGTTATAGAATCCTTTTATATAAAGTTAAGCGTAAAAAACATAGAAGAAGGTTAGCTAACTAGGAATTAGTTTGAGAGTTAGATAGGTTTGAATGTAAGCCTATGGGCATATAGGAAAGGAAGAGGCCACTGATATTGGAAATCAGGTCAGAGAGAGAAACTCATTATGTAAATGATTGTTTATTAATATAGAGAATTCAATTCCTGAGTTGTGTGATGTGTATAATTAATGGAATGATAGTTGTGTGTGAATTAGAGTGATTCTGCATAGTATGTGTAGCAGGTGGAATTAAGCAGAATGTAGAGATCAAGTGCAGGGAAGAGTGTATCGGGTTTACATGCAGACAGTGTTGGAGGAAACTTTAACGTTACAGTGAAGGTATACTGTAAGGTTCTTTAAACCTAAGGAGTTACGCAACAGAAGCGTAAAGGAGAGAAGGAATAAAGAATGAAGCTGAAGATCAAATCAGAATAGTTGAAGGCCGGAAGGCAAATTCAAATACACAGGCAAAAACCGAACAAATGGACTATTAAAAAATATAGACAAAAAAAGTAAAGGCACAAAGAAATGAAGTAAACATGCATAGGAGCTGTTGGATCAGTCAGATCAATGGGCGTGATTGTGTGTGACAGACGGATAAGTTCTTATTGTGCAAATAAAGTAAGAAGTTGAGCGGAGAAGATTAAGCCACGTGTTAGCAGAAGGATGAACCGGTTTTCGTAAGTGGGAAGTGGTTTCTTACGCAGCCTCAAAGCTGTAAGCGGTAATTAAAAATCAGACCCAAGAAAGTTATGAATTGTGACTAAATCCAGTTGAAGTCTGGATAGATCACAACCATCCGTTGGGTGATTGATCGGACGGATATCGCGTGCTAACATGCGCAGAGGTTAATTTGGAATTCGGACGTGATGAGGGTTTATACAACAAGGTTAAAACCTCGTTGAGTTCCGATAATCGTGACTGTTCATTCGGTGATTAATCGGACAATAATCGTGCGGAACAATGCGTGCAATTTAATATTCCTGGCATACCCGATGAGTTATTCAAAGAAGTTTAAATTCTTTGAGTTTCGGCGCTGAATGGGTTAAAGTTGGAGATCACGTAATAATCATTGATCTGAAGGAGTGAAATCGACAGTGGAGGTTGAACGTGATAAAGGTTGAGCGTCGGGAAATGTGTAAAGTCATGTGAATCAACGGAAAGTTAAGGTTAAGTGCGGTTTATGTGTATTTCTATTATATGAGGGTTATAATAGATTTGAGCAGGTTTAATGTATTATGGGTAAAGTTTGGGTTTTAACCAAAGGTTATGGTTGATAAGCACCAAAGTTGAAGAATAACCCAAAGTCGTAACCTATGGACAGTTAAATTAAATATGTCTGCTTAAAGAATTAACCTTTGATAAAGTGGGTTTTCGTCCGATGTTATGTTTCCGCTTAAGAGTTTAATTAAGAGCTTAAACCTTTATTTGTGAAGGTTTCTTAAATATGGAATTTTAGAATTCTTGGGACATGCAGTTGATTTTGCATAATGTGGGTATTGTCAGCTTAGGCTGGCATCAAGGCTCCATGCCATCCTTGACGCCATGGGAATATTTGACTCAAGGGAGAGTGCCACTGCAACCATGGTGTGGGATATTGAATTGGAAGAGGACTAGGAAATTGTTAAAATACTATAGGATTCTGAAATTTCTAAGGAACTTATTGGGGATTATACATGTTAGTCTAGGTATTAAAAAATGATGAAGTTTCTTGAGCTATACCTAGTAATCGATCTTGTCATGGCTTCTTAGAGCCACTAAAATATGTATTCTATATCTCCTCACCTGATTCCTTGAATACTTCCTTTAATCTTGACAACCATGGATAATGCTTCGTTGAGTGATCCTTCTCACAAATGCCACAAACTTCCTCAATGTTAAGTGGACACTCTCTAAGGGAGTGCTTCTTCTTATAGTTGGAGTAGAATATTGGCAATGATTTTCCAACATTAGATCACTTCAGTTTTTCCTACAAAACATCCAATTGTGAAGGCAAAGAGCTAATGATATCAATTTTATAATTTTCAAACAAATTACCAATTTCTGCTCTCGTGACTTCGCCATTGGCTAATTTTTGTATCTAAGTAGAGGCACATTGTGTTAAAATGTTGTTCCTAAATGATCCTCTCAAACTCCTCAATAAGAGATTCCTTGTGTTAGCGCTTGAGATTTCACCCTAGGCTGAGGAAGGTAAACCTTCAAGGCAACATCAAACCATTTCACCTCGTAGCTAGCCCTACGGGGTATGAGAAGGCTCTCTCCGGTCAAACTCGGTAGATCTTTCAATAGGATGAGCTGACCCAATTAGGAACACTGATATTAGGCTAGTAAATTGATAAGGAAGTTTGATTTAAAGTTTTTGGGGTTTTTGGTGGCAAATTGAGGATCTGCAATTCAGGGTGCGGGGATTGAGCTCAGTTTTTGCAGGTGGGTCTTTGAGGCAAGGTAGGAGCTTGTGATGATGCCTTTAGCTGAAATGGATGATCAAGGAAGAAAGGAGAAAAGCTAAAGAGGGCAAACAATGACTTTGAATCCTCTCTAGACAGTGGAAAACATAAACATTAAACAAATTTGAAAGCTGAGCATGGCATGCATGAATTCAAACTTTATCACTTCATTTGTTTAATAAGCTGCAGTAAATAAAGAGATGGAACACATAAACACACTTACAATTACAATAAGAGAACACACCATCAACACAAGAGTCCACAAGAATCCCAATGATGTCTGCAAAACCCTGGCCTTCCTTTTCCTCAAATTGCAGAGATACAAGTAAAATATACAATAGGAGCTTCTCCCTCAAGAGTCCAACCAAAGTAAAAACAATGTTTTGCAGGCCGAAATAGTCAGAATGGTGAAATTTCCCTGAGTGGTCGCGCCCCTCCCTTGGAGTGGTCGCGCACATTGGCAGCTGTGTTTGAGGGCCTTTCTGGTGTCCAAATCAAGTGCAAGATAGCTTGTTGGAAAGGTCTATGAGTCTACTTTCCAACCCCACTGGAATTTCTGAATTTGGAGTTGATGTGACCCCTCAAAAGTCATTTCTCCCAAGGCAGCTTTCTGCAACTCTAAATAGGGGCAGAAAGTCAAAATTTGCATGTATTTTGAGCTTTTGGAGGCCCAAATCTCCATAAAAACTTGACCCCATGCATAGGCAAGTGTATTTTTGCATGAAAATTCCAAAAATGTAAAGTTTTCCCCGTTCTGAGCTGTCCCCACGAGTGGTCGCGCGCGCTCCAACGGCCAAAACCTGTAAAATTGCACAAAAAATTCACAAATGACAAAATTTTCTCCAAATTTCTTGAAATTTGGGCTGGGAGTCCCCAATCAAGTACCATGCTTAGTCAAAGATGCTTTAGCCAAAATTTGGAGTGGATCGGGCGTTTTCCTTCGTTTTTATGCTTTGGCCAACCGTCCTTGGAGCACCTTCGTTCTCGCCGGTATTTTTGACATTTCTCTCAAACCATGACACCTGTGTAAAAAGTGAAAGAGGTTTTTCTTCCTTGTCATGTTGTGGACAAAAACCTCTCTCAGTTTTGCAAAATTCATCTTTGATTGCTCAGAAACAGCTTTTGAGTGAAACTTGTCCCGATGTGTGAAACAAGGGATTTTGTCGAAATGGAGCGAAATGAAGGGGATAGAGGGCTTCTAAATTCTTGGGGAAATTTTTGGGAATAGGGAGGGATGTTAGGAAGCAGGGGAAAGTGGAATTTCAGAGATTGAGCGAGGGGAAGGGGTCGAAAAGGGCAAAACACAGGCCAAACCTAGAAAATTGCCAGGTTGTAGCTAGAAACTAGGGTTTGTGCAAAAATGAGGAATTTGGCGGATCTAAGGGATGGGAAGTGTTTGATAAGGTACTTTAAGGATAGGGGAAGGTGTATGAACATCAGGAAACAAGTTTTGCCAGTGATTTGACCATCCAAGAGAAATTGCCTTCAAAACCCTAGGAGAGGGAAATGACCTTGCCTGGGCACAACATGAAGCATGAACAAGGTGTAAAATGACTCATTAGACACTGACATGATAATGACAACCCTACGAATGATGATAAACTCAGCTGAATGGTGACATGGACTGACATTTGGGCAAACCCTAGACCTAATGCCTAGTGACCAAATTTTGCTTGAAGACTCACTGAAATGACAAAATTTGACCTTGACACTTCAAAATCACTTTGTAAGAGCACATTTGATCACTGTAGGAAGGCTGGAAAGACTGACACTAACATTGGCTCCAATGGGGATGGTAGCTCCTTGGAGGTGCCAAGAACCTTAGACCTCTAGGTGAGCAGACCAGTGCCTTACAATCATTGGGCAATGGAGTCATAAACTCAAGCTGAAATGCAAGATTGAAAACTGACACAAACTAACTTAACCACAAGGCTAAAAATTGACTCATAAAGGACTCATGACTCAACTAAAAACTGACTCGATACTTAAACACACTCGACCAACTGAAAATGATGCTCAAAGTGGAGCTTATTCATCAAAACCTACTCTAACAGTTTCATTCATCACCTGGTCAAGTGAAATGAAACAACCAATGTAACCAAGTAAGTGTCCCATCTGCTGTTCGAATTCTCCACAAGTGCTTGCTTATGAACAACATAAGAGAACTATTGAAAGGCAACTCCCATGACAACTTAGAAACAGACCCATTGAATGATATGAATTCTCTATCCGCCTCCAATAACACTGCATAAGGATCTTGAAATTCAAGCACACTGGAACTTAGCTCATCCAATGGATTACTCCTCTTTTCCTCATACCATGCATGCAAACTTTGATCTGAGCCTTGTGACGAGACGTCTGCTGAAAATGACAAAGAAACCGGCTGCCGGATCAAGTTCATATCAGCACATTTTTCAAGCTCACACATAGTAAATGGAGAAAGACTTTGACTGCAAACCTCATCCAAAACATTAGCTATTGGATCATGAAAAACTTGAAAAGACTGCTGCAATCCCATTTCTATTGGTTCCATTGTGATTACATGATTGCCTACATGCTGCTCATCTTGTTCTTGAGAGATTTTACAAAAATTCTGCCTTATAAACTGAAATGCTTCGAAACAAAAGGGTATAGAATCTTCCTTCATCATCACATCATGTATTTCATCTTCCACAACTTCATCTATAATCTGACCTTCATCCTCAACATTAAAACTGAGTGATTGTTGATTTGTTATAGGCTTTTCATTTGAAGATGTACTATGCAATCGACCCTTCAAAAACTGAAATGATTCAAAACAGAATGGTACGGAGTCGCCTTGAATCATTAAATCAGCTGCAATTTGACAATCAATGGCTTTCGGAGGTTGCAAATCTGAATATGAGAAGTCTTGAACCAGGTTTTCATCGCGCTCAAGAGGATCCAATTCAAGACTAGTCAACAACGAATTTGTGATTGCATGGAAGTTGTCTCTGATGAACTGACATGAATCAAAACAAAAAGGCAAAGATCCTTCACTTACTTCAAAATTTGCTGCACTTTCCTCGTCACTGTCATAGCTGATATATGATGGCTGAACATTGTATTCAAGCTGCTGAAAATGAACTTCCTCCTCCCACAAACGAGCTGCTGATTTGTCTGCAAGATTAGCTTCTGTTTGGAGAACATAATCATCATCATACTCATCAAACTGAGGCAAATCAACGGTATAAAACATATCATCAAGCATGCAGGTCATATCAACAGTTCTTTCTTCTCCTAGATGATCTACAAAACAATCACTATGAGTGCTATGACAACTAGGATGGGAAACAAAATGTTTTGGATCAGCAACTTGTTCTTCTTCAATCAGCGAGCCATGAGCTTGAACATCATAAGCATTTCTTGTGTTGATCTTGTCCATCATCTCTTCTACTGCACTTACCAAAACGTCAAGCTTTACCTCTAGAGATTCGGCCGGATCTATGTTTTTCATCTCTTCTTCCTTCATCCTTGCCCTTCGGATCAACAGATGAGCCTCTACACTTACTGCACTGTTTTGCATCTCGTGAAGTGTTGCAATATCCCTTTCTCTCAGCTGAAACTCCATCTCCGGATCAAAGGCACCCGGATAGTGCAAGAGAGCAGATCTAGGAGAAGGTCTTATATCAACTGGCATCGAATAATAAACTTGATTAAATCTGGCCGAAAACTGTTGTACTGTCTCACCTGGCAGTCTTTTCAACTGGTTATACTCTTCTACAATCAAGAAAAGGTTTTGACCGATCATCCACCTGTCGAGAAAAACTTTGACAAACTGCTGGAAATCTGAAATGCTTGCATCAGGCAGGGCTTTGAACCAACTCTTCACTTCAGCTTTCAAAGAAAGAGCAAAAAGCCTAATACTGACATCTTCTTCATCAACTTCAAAAAGATCTATAAAATTCTCAAAATTCTGGACATGTTGCTCAGCGTTGACATTCTTACATTCACCATCAAACATCGGCAAGTATAGATCATAGTTTTTGGGGAAAGCATGAAGAACAGAAGGTAAAACAAGAGGTTTATACCGATCTGGAATTTTACAAGGTGTATGGGTATGTATAGCAGGTATATAATCGGACTTGGTCGCTTGGGGTTCATCACAAAATTCGGAAAAAGGATCTTGATCAAGCTCAAAAGCATGCAAATCTTTGGTATTCACAATCTTCGAAGGAAAAGAATTAACTGTAGGCTGAGGATCTCTTCTCAAATATAATATACTTTGCAAAGCCTTCTTGACATTCGTGGGAAAAGAGAAGAAATAATTTATGACAAAGAACAAAATGTCCTGGATGAAATTCCAACTTGAGTACCTGACCTGTCCAGATTCTCCTTTCATGTTTTTGCTGGTCGGGATCATCCTCCAGTGGAGTCTTTGGATCTGATCTTCAAAACTGATTTGGAGTCGCCAAGTGAATGATTTCAGCCTTTCAAGTGTCTGATCGCTGTTCACTATCAACAATCAGATCTGAACTTGATATATGTACTGGGGTAAAGAGTCAATGAAGCGCTACGTTCACAAGCTCACGGAGATTGACTGAAGCAGCGTTTATCTACTAACGCTGATGTAAAACAAGAGCGTTTTCGAAGGCTTCTGGCGTAACTTCAGGCTCCGTCTAAGACTTATGAAACAAACTCATCAACCCACAAACAAGTTTGTTCTCCCCAGTATGGTCGCCACTATGTTAGCGCTTGAGATTTCACCCTAGGCTGAGGAAGGTAAACCTTCAAGGCAACATCAAACCATTTCACCTCGTAGCTAGCCCTACGGGGTATGAGAAGGCTCTCTCCGGTCAAACTCGGTAGATCTTTCAATAGGATGAGCTGACCCAATTAGGAACACTGATATTAGGCTAGTAAACTGATAAGGAAGTTTGATTTAAAGTTTTTGGGGTTTTTGGTGGCAAATTGAGGATCTGCAATTCAGGGTGCGGGGATTGAGCTCAGTTTTTGCAGGTGGGTCTTTGAGGCAAGGTAGGAGCTTGTGATGATGCCTTTAGCTGAAATGGATGATCAAGGAAGAAAGGAGAAAAGCTAAAGAGGGCAAACAATGACTTTGAATCCTCTCTAGACAGTGGAAAACATAAACATTAAACAAATTTGAAAGCTGAGCATGGCATGCATGAATTCAAACTTTATCACTTCATTTGTTTAATAAGCTGCAGTAAAGAAAGAGATGGAACACATAAACACACTTACAATTACAATAAGAGAACACACCATCAACACAAGAGTCCACAAGAATCCCAATGATGTCTGCAAAACCCTGGCCTTCCTTTTCCTCAAATTGCAGAGATACAAGTAAAATATACAATAGGAGCTTCTCCCTCAAGAGTCCAACCAAAGTAAAAACAGTGTTTTGCAGGCCGAAATAGTCAGAATGGTGAAATTTCCCTGAGTGGTCGCGCCCCTCCCTTGGAGTGGTCGCGCACATTGGCAGCTGTGTTTGAGGGCCTTTCTGGTGTCCAAATCAAGTGCAAGATAGCTTGTTGGAAAGGTCTATGAGTCTACTTTCCAACCCCACTAGAATTTCTGAATTTGGAGTTGATTTGACCCCTCAAAAGTCATTTCTCCCAAGGCAGCTTTCTGCAACTCTAAATAGGGGCAGAAAGTCAAAATTTGCATGTATTTTGAGCTTTTGGAGGCCCAAATCTCCATAAAAACTTGACCCCATGCATAGGCAAGTGTATTTTTGCATGAAAATTTCAAAAATGTAAAGTTTTCCCCATTCTGAGCTGTCCCCACGAGTGGTCGCGCGCGGGGTGAGACCACTCCAACGGCCAAAACCTGTAAAATTGCACAAAAAATTCACAAATGACAAAATTTTCTCCAAAATTCTTGAAATTTGGGCTGGGAGTCCCCAATCAAGTACCATGCTCAGTCAAAGAGGCTTTGGCCAAAATTTGGAGTGGATCGGGCGTTTTCCTTCGTTTTTATGCTTTGGCCAACCGTCCTTGGAGCACCTTCGTTCTCGCCGGTATTTTTGACATTTCTCTCAAACCATGACACCTGTGTAAAAAGTGAAAGAGGTTTTTCTTCCTTGTCATGTTGTGGACAAAAACCTCTCTCAGTTTTGCAAAATTCATCTTTGATTGCTCAGAAACGGCTTTTGAGTGAAACTTGTCCCGATGTGTGAAACAAGGGATTTTGTCGAAATGGAGCGAAATGAAGGGGATAGAGGGCTTCTAAATTCTTGGGGAAATTTTTGGGAGTGGGGAGGGATGTTAGGAAGCATGGGAAAGTGGAATTTCAGAGATTGAGCGAGGGGAAGGGGTCGAAAAGGGCAAAACACAGGCCAAACCTAGAAAATTGCCAGGTTGTAGCTAGAAACTAGGGTTTGTGCAAAAATGAGGAATTTGGCGGATCTAAGGGATGGGAAGTGTTTGATAAGGTACTTTAAGGATAGGGGAAGGTGTATGAACATCAGGAAACAAGTTTTGCCAGTGATTTGACCATCCAAGAGAAATTGCCTTCAAAACCCTAGGAGAGGGAAATGACCTTGCCTGGGCGCAACATGAAGCATGAACAAGGTGTAAAATGACTCATTAGACACTGACATGATAATGAAAACCCTATGAATGATGATAAACTCATCTGAATGGTGACATGGACTGACATTTGGGCAAACCCTAGACCTAATGCCTAGTGACCAAATTTTGCTTGAAGACTCACTGAAATGACAAAATTTGACCTTGACACTTCAAAATTACTTTGTAAGAGCACATTTGATCACTGTAGGAAGGCTGGAAAGACTGACACTAACACCTTGAAGTAACATTTTTTCCTTCCTCAACAAGGTTATTTAGCTAGTACATTCCACTAGCACATAGATTAGTACACGGGAAAAAAAATTCTACTTCGAATGAAATTTGTTGGAACAAAACCGAATTGTAGGAAATGTAACCTATGTGTCTTGAATCTTTATGAGGCCGAGGTCGCTTTAGTCTATCGGAGCGATGCACATGTTCTTATCTCTCATCCTATTGCCTTGTCACCTCAGAGCCATGAACACTTCTAATGCATTTTATTTTAACAATTCATCTATGAAAAAGAGACAATTCCAATTATTCTCTTGCACCCTTAATAAGCTCCCTGCCAACGACACCAAAATTTTAGGAAAATTAATTGTCTTAATAAAACAAGTCAATTCGCTCATACATAAATTATGAACTAGGGTAAGTTTTCTTATTTCAAGGTTATGATGCAAAGCATATGCAAGCAACCATTGCTAATTGTCATTGGCTAATTCCTAATGCTAATATTTTTTCTACAAGAATTGGCACACAATCAATTAATGTTGTTGTCACTCTCACACCTTGTAGTAATATAAATCAACTCCCAAAATCCACACGGTCAAACCCTCACTTGCATAATGATAAGTCATTACACACAATGTTGGAAATGGAAACCACACTTGGAGAAATTAAATAACACTCATTCATTGAAACCACTCTTTCAAGAAAAAAACAACACTCTTGAAATCAACCATTCTGTTACACACCATCATTTGATCACATCCTCACACAAC
Organism: Pinus tabuliformis; assembly: GCA_031772625.1. Lineage (NCBI taxonomy): Eukaryota > Viridiplantae > Streptophyta > Pinopsida > Pinales > Pinaceae > Pinus > Pinus tabuliformis. Next base: position 771,561,943 of record CM062811.1, on the reverse strand, counting down.
CAACAATTCAAATAATATCAATATGCTTTGTAAATGCATGACAAATTGTATTAAATGTAACAACAACTAGCTAATAGTCTCTATCTATAGTGGATCATAGACTTGTAACAACAGCAACAATCAAATGATGATAACAACACTCAGTTAGTAAGGATCAATACCAAAGACAACTATGTTGATACATGAGTTATTATACAAAACATTATGCAAACTAATCTAATCCAATGGTAACAATAATCTATTAGCGAGAATCTGCAATAATGATAAGTTAAATATAATAGGAATTAGAATATCACAACCTGCAATAAATTAAATTAAAGTAACTACTCTATCTATACAACACATCTATCCATGCTATAGAAAAGGGACCTTGCTCCCTAGCAGGGGTTGGTGATTCATGGCTCACAAACTAACAACTCAGATATAATCCACGAACTTGCAGATATTGCATTGGTTTTGGAATAAAAATACAAGGTGCACTATTACAAAAATTATGGTTCCAATACCTTCCTCCTGGACCTCAACCTACTCTCCGCCCATACATTTATACAAGAAAAGAGTAGGGGGTGAATTGGAATTAATTTCCCTAAGTTTGGAATGCCAATCATGGAAAAATTCACATAATATTGTCTTTTATGTATTCTTGGTTGAATATATGATTACATACGATTTATTTAGTATAACATCCATTTGAGGATAGGTTAGAATTGTTTCATTTACCAGCTGGCCACTCTATTTGGATTACTATTAGCCAACGAGCACAACAAGAAAGATATGCTTGAAATAACCTTGTGTATCTCCCAAATAGTGAACTTTTTGGAGAAATCACTTGAGAATCACCTAACTGGGGATGTTTTGAGAAAAACCCATGTCTTGTATTTTCCATATTCTTCTTCATTTCTCCACAACTCACGCCCAAAGTTAGTCACCTGATTCTTCTTGGCACAAGCGATCCCATCTTTGGATCTTAGGATGGAGTTTAATGGAGTTGACTTGGGTACAAATTAGGTAGCATAAATCCATGTCAACATCCATAGTAACAAAAAATCATGTTCCAAAATTTCTCTTGGAGATGCATAGATATGAAAACCACTGAGGTTGGCTACAATAACTACATAGGACCCATGGGAACAACACTAGGAAAACCATCATCAGTAAAACCAACAATACTCCCTTCTATTTTTTCAAAAATAAAGGAAAATAATGATAATTAACTACTTTAACTCGTAAGCTTAATGTGGCACACTCACGAAGAAACATAATGAGATGGGTAATAGGAAGGCAAAGAAATGTGGTAAAATCATTGAAAATGGGTGTTTATAATGGTGAAAAAGGTGAAAATTTGGCAGCCCAACAACCACTTTAATAGGTTTAGAGACCAAACCAATTGATCATCGCCCTCTATGATTTTGGGCTTGTTTAATATGATTCCTTATCTATTCCTCCATAGTGTTTGAGGCAATGTTTTTGGCTTTCACAACCTATAATCATGACCCTAATGATTGGATTAACCTCCAAACATTTTTAGCTACAAGGTCTTCAGAAAACATAAATGAGTTCTATAGGTTATAACTTCCTTTTGAGTTTTTAAGGTATAACTTCTTCCATGAATCTAGAGTAAAGAATTTTTTATCTTGTTTCTTGAACCATATAAATATTCAACATTAAGACTTTATAATCTACATAATTCCTTTAGGTATCCATGACAACAACATCTAATATATCAATATTTCTTCCAAGACAACTTTGACCAAAACCAATTGACCCCTTTTGGAAATTCGCTTGTTACACCATGTATCCGTATTTTTCTTTACTTTATCCATCAACCATTACCAATCCCCCTTTTCATACATGTTTGGCTTCAAATGAAATTGTAAGACTAATAACTAGGTCCTCCAATTGGTAAGGAAACATTTGAGTTAGGAAGATCTCTTGCTTTGAAATACCAACACAAAGAATATTTATCTTTGTAGGTTTATTTTCTCACCTAATCCTTTATAGAATAAATGCATGATATCTCTAAATTTCTTAATAACCCTTCTAGGTCCCTTGAAAAAAATTAATATGTCATCAACAAACAATACATGTGTAGCATTGTAGGACATACATATATTAACTCTTTTGAAACTATCGCTTTTAGAAGCTTCCTTTATGAAACTACTCAAGGCTTTAACAATTAAAAAGAAAAGGAGAGGGGATAAATGGTAGCCATGTCTAAGGCCTATTCTTGGTGTGAAGAAGGGAGATTCTATCCTATTTATCATAAAATCAAATGATGGAGAAATAATGAAATTCATTACCCATACTTCAAATTGGTGGTAGAAACCCAAATTAATGAGGATTTGTTTGAGAAATAGCCAACTTATCCTATCATATGCTTTGCATATATCTACCTTGAGCACCATAATTTTTTTATTAATAGATTTGATTGAATGGAATCCTTCTTAGGTAATCCCTATTGCCTCATGTATTTTTCTTCCCTCCAAAACCCAAACTATTCTTTGTAGGTTTTCCCTAATTTGATCCTTTTTAATCTCTAGCTATTACCTTGGATGTGATTTTGTATATGCTTTTAAATGAGGAAATTGACTTGAATTATCAAAATATGTTGGATTACGACATAGTATAATTTGAAAAATAAAGATTGTGTTAAAGGCTTCAAACATTTTCCCAATAAATCTTGATGCCTCAACCACCCTCCATAGATCTTCTCCTGTAAAGTCATAACAACCAAGGAAATATTCCATATGGAGGTCATTAGGCCATCAAATTTTGTCTTTGTAGAATATTTTAAGAATGAAAAGAAATTCTTATTTTCCAACTTCCTCCATCAAATCTTGATTTTTCTCAAGAGTGACAAAACCTAGAAAATAACTTGACAACTTTGTTACCTTTTCTATGGTGGTTCGAGAGTCCTCTTTAACTAGGGTTAAGAATTAATTTACTTTTCTACAACAATGTCCTTGAATTTTAGTGTTGAAGCCTCATGTGCCACCATCCTTTTCAATTTCCATATTGTATTAACGTTTCTCCCGTGGTTGGCATATCTATAGACACTATGTTTTCATCTTTTGCTTGGAGCTATAAGGCCCTACTTTCAATCCTCCATTATTTATTTTTTATGGGAGTCTTTTCCTCTTATTGTCTTCAATAATTTCTACATTTTATTGCTATTCCTTTATCAAAATACAAAACCTTCACTTTATAATGATTCTTGGTTTCCTCCCCTTCCTGAAGAATCTTATAATCCTTTTGTTTATTTTCTTTTGCCCATTACACAACTACTTTCATGATTTTTTTTTAGATTATTTTTAGAGGGTAAGGATTGCTTCTTCTTCTTCTTCTTTTTTTCAATTTGAAAGAATTAATTTTTAATTTTTAAATAATTTGAAACATATTTTTAAATAATAATGATAATAACAATAATATTGATTTAAAAACATGTTTTTTTCCTCATCTAGGGGTATATTTAACAATTTTGTCAAGAACAACATTGTGGTTTCAGGTTATGATTTAAAAAATCTCACAATTTTAAGCCCAAAGAAAAAGAGGGATTGTTGTGAATAGCATATATTTTCAACTTAGGGGCTAATTTTAAAATTTTGGCTGCAAGGTTATGTAGATCCAATGCTTAGCTCAATGATCATAAGATATATGGAATTATTGCAAAGTTTTGCAATACTAAACATATCATTGATTTCCAGTTTTACCTTTGTTTATGCCTTCATCATTTTCTAATAGAAGACAAGGTCCCATAAATTAAGCATGTAATCCATTTTGCAATTAATTGAAGAAATTACTAATGAGTGTTGGTGTATTAAATGATAAATAAGTTTAAATCTTGTGGTGAATTCATTAAATGAGTTCTTATGGCAATATAACAAATCTTACTCATCTTCAACCAAACATGTATGATTAATTTTGAATGGCCCCAGAGGTTTTGAGTCTTTAGGAGATACTTGGAGTGAAATTGGCATGTGGTTCGAAGCACCACCTATCTCGACCCAAGTTCTGTAATAATTTGCATCGTCAATTTCTCTTTTAGCTAGTAAAAGTCTGTCAAGGAATTTAGAGATGATTGCAAATCCTCTTTTATCATTGCATTAGTGAGGACCAAGTTATAGGAACAATATCCACCATATTTTCATTCTCAAATAAGGACGTAAAATATTACCCCAAGGAATTTGACCTAGCTAGCTCTCCCCAACACTGTAATAGTCTGTACCCCCACTGCAGGTGCAAATGAAGGGAAATATCACTGAAAGGACTGCTTCAGGAGGAACACGATGCTAACTAGATAGACATGCATTATCCGCAGCCCTGGCGTACACTGGTATTAATTCACTCAGGCCACAAGCTCTCTTGAATCCAATTGACGAGCACATCAATATTTGTTTCATCATGGGAAGCTATCATTATCTGATCAACCCGACTCAGATCAATTCATGGAGGTTTAATGCTGATGCGTGTGGGAATGATTTACAAGGAAACATTTGCATGGAGCTCGATGAGGAAACTCCACCTATTAAGGAAATGATGGGTATCTGCAAACACGTCGGTGATATTGGTCATTCTCTGGCAATTTGACTCAGTGCCAATGTTGGGCATACTATTTTTCTCTCATGTTTGGAGAATTTGGTTAGCTGTTCAGTGGTCATGGGGTTCATGAAGGCCAGTAGAATTCCTATGGTCTCCATGGGAGACAAACCCTACACTGAGATTATATTTTCACATCCAACATCTTTGGCTGATGGTGAGTGTACTCACATTTGGACAAATTTGGTAAGTTGTAGTCATAGTTCTCAGGCCATCTTTTGGGCACTCAAGCCCGACACCATGATTACTCCTGGGCACTTTGTGCATATCAAAATTTGGCCAGCACCAAGGAGGTGTCCTCTTCTGGTTTACCACCTTCCATGCCATATTGGTCTCTCTGAGGTGAATTTTCGTAACCGTGTCATGGGGTGGAAAGTTAGTCAAATTGAGAAGGGTCTCTACTTAAGGCACATGTTCATATCATGGCTCATGTTAGATGTCTTCAATCAGGCTCATGGCTACAACATAGCCATCAATCATCGCATGTCTAAGGTCAAAGAATGGCCTAGTGCATTAATGGGGTTGAGGGGTCGTGGTAGTGTCAAAGCAAAGTTGGGTTTGCAGGATTGTGGTGGCATCAAAGCACGGACCGGTGTAGTGTCGACACAAAGAGTGTGACTGTGCTATGGAGTCTTTATAATGCCAGTGGCATCGACCCTCCGCCAATGGATGACCCTTGCCCAACTAGTTGTGGCCTATGTTCTATGAATGTTCTTCCATCCTTTGGAACGCTCATTGACTTTCTCAATTATCTCTCTGTTAACTAGGATTGAAATTTATTTCTTAGTATTTGCAATTACTCTTTTCGAAAGCCATTGTCATGGAAATTTTGTAATTTTGCAAAAACTGGGCTCAGTCTTGTATTTGGTCTTGAAAGATACTCTGGTCAAACACAACATATGTAACTTAAAGACTCTAAATTGGTGTTCATGGGCTAGTTTCCCTGTGGGGCAACATCGATCACCAAGGAATGCTGATTGTATTCCATTTCTGAAGTAATATAATGCCGAATTTCAAACAAAAAAACCTTGTAATAGTCCTTTGTCCCAAAGAATATCGCAATAGGTTATGTGCTCCTGGTATGGCCCATACAAGTTAGAATCAGAGAAATTTACCCAATTTTTTACCTCACTTTCTACAACAATTCAATAGAAATGAAACTTTTTAAGATAACAATAATTTTTCAATTCCATGTAGTAAGATGTGATATTCCTGCTTAGTGTTTCACTAAGGGAATATCGAAATTTTGATCAATTTTGGCACTCACACTATCTCACTTAGGAAAGAGGGGGCTTAGGGGACCCATGTGTGATTTTTGGCCTAAGAGGCAATCCAACTATAGGCTTAGCGAAAAATTACAGCTTTGGTGGAATGGGGGGGCCACCAAAAAGGCATTTTCGGCCCACAAAGGGAATACGCTTCATTGGCTCAAAGAAGGTGGGTGGAAGTCGATGTGGGCCCACATGGGCAGCCTTGGAGGAAATTTGATGAAAGAAGGAGGAGCTCTCATTTTGGATCATGCATTCATCATTTTCAAATTTGTATTTGAAAAAGAGCATGCTTGAGCAGTGAGCCAAGTCTGCATGTGTTGTTCATCACACTAGGTGTTTCCGAGCGGAAATCCCAACCCTTGCTTTGATGGACTTCGAGTTCCAGCCCAAGGAGGGATTTCTCTTCAGCATAATCCACACCAGGAACAAGAGTTTGAATTATAGTAGCAGAGGGAGCCACAACAGCGCAGGGACTGCGCAGTCATTGTTAGAGGCACTCCAGGAGTGAGGGGAGATAAGGGAGTTTGAGGTGGAGAATTGGTGAGAAGGCTTGGGAAGCCTTCTAATAGGGTTTTCAGGTATTTTGGAGGCATTTCAGTAGAAAATCGTTCAAGGTGCTAAATTTCCCAGCTGGAGAGCTAGTCAAGCTCAAGGGGATCAAAATTCCAAGGTCAAGCGTTGGCCAACCGCTTCGTGGGTTATTCTAGGTTTTATGAGTAGAGGCCAGGATTAAATTCCCGAAATTTTTTGAGCATTAGATTTGGCTCTAGAAACTCTTCATTTCAGGAAACAACACTATTTTCTGGGTTTTACAATGCAACATTTGGGCTGAATTGACAGGGCTTGGAGGAGGGTGATTCAAGGACCATTGTGGGATTTTCTAGCTTGCTTAAAGAAAGCCCAAGTGCACACATTCCAACACCTTTATTGTACTCCTTTCCCATTTAATAAAATTAGTAGACATCACTGTTATTCATGGTTTGATTGTCTGTTTGATTTTTGTGATGTATTGTCTATTTTTCTTTGAAAATTACTGTTAATTTTCCCTTTCGGGATATTACATAAGAATTCTTTCGAAATATACATCAACATTTAAGAAACAAAAATTCCAATTTCCAAGTAGAGGAGATAAATTTCAATAGCTTTGATTCCAACACACATAGTTTCTTGCATCATGATCATGTAAGGATTCTAGGCCTGGAACAATATATGGAATTCTTGACGGTTAAGGGCCCCTTATACCCTTCTCATATTTATATATAACACAATCATGGAGCACCCATATTGAAGGGTCTACTAGCTATAAGCACCCTATAAATAGTTAAGTATTCCTTTGTTTATACCTCCAAGGATGACATTGATTTGGCTTTGTTTATTTGATATTTATGTCCTGCTTGAGGTAGAGGGTTTGGGAGTAATTCCAAACCTCCAGCAATGGACCTAAGTTTTGCACGTTATAATCCATCCTAGGTTTGAGTGAATACTTTGAAAAAATAGGCCTAGGAGAGATTCAATGAGGCCTGCGTGATGGAGGAGGAAGAGAATCTATCAATTATGATGGAGGAATCTTATTCCCAAACATAAAAGAAGGGATGAAAACCACATTTTTCTTTCTAATTGAGTAAACATGACTACTAGGAAGTAAAATATTTTCTTTTTTCCTCTATGGTGGGACTTCCACTAATGGACAAAAGCACTTCATAATATAAGGCCTCACTTGGAGAAGAGACAAGATTCTCAATAAGTGGTTGCACATTTTGAAAAGGCCACAAATCTTGGATCATGTATCTCATTATCCTTCGGCAACAACTTTTCTATGGAAGGAAATTCAATATTATAGAGAGTTACCACCTCATTTAGAGAATTCCATTTATTGATGCACATCAACATTTCAAAAGTTCCACAAGACATTGCGGGGGTCTTCCTATCCTCAACTCTATTTACACAAGTATTGTGTAACTTTTCCACCATGATCCTTCACGAAATCAAAAGAAAAGAGAAAAACACCCTTACTTCCTCCAAAGAAAAAAAGGGGCTCCTTAATTCCCATTAAAGAATGTACTCCATGTCCTATCATAAGATCAAATAATATAGGGAGGATATATATAAGAAGAAAGCAACAACCTTGAAGAAAGAATTCCCTCCTTTTGATACCCAGATGCTACCCATTTTGTGAGTGAGGGCATGACCAATCAGTGAGTTTTATTCCTTTTATTTCCAATTCCTTCTTCGTTCATTGGTCTATGCTTTTATGACATCATTGTTGGTTTGTAAGTCTCCCTTTAGAGCCCCCCAATGATTGATGTAGTTCCAGAGAAACACGTAACCCTGAAAAACATCAACAACATATGGAGACCATACTGTGGAGTCATTAAGTTCACTCTCCTTGGTTTTTGCTTCGTAAAGCATGCATAAATATTTCCAAGTATTGGTTGATAACTTGCCTTGGAATCTTTGCCCCATATTTTTTGTTCTTCCTTCAGAGTCCTCCCATGACCATTCTAAAAAATTTATTAATTTTTTCTAATCAACAAGATTATATGACCTTCATATTGCCTCCCACCTATTCTACCTTACAATTTTCACTGAGGCAGATGAATGGAGCCCTAATCTTGTTGGCCTTGCTCTCTTTGATAAATTCATCAATGATTTTCCTTACTTTCCACATTTTGAATTATGGCGTAGTTTTTTTGAGAGTATTCATGATCCTTCAACTTATCAAATTATCCTTGAGGCTAAGACGCAGTACTTGTTAGAAAAGGAAAACTAAGTCTCTTCCCATATTGGATGGGAGTATACATGTTTTGAACTTGTGACTCCTATTCCATGTGAAGAGGTTGTTCCTGATCCCTACCTGATTGAATCGTAAACCCTATGTCACGCCTATCCATTTTATGACATGCTCTTTCAAGAAGATCTTAAACGTCACATATGCAATGATGATCATGAACCTAAACTTAGTTTCAACCGTATTTATCCCATTGATAATTTTAATTATGATGGTTATGATGAAGATAGGTCAAAGTTTAATTGTGAAGAATGTTTTCATGATATGCATGAAGATACATATTTTAATGAACACCTTGAGGAATTACTTGCTTGTAAAGAGTGGAGTCTTGATAATGAAAACCCATGTCATGACATGGAAAATGAGGATTTTTCTTGAACGAAATGGAAGGAGAAGTCTCCACTTTAAATCTTATAGATGCTCCCTCTTCTCATGATATAACCACTGAGGTATTCTTTAATCAAGTAGAGGAGGGAGTTTTTATTTTTTATTTTCGAGATCCTTCATTGGTTTGATTAGTTGAATGTAAAAATTTTAAGTGTGAAGCATGTCGTGCGTTCATCCTCCCTTTTGTTTATGAAGCAAATTATGACTAAGATCACATTAATACACCTCTTGATATGAGCCTTGATCTTGTTGTGCATGAACCTTTCTGATTTTCTAGTATGACTTGCAAATATAAACACACACTTATTGGTTGGCACGTTATGCGATGTAGCCAACAATACTTTTGGCTTCTTGTTAAGCCATTTTCCTTGCCACTCACATTGGTTGGTTGGTATGGTGGTCATCTTTGCCTGATTTCCTCCCAACAAGTTACTAATTATGCATGTAAGATTCAAGACACATTCCTCTACTATCAGTATCATTTTGTATGATCATTATATAGTCTTAAATCCTTAACCTTTTACATAAATAAACAATCCTAAAAAAAATAAAAAATAAAAATACATAAAAAAAAACACATTTTTCAAAACTTTTTGTTACTTGTTTTTGTTTACTTTCATTATCGTTTTGATTTTCGTCTCTGATTTAAAATTTTGAGCTTTATTTCTTTGCAATTTTGTCACGTTTTTATCGCATATTATTGTTTGATTGTTTATCCTTGAAACTATTTTTTCTTATATTTTTTTTTTTCAGTTTTCCTTTTCATTGTGCCACTAATCATTGATCAACATTCCCTCCCCTCATCCACATTCCCTGCTATTATGAAGAGGGGTGATCTTCAGTTGCATTTGAATCATTTGATGGCGAGAAAAAGATATATTTATGCATTTCTTATCACTAACGTACCAAGTTTTTTGATAAAAATAGGGAAAAAAAAAAACCTTTAAATGCCTCTTGTGCTAATCTTTGTAGAGCTCGCAGGAATTGAATTTGATCTTCTCATGTGAAGGTGCCTTCTCGAAAGAAATGCTAGTCACACTTGTGGATATTTCTCTGTCTCCCCCTTCTTTCTTTTTGAGTGCATTAGCATGCCCTGTGCGCCCCCCTGAAGAATCATCTTTTTCCGCACTGGAGATTAGTTTTCTCATTCCTTTGTTCCACTTCCTTCATCCCCTCTACATTCTTGGTCCTGCCCCTTTTCAGTTTCTTAGTATTAAAAAAGTCCTTCTAAGTTTTGGTTCACATGGTGCAAAACACCCAATGGAGTTTCAATGTTGGTGCACATTAATAATTCAAAAGTTTCGCAAGCCTTACGGGTGTCTTCCTATCCTCAACTCCATTTAAATGAGTATATTGTAACTTGTCTGTAATGAGCCTTCATGAAATCGAAAGAAAAGAGAAAAACACCCTTACTTCCTCCAAAGCAAAAAAAGGTGCTCCTTAATTCCCATTGAAGAATGTACTCCATGTCCTATCATAAGACAAAATAACATAGGGAGGCGATCTATAAGAAGCAAGAAACAACCTTGAACAAATGATTCCCTTCTTTTCATTCCCAGATGCTACCCATTTTGTGAGTAAGGGCATGACCATTCAGTGAGGTTTCTTCCTTTTATTTCCAGTTGCTTCTTCGTGCATTGATCTTTACTTGTATGACATCATTACTGGTTTGTATGTTTCCTTTTAGAGTGCTTCCTAAAACATGAATTCATAGTTCTATTGGTTAAAATCCAAACAAATGTATAGATCAATTATTTTGCATTTCTTCCACTATTATTATCATTAAAGTTGGTATTAACTATGTGATAGTTTTGCAAGATATGATCTTCTTATTCCATATTAATCAATTTAAATTCGACTATGTATCACCTTCTCATTCTCAAACATATTCCATTTTGTCAGAGATGTATGTAGATGTCGAAAGCATACTAATAAAAAAATTATTTGCTGATCATATTCCGCCTCTAAGATTTATTTGGAATTTGGGCCCATGTCCTTTTAATGATGTTTAAATTTTATTTTTAATTTTCTCTGTGAAAATGCCTTGTTTTATTTCTTTTACAGTCGTAAGTTCTATAATATAAGAGTTTCATTTGAGATGTTATGTAAATTCTATGTTTTTTTTTACTCCGTTTTACTTTCTTTTATATAAACCTTAGTTCTTGTAAATAATGTGCTAACTATTACATAAACCCTTGATTGTTTGATATTTAATTTTAGTTAGTTGTTCTTATTTTAATTTTGTTTTACCACTTGTACATATTTTGTTTATGTTCAGTTTTAACAACTTTTTATTGGCTACAATGCGACTAATGTTTAATTGATGTTAAAATAAATCTTGATTTCACCTAAATTAATCACATATTTTATATAATTGGTTAAGGTCAATTTTATAATATAAGCATATATAAATAAACAACAATTAAACAATACAATTAACCATACAAGAAACAACTAATCTTTAAAACATTCCTTCACTAACTTGAACAATCATTTATGTATTTTGAACATTTGGTTCATAAAGAGTAGAATGTATGATGTTTCGCATTATTATTGTATGGAGGACATTGTGGCCAATTTTATTTCTTTAATTTGTAAGTTAAATGCAGTTGAGACTCTACAATGTTTTAAAGGCCCAAAAACCTTAGGATGCTAATTAGTTTGCTACTTCTATAAATATTTTTCCATTTAAGGTTAGCGTAAATAGTTAGTATTTTGTTTCTTTTGTCCAAGGTGAAAGTTTTTGGATTCTTCCTAACTAGCTTCCACTCCTTTGATAAGCGAGAGGGTCAAATTTCACCACTCTTGGCATGGAATCAACCCCTACTCACACGGTTATAAACTTTGGAATAGTGTTCCTGTTACTTCATGTCATTCACCGAGAAGTTCAGGATGTTGATGTAGTGTTGGAGTGACACCTAACCCAGAAAAACATCAACATCATTCGAGAAGCAACAAAATGTTGATGTAGTGTCGGATATTTCATTTCGAAACCATCAACACCATCCACCTTTTTTGATCCAAATTTTGTGTTGAGGAGGATTTTTTGGGTCATCTTGTAAGAACTATGTAGGCATTCAACTTCATGACAGTTGGAGCACTAAAATGACAATTTATTGTAATCAAGTGGTTGAGAAAAGCTTCCAAAAAATTAATATATTTCAATTTCAAGCACCACGCCTACTTAAAGGTCATGTTCAACCAAAACTTTTACTATATTATTAACTTTTAGATAAACAAAATTTTCCTTGAGACCAATGAAAATACCAACCCTATTTCCTATCACTTCCAAGATTTCTATTTACCACAAGTTAAGGGTAATGCAAGGGAGGAGAATCCAAACATGTTGAATCACAAAAGGTTTGGATCTAAGATCAAACCCTGGCTGCTAATATTTTAACACTAGGCTAGAAGGGCCCAACATCACCACTTAGCCTTTATCTTCTCCTAATCTATATTTTATTTGGATTCAAAACATAAGTAGCCTTTAACCAAAATATGAGAGTGGTGATGATAGCCTAATGATGGCTTCCACCGAGAATTCATTTAGTAGGACATGACTAGATGTGACATGAACTTCCCCATAAAAAATCTCAATAGAGCTTTGTCTAAGAGTTCCTCTACTCACTCCAGACACATATCCATCCCTAATATTAAACTGACATTTCCACCCTTTTCCTTCAATCATTTTAGTTTCCTTTGAGTTATAGATTTCCCTTGTAAACCCCTGGATAGATACTCCAATAAATTTCCAAAATCCAACTTCTCGAAAGGGCCATCAACCTTTGTTGGAATCTAGATATCTAACATTGAAAACACATAGAGAAATCTTCTGATTTTATGTTTGAACGTGCTCTAGAGATGTGTCTATAGTAGCGACACCTAAAGGAATATGCTTAATATGCTATTGTTCTTCCCCATAACCTTCATAATCGATGGAATCATTAAATTTCTTTTTACACTGCCAAATTTCCAACAATTCCTTCACATTTACGAAATATCATAGGGGATTCTACTAAGGTCTCATTTCCATAGTCCAAAAGATCATTCTATTCCATCCTCTCTCAATGAAGGCCTCCCCTGATCTAGAGATATGAAGGAATGAAGTGAAATATAAACAAAAACACAAGTATATAGTGAAACAAAACTTCAATTAATAAATAACAACTACTAAAAATTGTTTACATACGAAAAGGAAACAAACTAGCTCAGGTGATGGTAGCTTATCTCTAAGAAGAGATGTGACAACTACATTCCTTTTGAATTGATTTAAAATGAGGCTATTAGATATTTTTATCATGAAGAAGCAATGGGAAACCCTAAACATCCAAAAACCTAATCCTAGGAGATGAAGCGCCAAAATCGTGTGGGCCTCGTTGGGGTTAGTTGAAATGTCAACTTCTTGGGGTCGCAACTTTGGCATACAATATTAGTTTGGCGCGCATAATGGCTCATTAGAAAGGCATATCCAAGGAAAAAAAATTTGACTACAAATGTAGCCTTTGGAAAATGTTTTCCTATTAAAAAAAAACGTTGTTTAGGGCCTCAAAACGACTCCAAAAGTTCAAGATTTGAAAAAATGTCAAAAATAGAACAATGCCGAAATAGGAATTGTGCTGGAAATTAGGAAACTAAAAGGAAACAGTTTTGGGGGTCCAAGTGGAATAGGCAGTTGGCCACCATTATCCACTTGGATCAATCCTTTCCCCTTGGGAAGCAATATTCCCCATTGTGTTGAGTGCCTCCATGAGATGGGGAAACTTCTGTTGAACTTGGTTTGTGGTGAGCCACTTGCCTTGGTGCAGGAGATGGCCAACTTTTACAACCAAATACAACTGGAAGCTTTGTTTTTTTAACAAAGTCGGTTATTGGATTCTATAGTCCAAAAAGAAATAAGGGAGCTTTCTCCCATTACATCAAAACATACTGGAGGTAGGCTACCAGGAAGAAAAATAGGGGAATACAGTCCCTAAATTCCATGCCTCACCTTCATTGATTCTAATATTTCCTATAGCGTTTTCCTTATATATTCGGACAAACTGATTCAACAAAAATTACATTTACAGAGCATAAGAAAGTTTTAGAGACATGAATATAGAGTTATAGAGAGGATTGAACTTGATTCTTCTAATATTTTTTGACTGATGGTTCCTACTATGAGTGAGGGCGATTCTTGCTGCTTTGGTAGTTGGAGTTTTCTCCATTCTAGTTGATGATCAGTCCCTTCAGATAGTTGATTGTTTCTTCCATGTGCTTACACTTGTGTTTGAGAGTTGCTATCTCTTTTTTCTGTTCATCCAGATATCTCTTGAGAAAGGAGTTCTCTGACTTAGAATCAAATTTGATGTCCTTGATGGTCTCCCTAATCTAATCTGTCATGAACTTATTGGCTCTGCATATTGGACATTTCCCATTCTGCGAAGCACTGTCTAGTGGATTCCACTCCATACTGAAAAAGAATTGTGAGATAAGACTCCAAGGAAGAATAACAGAGGCAAACAATGATAGTAAGAAGGAGCAGATATAAGCAAATAATAATCTTTCAGTGGCAGTCAATTGCGATAGGAAGGGGAAGATACATACATAAATTAATCTTTCACTCCTCAGAAGGGAAGGAAGTGACGAAGATTCTCAGAGGGGATTACTCTGAAGCGGGAAGAATAATAAGAGAGGGATAGGGGAATGGAGCGCAATGGAAACTGAGCAGAGGATCGAAATAATAAAGAAGACCCCAACAAAGGATATATATCTTTTCTGAATACTTCTAAAGAGGCAGATGAGAGGAGATTGGAGGGAAAGTATAGCAAACAACAGGGGATGAGACTCAACTTCAATAGGGGAATGAAACAATACTCTACAGGATTTACAACATACTACGTTGAGAAATTTCAAAGGAAAGAGATATATAAATAACAGTGCAGGAGGCCACTGCGTGATGATGATCTTCAGAAGATCACGAGAAGCATGTGCAACCTCATTTTGCTCGAGATGCAAAGAATGAATATACTGTTTGTCCATGAATTTTTTCCAGAGATTCAAATTTCTTGTTTTTTGATTTGATATGAATTTTTCCCACCTCATTGCACTTGACCAACATTTAATTCGCTGTGTTTGGTAGCTTCTGCTCCTATGGTGTTGATATTTGTGCTGTCCCATTGTCTATTTGGGATCCTCCTGTAGGACGAGAGACTGCCATATTGGCTTACTTATCTACAATACCATTGTTTTCTCTCAGTATATGATTGAATGTGACATTTCCAAAATACTTTAGATTATTTTTTTTTATTTTTTTATTTTTTTTTATCCTTATAATTATTTGGCTCAAAGCCTTATTCTTTGGATTTTTCCCCTCCACCATTGCTTGAATAATAATGGCTCAATCTCCCATGATTACTGGATTTTGCATGCTTCGTTGTCGTAGTATCACTTTTCCTAATAATATACCATAGGCTTCTGCGCTGTTATTAGAGATTTCCCCTAATCCCCATTCATATGTGATTGAATTTCTTCCACCAAGGTCAAAAAGGAAGCCTCCATCTCTGGGTTTGCCTTGGAAGCAATTTAATTGTATGTTAAATCCCTGTCATTTAATTTGTCAACCCGGGGGTTTCGTAAACTTAGAAGAAAACCAAAATATATGGAACCTCAGATGAAATTGTTGTAGAAAGTCTGTTTAGAATGGAAATGCATATTACAACTATAACTAAATAAAATTGCAAAAGAAATCACATGAAAGAAAATTGAATTAAATTCTAGGGATGGAAGTTAAATTCTAAAGGTGTAATAAATGAATGCCATGGTATTTCTAAACTATTCAAAAACAAACTAATTTATGAACAACTATAAGAAGAAAACTATGATAATCTAGAAAGCAGTAAACAACAACTAGTGAGAAAGCAGTAAATAGTAACTAGTGATTTAGTTGTCAAGCAAGAAAACTAAGATAACTAGTAAGCAAGTAGTTTAATGACAATCAAATCAAATCTAGGAAATGAAATCATACTTGCGGAAAGTAGATCATACTTGTAGAAAGGAAATAACAAAAATCAAACTATGTTACAATTGTATGAAAATTTCGGTTGATGGGGATCCTTCCATTCCTCAATGAGCATACATGAACATCTATCACACCTTAAGAATCAAACAACACTCATAACTCATAATTCTGGAGAAAATGATATTATTCATGCTGAATGAACAATCATAAATCTGATGGTAATGAATAACTGATAACTATTGGCTTCCTTTGAAGGATGCACCTCTTATTTATACAAGAGTTAGGGTTATTTGCTCAATAAATGCAAATCCCTTAAATATCTAATAGATCCATACTTTTCTCAACTTATCCCTAAATATTAGTTACAAATCCTATGACTCATAAATATCTCCATGAAATTTCTCCTTGGAATATGGTCCACCTCTTGAGTTGAAATTCGAATTTGTGCTTGGGAGGACAAGTAAGACCCTTCTAGAGCCTCCAAATAGGCCTACACATGTCACAAACTCATAGCACATATATAGGTATATGAAACTATGTTAATTTCCTAGTTTTTAATCCTTAATTCACTTATAATGTATAAAATAAATAACTTTGGAAAATAAGGATTCTAACCCATATGTTTGTGAAGATGATTACTTGATATAGGGTTTTAGGGCTAGTTAGTCACGAGATGAAGGCTAAATGGACATGAAATGATGGAAATATGGATGAAAATGGAAGACAATTTTGAGACTCAACATACCCCCCAACTGAAGTTGTTGCATGTCCTCATGCAACTATTGCATTAATTCATTTATCCATAAAATGATCCTTTTGAAACGCTTTGCTTATTTATGAGCTTTGACTTGTATGGATTCTCTTCAAACTTTGCGTTATCATATTTTGTTTTTCAAAGTGTAATATATTTGATTGCAACATATATTTTTGATGGTTGGTTCTTGTGTGACAACCAAAATTTTTGAGTATCGGTTCTTGTGTAACAATACTTTTATTTTTTGTTGTATCAAAATACATGAAAACATTGAGAATTTTCTTTTTAAGTCCTTTAGTAACTATCAATGAATTTATAATTTGCAAAGCATATAATGTTTTGGAATCATACTGCAACAATAGTTGATTGGGAAAAATATGCGAGTTGGAATGAAATGAAAATGTAACATGGTGTATGAAATGTAAATGTGAACTGATGTCCCTTCCCCCCAACTAAAGGTTTTTTAGTTTATGATAATATGAGAAAGGGAGTATAAATGGAGTGATGAATTTTCCAAAATTACAATTTTAGTTTTTAAGGAATTGTATGACTAAAAATTAGAAAACAACATACCTTCACTTACCTTCAATGTGGAAGAATTGTGTATACTGAAGAGTGTGGCCGCTGATGTTCAATCATGGAGTATGTAAACAAAGGAATTTGATCTGCTTCTTTGTTATTTTTGTGCTGATGACAAGATTGGGATCATTATTTCTACTGTTACAAATTGATTCCTGCTGCAAACTGATGAAATGTAGTCTTCAATCCTTACAAAACCCGATGGTATAATTCTAGTCATGTGAATAAATGTATTGATATCGAGCATGAAGAGAAGTCATTGGATTACCGTCCATTATTGAATGTCGTTAACCTATACGAGGGAAACTCACCATTAATGTCAATGAGTGCCAATGTACCTAAGTACATCTTGCGAAATGCGAATTGATGAGTTGACGTTAAGCCACTTGCAAGATCCTACGATCAAGGGACATTGATGTATTCCCATGATTGTCAGCGAGAGAACTTGTCATTAAGGCATACAAGCCTCAAGGTACTAATAAGGACTCTAGCCTTGAACCTAGATAATGTGCTGATGTCGATAGGCCAAGACTTGTTAAAAGGGAGGCCTTAATGAATCCTCCATCATCTAACACGAGCAAAAAAATTAATGATTTTGAAGGACTATGGATGAAATTTTTTGCAGTGGATCAAGGTTTATTTTACAAAATGAAAAGGAAATGAAATGAATAATATTTGTAAGGGAGATGAATGGTTTTATTGTTGGGTTACAGGTTAGTGAAAGTGAGGCAGGAAAATGACTGTGAAGGAAAATGAGATAAAGATTTTATTGACTGAATAAGTAGGAATGCAATGGTAAGATTGATATTTGAAAGGTTTTGAAATGGTGTGATGGATATAATTTTGCATTCTTTATCCAAAATCATGTGCTCATGCTTGGATATTTCATCTTTGATGTTGCTCTGATCATGTTCTTAAGAAATGTGGTCTTTAAGAGACATTGTTTTCTTGTGGTCATCTGTTTATCTTCCTGGAACCTGCAAAAAAAACTAATACTTTTTCTGCAATAAAATATAATATTATCAAAAGATAGAGGTGATAAATCTCTCTATTTATGAAATTTACACAAAAAAATTGAGAATTGGTACAATAAAACAAATTTAGGAAAGAAAATCAAATGAATTTTTACCTGTTTCAAAACTAGTGCCTTAAGTTACCTGTCATGTCTTGTCAGCAATTTCTTCATTATTTTAATGTTTTCAAATTCTGATGAAAGCTTTCTCATTGTGTATCTATCTTCGAGATCTTTCCAATGACATTTGAATCGTTGAAAATCGATGTTGTATGAGAAAGTTGTGCTTATTTGAAATTTTTGTGAAACAATGAAAATAGTCATGCGTGAGTGCATCATGGAAACATGACGCTGATGTGAAAGATGAAGTAGGCGGAAATATGGCACGATGATTATGATTTTCTGATTAGAATGCATTTTCAACAAATAGATCATTGAATGGAATACATAGCTACAAAATTGTTTTTTAGTTACATGTTGTTTTTCAGCTGCAGAATTGCGCATGTCCTGTATCTAAAAAAAATCCTCCATGGATAGTTAAGTATACACAGCTTATGAATTTTTGTTATGAACAATTAATCAGTCCAATTTTTGAATTAATCAGTACCTTCTCCAGAAAAACAAGCAAATACACTGGAAAACGCAATAAATAAATTTTATTAAAAAGGAAAAGTATTTTTTTTTTTTTTATCTACATAAAAGCAACCGAGAAATTTCTAGAAATTTATTACTTTCAGATGTTGAGGCCGTAGTCTTGTTTTCTGCTCTGTCTACAAGACTCAAAGAAACATTATCATTCTGTATAGATTTGTTTGTACAATTATGAGAGGTCTTTTTCGTTAAAACAAATTGACAAACAAATTGCAGATTTTTAAAATGTAGACTCTTGAATAAAACTTGATAAATCTAAATGAAAGTACATGTTTCTTCTTCAGATGAGTTGGTTGGTAAGAATCTCGACAAAATAAGCAAAGAAAAATGGTCAATCATTATCTGCCCTAAAATGTTTGTTGTCCACGTTTCCACTGCCTCAGGGAGGGAGGAACAAATCAACCTGAGGTTCTTATCAGCCTTTGCACTTCGCCTGACAAAGTGATCTAGGGCATCATATAGTAAAGCTTTGGGTGATGTGCTTCCAATCTTAAAAATGGATTCAGTAGAGTCAGGCATACGCTGCATAAATTCCATATTGGAATTGTTGACTCACTACATGAATATTGGCAAAATGTATCACTAGCAAGACTGTCATAGAGCCTTGTGTCTGCAAACTTGAAATATACAAAAGAAAGCTCGTTCCATTTTAAGAGGTGAACCTCCCATTCATAGAGAACTCTCGATCTATCTACTTTAAAAAATAGTTCACAGCTTCTAAGCCATGCCACCACTGGATGTTGTTCAAATAATTTGAAAAATAGATGATCCAATCACAAAAAAGACAAAGAAACCAAGCACAATTGGCCCCACTGGATACAAATTGCCTTTCTTTACTGTTGTTTTAGGCACAACTCCCCTCTTCAGGATGTTTCTTTTCTTCTTCTGAAACTTAGCACTTTTCTTGTCTGCAAGGCACCTAGACGTTGTCTTCTTTTTTTTTTTTTTTTTTCTGTCGAGAGATTGCACCATCGATGTTAGATTTGCAAGTTTTCGCTGCAATTCACAATAAATTTGTCGAATATTTTTGAGCTCCACAAAGCGTGGCAACACATAACACAAAAAACCTTGCAGAGACAACAATCGACAGAATCCTCACACCATCACATTCAGGGATCAAAACCACAGGTGACTTTAGACTTGAATCACGTGTACCTCTAATGGAAAATTTTTCGCATGCAGATGCTATTAAATCAAATGAATGTATAACAAGATGGAAGAGAATAAAACCAAATGGATCTTCAATCTTACATCTCTTAGCCATGGCACTAATTACCTCAGCAAAAATACTTTTAAAAAGGTCTGCACCACAAGCTGCACAATCACCAACATTGTCTCCCACCAAGTCAGCAATGACAACTGGGGTATGTGGATCATCTTCAAGAATACCTTGCTCCACTTTCCCAACCAGATCAACGCCTACATCTACAGCGTTTGTGAATATTCCTCCTCCAAGATGAGAAAAAAGTGTTACAAATGAGGCCCCAAATCCATAACCAACTAGAAGAAGAGGCAATTTAGTCAACTTCATTGAATTCGGTGTATCCACCCCCAGATATACATAAAATGAGGCATATAGAACTATTACTCCTATACCTGCCATGCCCACTAAAATGATAGATGAAAAGCCACCAGCACAAGTAGCCACCTATAAATCTTCTCTGGTTGACCGCCTTGCAGCACTAGAAACTCTAATATTTGCACGCACAGAAACCCACATGCCAACATAGCCTGCAATACCCTAACATAAGGCTCCAAGAAGGAAAGAAATTAAAGTGATAAATGCTAAAGTTGACCTTTCAATTCCATATGCTTCCTACTGAGGAGTGGTATTTCGAAAGAAATATATACCCAGGATAATAAATGCTAACAAAATTGCCATTTTTGAACTAGTACCATACTGAGTCCTAAAAAAAGAAACCCTTCAAAAATTGATAAACTTAAACTGGAAACAGAAAAAGGGCTATTGTGTTTGGAAGATTCAATATCCATTATTTATGGTTGGACAAGGCTTGATTCCTCAAGTTTTCTGAATTTGACAGAAAGTCAAGACTTTTGTTATTCAAGCAGATTTATATGTTCCTCGCATTCTGCCTTTCTGAAAACAAGTGCAACGCTGGTTGTTTAACCGATCTCAAGAGAAAGGAGAAAAAACAAAAGTAAGATATCAGTTTATTCTTTTCATAACTGAAAATCACCGGTGGAATATCATTGTCCAAGTTCATAGTAGTGTCAAGTCAAAGTCATTGTGGATAACAGTTAGATAAATGTCGAGAATACATGCCGTAAAAACATAACATGTTATCTATGCTATCATCAGATCATATCTCTGAGCATTAACTTGGTGGATCTACCTCTTGTAGATCAAGTAAACCAGATATTTTGGTCATAGATTTTATTCTTCTAGCATGGCCGTAACTGAAGCAATTGAATGTGCATTAAATTGAAAAGTTGTTTTTCCATGTAATCTGCAAAATAAGGTTCCAAAGAACCCCAAAAATATCTCAAATGGTAACGAATTTGAGAAAATTGTTCAAGGGGAATATAATTGACACCGCTATGAAGAAAACCCATGTTTTACTTTTTTGAATTTTGATTTCAATTTCTCATAAAATGAGTTTTAAACTGACTGGTCAAAACCACTAAGTATTTCCTTTGATCTTTGCTTGGAGGTTCAGACAGTCATTTCCCTGCAAGTATTCTGCTCGGGATTTCTGGGTTCATGGTCTCATTCATCAAGAATTTGCACCAGTTTCATGGAGCTCCCTATGCACAAAAAAAAACTCGACAACCGAACGGGTATTCAAAGTCTACAAATAACCCTGATAGTGATCTTCCCATCTCATAATATATTTGGCAAAATTGAGTGTCTCTTGGGATGTTGCGATAAGTTAAAATCGGAAATTGAGTCACAAATCAAGCCATAGAGATATGGATCCGTGAACTCTGCCATGCAGATGAATCTTTAGCAACGTGTTAAAATTTTTAATGCCAACTCAAAATTTGATTTTGATTTAGATACTCTCTTGCTAAAAAACACGCATAATTCCAACATATTCGACTACAAAGTTCTACAGTGTGCACAATTAATTTTTTTCTTTAATTTTCTTATAGGTATGTTTCAAATTTCCTTTAGCTGAAAAGTGCTGCTTTGAGATCAACTCTCTTACGCTCAGGGAAGAGGGTATATGCATGCAGGCTTGGAAAAATGGATGCTTGAGTGATTCAGTGACAGCAATTGGCCTCTTTGT
The DNA here is from genome assembly GCA_031772625.1 of Pinus tabuliformis. Taxonomy (NCBI): domain Eukaryota; kingdom Viridiplantae; phylum Streptophyta; class Pinopsida; order Pinales; family Pinaceae; genus Pinus; species Pinus tabuliformis. Next base: position 771,539,657 of record CM062811.1, on the reverse strand, counting down.
TGGATTCCATGCACACAGTGAAGCCAGGAGGGCTTCTGGTGTGTTTTCAGAACAAAATACTTGCAATTATGTACATACATTTATATATATATATATTTCTTTTTTGAAATTTACTATATAGGTATATATATGTTTTTTAAAAGAAACAATAAAAAATAAAAGTGTGTTTTTTTTAATCAAAATAAAATTAGATTTGATTTGAGTTATTTATTTTATTAATCAATTTTTTTTTTCAAGTCACATAATTGATTTTTTTTCAAGTCACATAATTGATTTTTTTTTTGGATTCAAAAAATAAAAGGAAAAGAATCAATCACACTTGAAATAATCGCTCTTTAACTTTTGCTTGTGCTTCTTGTTCACAATCGCTTGTTTTATTGCAATTTTCCTGCCAAGGGTTAGTAAATGGGTGGTTCTTACTGCACCACAAAATTGCAAATTTGTCCTAAAAATCACAAAAACTTGTTTTTATTTGTTAGTCCTATTCTATTGAAAAAAAATGAAACATTACCTTAAGTATAAGAGAATTTCCAATGCATCTATTTGCATAACACGATCATGAGTAAACTCATATCCAAGTTTGAAAAATAAACCCTAGTGAATTCTTGGACATGATCATGAAGATTTGATGTTAAAGATTGTAGCCTAATGATTAGTTGAGACCAAATTTGAATGCGATTTTTAGGTTTTTGATCTTCTTCAACTGTCATAACCCAAAGCTCTTCAGATCTTGTTTTTTCATTTGGATTTTGTGTGTGTGTGTCTGTGTTTTTTGGATTCAGAAAATAAAAGGAAAAGAAGCGAACACACCTGAAATTATCGCTCTTTAACTTTCGCTTGTGCTCCTTGTTCACAATCACTTGTTTTATTGCAATTTTCCTGCCAATGGTTAGTAAATGGGTGGTTATTACTACACCACAAAATTGCAAATTTATCCTAAAAATCACAAAAACTTGTTTTTATTTGTTAGTCCTATTCTATTGAAAAATAAATGAAATATTATCTTAAGTATAAGAGAATTTCCAATGCATCCATTTGCGTAACAAGATCATGAGTAAACTCATATCCAAGTTTGAAAAATAAACCCTAGTGAATTCTTGGACATGATCATGAAGATTTGATGTTAAAAATTGTAGCCTAATGATTAGTTGAGACCAAATTTGAATGTGATCTTTAGGTTTTTGATCTTCTTCAACTGTCATAGCACAAAGCTCTTCAGATCTTGTTTTTTCAATTGGATTTTTATTGTGTGTGTGTGTGTGTGTTTCTTTTCTTTTTAGTGAATGGGAGTTTTTGATTTGTGGATGTTTTATTTTATTTCTATATTTTCTATATGCAAATGCAAATAAATTTAAATGAAAATTCCTAAATGTGGCTAACCCTAAATGAAAATGCTTCCTAAACAATCCTCCTAACTTAATTACACTTAAGTTTGCTTCCTTGACAACGACGCCAAAATGTAGGGCAATTTAATTGTATGCTAAATCCTTTTCATTTAATTTGTCAACCCGGGGTTTCATAAACTTTGAAGCAAACCAAAATATATGGAACCTCAGATGAAACTGTTGTAGAAAGTTTGTTTAGAATGGAAATGCATATTACAACTATAAATAAAGAAAATTGCAAAAGAAATCACATGCAATAAAATTGAATTAAATTCTAGGGATGGAAGTTAAATTCTAAAGGTGGAATAAATGAACGCCATGGCCTTTCTAAACTATTAAAAAAAAAACTAATCTATGAACAACTATAAGAAGAAAACTATGATAATCTAGAAAGCAATAAATAACAACTAGTGAGAAAGCAGTAAATAACAACTAGTGATTTAGTTGTCAAGCAAGAAAACTAGGATAAATAGTAAGTAAGCAGTTTAATGACAATCAAATCAAATCTAGGAAATGAAATCATACTTGCAGAAAGTAAATCATACTTGCAGAAAGGAAATAACAAAAATCAAACTATGTTACAATTATATGCAGATTTCAGTTGATGGGGATCCTTCCATTCGTCAATGAGCACACATGAACAACTATCACACCTTAAAAATCAAACAACACTCATAACTCATAATTTTGGAGAAAATGATATTATTTGTGCTGAATGAACAATCATAAATATGATGCTAATGAATAAATGATAAATGTTGGCTTCCTTTTAAGGATGCACCTCTTATTTATACATGAGTTAGGGTTATCTGCTCAATAAATGCATATCCCTTAAATATCTAATAGATCCATACTTGTCTCAACTTATCCCTAAATATTAGATACAAATCCTATGACTCATAAAGACCTCCATGATCTTTCTCCTTGGAATATGGTCCACCTCTTGCGTTGAAATTCGAATTTGTGCTTGGGAGGACAAGACCGACCCTTCTAGAACCTCCAAATAAGCCTACACATGTCACAAAACTCATAACACCAAATAAGCCTACACATGTCACAAAACTCATAACACCAAATAAGCCTACACATGTCACAAAACTCATAACACATATATAGGTATATGAAACTATGTTACTTTCCTAATTTTTAATCATTAATTCACTTATAATGCACAAAATAAACAACTGTGGAAAATAAGGATTCTAACCCATATGTTTGTGAAGATGATTACTTGATGTAGGGTTTTAGGGTCAAATAGTCACGAGATGAAGGCTAAATGGACATGAAATGATGGAAATATGGATGAAAATGGAAGACAATTTTGAGACTCAACAAGCGCCATCAAACAGAAGACATGGTCTTTTTAGATTTTCGTTCCATGATTTAAATTCCTCTTTTTTTAATTTGATCTTCTTTGAGTGTTGTGAATTCGTTTGCTGATGTTTAGTCTTTTGTACTTTCTCAGCGCAAACTCGATCCAAATTCTTTCTTCTTGTTGAATATGATTGGTTTCTATTATTTTTGCTCCTTTGGATGTAATAAATTCTGCTGTCAAACTCCATGTTCTTGCCAATGCTGTACTGATACTTGGAGGTCGGTCTTTGAATATACTCTGGTTTATGGCCAACCATATTTTCCAACACATGAATGTGGGCAAGCTATTCCAATATCTTTTTATTGTTTCCTTATTTTAAAGAGTGTATGGGTAATTTATGTTCCATGTGGAAGGAAATTCATTAAAAGGCAAAGTTAGCTGAGTTCTGACCTCCAGGGGGATAGCTAATAGTTTCCAACATTCTTTTGCGAAAACACACTCCAAAAAAAGGTGTTGTATACTTTCTTCACTTTTATGGAATATAGCACAATGAGAAGGTCCTGCATATCCTTTCTTCTTGAGGTTGTAAGCTGTTAGAATTTTTCCTTTGAGGAGAGTCCATATGAAAACTTTGACTTTTGGCAGGCTTTCAATTTTCCACGTATTTCTCCAATAGTCCCAATCTTGATTTGCTTGTTGTGATTGAATAGTAGCATAACCAGATTTTACTGAATAGTCTCCACCATCCGAATCCCATCTGAATGAGTCTTTAATGTCATGAATCAAAGGAGCTACTCCTTTAAGAAAATTTAATAAGGTCTTCCATTGTGAAACGAGGCAATTAGGAAGGTTGTATATCCTTCATTCAGCCCACTCCCCGTTTATCCAATGAGTGATGTCTTCAAGTGTGCTGATTCATTTTATTTTCATCCACCCTCTCAAGTTGTGCAAATTTTCTTGATAGGCTATGGGAGGGCTTCCCATTATACTATCCTCCCAAATTTTAATTATTTTTCCATTCCCAGGGGTCTTGGAGGAATTTTCTTTGATGAGAGGGAGGGTTTTTTAAATCAAACTCAAGATATGAGAGAAAGGCCTTATTGGGAAGCCTTTTTCAAGTAGGAGTGTTCTGTTATGATTCATATATTTTGCTTCCAATATTTTCTTCCACCAGCTGTTCTCTCCAGTGATGAACCTCCATGTTATTTTTTCTCCAAGTGCTAAGTTCAGAATCCCTGGGAGTCTTATAGCCAGTCCTCCTTTCTCATATGGTTGTGTTACTTGATCCCATTTCACTAGACTGAACTTATTTGTTTCAACTTTGCCTCCTTGCCATAGGAACCCCTTGATAACAAGCTCTATTTGTTTATGAATTCTTGCTGGAGTTAATATTGTTGCAAACTGATATATTGGTAGAGCCTTGAGTAAAGACTTGATTAAAATCACCCTTCTCGCCAAGTTAAGCCAGTTCATGCCCCAATTCTGCACATTTTTTTTTCATTTTCTCTATGTATTTGTTCCATATCTCTCCCTTTAAGTTTTCTTTGGATATTGGGAGACTAAGGTAATGGAAGTGACTCCATTTTTCTTGAAAAGGAATTTCCAGGATTTGAGATATTTTTTGAAGAGAGCGAAGTGAGGTATTCCACCCATAAATTCTGCATTTTTTGTTATTTAAGACCTCCCGAGGCTTCCATAAAGCTATTGAGCACTTTTTAAATTATTCTTGTTATAATGCAGGAGGCCCCTCCCATCATTAGAGTATCATCTGCGAAAAGAGAATGATTGATACCTTTTACTTCAGGGGAGATTGTGAGACAAGTTAGAGACTGATCTCATCTACAATTCTTAAAATTTCAGCTCAGTGAATCAACCATGATGATGTATAGAAAAGGGGAGAGGGGGCAACCTTGTCTAAGTCCCATTGAGCTTTGGAAAAAATCACTTGGTCTTCCATTAATCAAGGGAGTTATCCAAGGACCAACCGTATATGCTTTTATTATATCTTTTACCTTTTTAGAGAATCCAAATTTTTGAAGGACATCAGAGAGGAAAACAAGGTTGACCTCGTCGAAAGCATTTGCCATATACAAATTTAATATCATTCCTTTTTCCTTCTTCAACAGACTAGTGTGCAATGCTTCTTGTACTATTAGGATATTATCAAGTATTTTCCGACTTGGAACAAATCCACCTTGACTTTCCGAGATTATGTTTGGAAGAATTGCTTTTATTCTGTTAGCCAATATATTTGTAATGATTTTATAGGAGGAGTTACACAGAGAAATAGGCCTGAATCTGTTGAATGTAGATGCATTTGTCTCTTTTGGAACAAGATCAAGAAAAGAGGAATTTGTGAATCCTCCTACCTTGTGTTTTCCAAAAGCATTTCTTATCATTCTAATCAGGTCTTTTTTAATGATATTCCAATTATTTCGATAGAAAGAGATAGGAAATCCATCAGGGCCTGGGGCCTTATCCGGATGTAAATCCCACACAACTGAGAAAATTTCCTTTTCTTCTACTTCTTTGGTGAGTTCGTTGTTTTCTCCTTCGCTGATTTTTTTGGAATGTGCTGTAAAAATTCTTCATAATCATAATTTGTTGTTGTGGCAGTTAGCATATTTTTATAATAGTTGAATGCCTCCTTCTTTATTTCCTCTTGACCTCTAACTTCTTTACCTTCATTATCCTTTATACTGTCAATTTGATTTTGAATTCTCCTTATCCTGGCAGCATTATGAAAGAATGTTGTGTTCTTGTCACCTGCTTTAAGCCAAAGACTTCATGATTTTAATCTCCACTCCTCTTCTTCAATTCTATTTTGTCTGTACATTTCCCAATATGCTTGCTTTTCCTTCCATTGACTTTCCTTTGTCTCCTCTTGCTATTCTTTTTCCTCTTGTATTCTCTCTATTTTTTTATTATTTCTATCTTCCTTTTTTGGGTTTATATTTGACTGTTCTTTGCCCATTGTTTCAGCTCTTTTCTCAGAGCTTTTATTTTTTATTCCCAAACATAGCTTGGTGAGCCTATTATCTGATTTGCCCACACATCTGCTATAATATTTTTTGCTTCCTCACTCTCATTCCATATAGAGTTGTATCTAAAAGGAGTTGGACCTAGATTCCCCATCTTCCCTAGAGTTATCACCACCGGTTTATGATCCGAGGCTATATTGTGGATGATCCTTGATTTTATATCGCTGAAGATGGTGACTATTTTGTCTTGGATTAAAATTCTGTCCAACCTTTCCTTTATATTATTTTTTCCAATTATTTTGTTGCTCCAAGTGTACTTCCCATTGCTTGGAGGCATGTCCATTAGATTACATGTGTCCATAATTGTTTCTACAATTTCCCTTGAGGGATCAACATGATATTTCCCCCCAAACTTCTCCTCTGCATTCAGAACAAGGTTGAAATCTCCTCCTATTATTATGTTGTTGTTTTGAACCTATGAGAGATAATTTTTTAAAGTATTCTAGCAAACTTCCTTGTCTCTGTAATGGTTTGGGGCATAAACATTAATGATGCAATATATCTCTTTTGTTATTTTGTTTTTCATGTCTGTTTTTATCTAGTGTTGCTCTTTCATTTGCTGAACCAACTCCCATTTCTCTGTTTTCCATAATGTACATAGTCCTCCCGAAGCTCCAACTGTTGGTATTGATGTTCCTTCATAAATTCATAAATTCTTATTTTTTGGGCCATTTTCTCTATTTCCTTTTTGCTTATTTTTGTCTCCTAGACCATAAGAATATCAAGTTTCTCCAATGAAATTAAATCTTTCATTGCATTATGTTTTAGCACACTTCCCATTCCTCTGCAATTCCAAGAGACTATATTCATTATCACTTTGGATTGTGGGTAGAGGGACCTTTCCCTCTTGTGGGATGGAAGATTTTTTCTTTGCTCTTTTCTAAGAAAGTGTCTAGAGGTTGTTGGGTACCCAATGCCATTTCCTTGGCTGCAAATTCATCTCTGATTTCTCTATTGGATTTCCTTCCAGTTCTTTTTGGGTGGTCAAGAGAGGTGAGAAGATCTTTAGACAAAGTTCGAGTGATTATTCGATCAAAGGAGGGAGGAGGAGGGATAAGGGAGAGAATGGGAGAGGAAGGGGAGGGAATAGAAGGGAAGGGGAGAAGAGGGGGGAGGGAGGAGGGGAGGAGGGAAGATCAGAGTCCTCAAGAGGACTAAAGGGGTTTGAAACCAAGAGAGTTGAGGAGAGGGGAGGGGGAATAGACACAGGCCTTAGAGAAGAGGGGGGAGAGGGAAGAGAGGTGTTAGATGGAATTGGAATAGAGGGAGTAGAAGAGGGAGAAAGAAGAGTGAGATTAGAAGGAAGAAGGGAGGTAGGAGAAGGTTGGATGGAGGATTTATTAGTTGTCATTTTCTTCTTAACTTGCTCCCATTTTGGGTCCTGAGTTTTCGTTTCTTCTATTTCTTGTCTTTTAGAGTATCTATTAGTGAAATGACCATATTCATGACATACCTTGCATTTGAATGGGATTTGTTCATATTCCAGCTGTTGAATGTGCACCCAACTATCTACTTTGATCTTGATTGCTTTCGGTAGCCCTTTCCCCAGGTCAACTTCCACACATATTCTTGCGCATGCATGCATATTTTCCTTTGGCTCACTTCTGTCAATGTATTTTCCAACTGCATTTCCTATTGCTTTAACTGATTCATCTCCCCAGTAATGAAGTGGTAGATGGGGAAGCCTCACCCAAACTGGCATTGCATTTGGCACATCCAGCTCTGGATCGAAATCCGGAGTCCACCTGTTAAGATATAGACCCCTTGAATCCATGAAATATGGGCCATTTCTGAAGATTAGATCTCTCGTAGTTTGTTTAAAAATGAAATGTGTAGTATCATATACCACATAACCTTATTGAGATTTTCCCTTTGATGGAGGAGGCCCAGTTTCTTTTTACCCACTTAAGAACATAGTGGGGTAATGGCCAAAGGCTAGTGAATTGTCCAACCAATCCTCGCTTAGAGAGAGAAAGAGCAACATGACGACGAAGGGAAGGAGGTAATATTATTTCATTTATTTCTCTATTTTCTTCACAAACTTAGATATAGAAGGCCTGGGTCGAGAGGGACCTAAGGAGGAGAGAAAAAAGGCAAAAGCTTCTGCGTTTTCACCCTACTGAGAAGAAGTTTCAGAGGATGAGACAGGGACTGGGTCGCCATATGGATGAGGCTCCGGAGGAGCCATCATGAGCCTAGATGTAGGGTTGAATGCACTGGATGCCAAGGGAAAGGGTATGCTCAGATTTTTTAAAAAATTCAGAGTGGGAGAAGCATAGCGCTGATAGACAACTGGAAGCTTTGTTGGTGAGTGTTATTAATATTTGTTTCCATGATCTAATTAGTTGTGGCTTGTTCAATGTAGTCTGGTTGAGCTCTATTGGTGTCAGCTTCTCAACAATGTCTAATGTGTCCAACAATGGTGGAAAGTATGGCCAAAGGCGGTCCACTTTGAATACAGAGCGCAGGCCAAGGAATGGGCAGATACTTAGCTCAAAAGCATTGTCACCCACATCCTTGGTGATGGTGTAAGGCCCATATCGAAGTGGTCAAAGCTTCCGATGGGATTTGGAAAGGCATTCCTTCTACAAATGGAACCACACCTTGTCAGCCACTTGAAACTTATGTGTCACCTGATGGTGATCATTACATTATTTTTACTTAGAATTAGTTTCATCTAGGATATCATGAACTTGCAGGCAGATGTGCTGAATGTGTTCAACAAACCTAGTGGTTTTATTAGCTTCAAACTGAATATTTACAAATTTTTCATATGTAGTTGCAAGAGGAATTGCAACATCAATGGGGCACGATGGTTGAAATCCTAGGCCCACTTGAAAGAGGTCGTGTCTAGTTGAGCTATGGAGAGCTCTGTTATAGTTGTGTTGCACATAGGGAAGACTCTCATCCCATGTCCACAGATGCTTGGAGTTGTACATGCATATTATGTGCACTATCATCCTGTTGACAACCTTTGTCTAGCCATCAGTATGGGGATGGAATGCAGTTGTCTTGGTGAGCATGGTGTCCAACAATGACCAAAGGCTCAACCAAAACATGCTAAGGAAGCTACTATCCCAATCTGATATAATGGTTTACAGGATCCCACATTTCTTTTGTATGGGTACAAGTGGGCTCCCACAAGGTGAGGAACTTGGTCAAATGTGTCCTTTTTGTAGCAACTCCTAGATATGTCACTTGATTTTCTTGTTTTATGGAAGAGGGAAGTGGTATATTGGCCCATTGGGTAGAGGTTCTCTAGGATTCAGATCGATTGAATGCTTGACCTAACAATGCAAGGGTACCCCTATGGGTGAGGAGAAGATGTCCCTATACTATTCCATGACCTTATCAACTCACCTCTGCTATGTGGAGGAGCCCTTTATAGGGGCCATGGATATGGCCACGATCTTACCCTTACTTTGAGAGTGAATCATAAAGAAAAAATAATTCCTGGTATGGGTGATGATCTTACTGCATTGCTTACTAGAGATAAAAAAATGGTGGTAGGTGAGGCTATCTATGGTATCGTGTATAGTTTTCTTCTCAAGGTAATAATAATAGTATGAGGTTTGAACTCATACACAACATAACACTTCCACATGTATGGTTGGCATAATAAAACGTCACAAAATTCAAGGGGAACAACATTACATAGTACCTCATCCGTGAAGGGCTTGATGCTATAGGGAAGGTGACACTACTGGATGATGTAGAAATCTATTCCTTGGAGGAGACACCTTAGGGTGTATGGTTGTGAGTGTGGTTTGGTCGGTAGGCCCAAATTATTAATGACCTCTATTGATATGAAGTTATTTTGGCTCCCACTATCGATAATGAATTGCAGTGGAGAACCCTTCACCTACATCTATGAGTGGAAGAGATGTTGCCCCTCCTCTGGATCTTCAGGCTCAATCTTCTAGACCTTGGTGGTGGCATCGTTGACATTGGATTTTGCATCAATAATATGATTCCCCTTGTTCTGGCTCAGAGTCAGAATTTTCATATGCCTCTAAAGATTTTAGCTCGACCATTAGTGACTACTTAGCGTGACACTCATTTATGTTGTGGGTGGGGCTCTGGTGGAACTCACACCAGTTTCATGTGTCCTTATTCTTCTTCATGGTTTTATTCTTTGCTTGTGGCTTCAATGGGTTGTTGTTGGGCGTGTTTTATATTCTTTCCACGACTAGTTTCACGTGCGGGGGGGTTGGGGGGGTGCCACAAGGGGGGCGTCAACTTCCCTTGTTCATTGCGCCAAGTCATGACTTTGGGATCCAGGTGAAAATCTCTATGTATATCTGTTTTATTTTTTATGTTCTCGCCATTGTTTATTTTCTATTTTTAGAATTTGTATGCAGGTAATTTTTGTACATGGTTAAAACCTACAGTTGTCCTGGGTCACTCCACCTTGGCCTTGTCCCTTATTTTGCAGTTTGGAGGTACCTTTCCTTGCTTTGGGTTCACATATCCAAAGTCTTACTGCTTCTATTTAAATTTCTGCTCAATCTTGACATCATATTGGTATGTTATGCCAAGTGAGGATATGTCTAGGAATACCATTTTTTCCTGGATGTATGTGTGAAAACAACCATACTTGAGTACCATATGTTGCTAATAATCCTTGATACCCAACTTTGTGTGTAGGGTATGAAAAATATTCATAAACTCCGGCATGTCTTGGTCCCTTTCTTGCCATAGTGTGGTCCATTTTATGTACTTATCTTCATAGATCTAGAATGGGTAATATTGTTTCTTGATGACATATCAAAAAGAATTCCAAGAGGACATGGATGAAAGTAGTGAGAATTCCTCCTTGTCCCTCTTCTCATAGTAAGTTTCCCACCAGTCCTTGACATGAGGGGGGAATTTAAGGAGTGAAAAAGTAATTTTTTCCATATCAAAAAAATTATGGACTGAAAAATATCCTTCCAACAGATTTAACCATCTATCTAGACCATATCTGTCTATTTAGCCTTCAAATATAGGAATTCCAAAGTTAACTTGTACCTTAAAGGGGGTGGTGCCTACGAAGTGATTGCTGGATGAAGATGCTTTTCCCCCTGATACCCATTGAAGGATATGAGAAAAATGATCCATCATTTCATTCCTTTGTCAATCAAGGGCCTCTTCGATAAGCAATTTGAAAGGAAATCCGACTACCCTATCTTTATTTTCTTCTACCATGGGAGGTTATCAGGGTTGGTGAGGTTAGTCTTGCAAGGGTTTAACCAGTTCAAGTCCCAACTCCTTATACCGTGACCTCGTTGGGGACATGCACAAAAAAATAGAGAAAGAGAAAACATCTCTAAAAACACTGATTCAAATTTATGAATGAACAAAATGAAATACAAACAAAAACACAGAGATACAAAGAAATAGAACTTCAATTAATAAATAACAACTGTTGAAAATTGTTTACTGTAGAAAGGAAACAAACTAGCTTGGGAAATGGTAGCTTATCTCTGAGAAGAGATGTGACAAATACATGCCTTTTGAACTCACTAGGGTTTTCCATTGTTTCTTTGTGATAAAAATGCCTAAGAGCCTCATTTAAACTCAATTTAGAAGGGATGTAGCCATCACATCTCTTCTCAGAGATAAGATACCATCGATGGTATCTTATCTATCAGAAGAAATGTGATGACTACATGGCTTCTAAACTAAGTTACATTGAGGCTCTTAAGACTTTTTATCAATAATAAAAAATTGGAAACCCTAAACATCCAAAAATATAACCCTAGGAGATGAAGCGCCAAAAGCTTGTGGGCCCCACTCGGGTTAGTTGGAACGTCAACTTCTTAGGGTTGTAACTTTGGCATACAATCTTTATTTGACGCACATTATAGCTTATTAGAAATTTCTATCTGAGGATAAAAACTTTAGACTGAAAACATAGCCTCTAATTTATGTTTAACCATTTCCCAAAAACATGCCTTTTAGGGCCCCAAAACAGCTCCGAAAGTTCAGGACCTAAAAAAAATGCCAAAAATAGAAAACTGTCGAAATATGAGACTGTGTTAGAAATTTGGGAATTGAAAGGAAATAGTTTTGGGGGTCCAAGTGAAATAGGCGAGTGACCACCAATATGCACCTGGATCACCCCCAGTCTAAACGCCAACATGGAAACCATAAAGAAAAACTTGCAGAAACCATCCCCGTGTAAAAGTCCATTTCCATACCATTTCAAAACCTATCACACGTATCCTACTCATATGGGATGATTAAATAAATTATTCAATTGTGATTCATGGTGGTGGATCCTTATTGTTCAAAATTTTACCACAAGTTCCACAATCCATACTTCCTATAGCTTCACATACTTGATAAAGTCATACTATTTTTAAATCAATAATATATTTTTAGTTGTTGGAAACTATAAGTTGTAATGGGTGTTATTGCACAACAAATTAGTTTTTTTTTTTTGACAAGATCGGTTACTCATATATTATAAAAAAACAAGAGGGGGACTATGTCCCAGTACATATGAAGAGGGGAGCTCAGTCGGTTTGGAGCAAAATGGGAACGCAGTCCCGTCTTCCAAATCACTGTTCAAGCTTCTTAAGATTTGAAATACATAACGACTATATTGTCGAAGGAACTGCCTTAATTGAAAATAAAACTTACATTGCATAGAAAATTATCAAAGGGATCACCAAAACTGGTTAATAGAATCATCTGGAGGCTTGTCTTTCTTATCGCTAAGCTTGGTTGAGGCTTCGCCTTGCTTGCTTTGGTTCAGTGTCTTTATGTATCTTACTGCTTCTTCCAGATGTTGACATTTTTCTTTTAGCCCTTCGATTTCTGCTTTCTGCTTCTCGAATTTCTTCTTCTTGGAATTATTTTCAGACTCCACTTCAGCCTTGAGCTCATTGAAATATTTGATGAAGCGCCTGATCATGAAGAAATTTGCCTTGCGGAGTGCACAGTTGTTGTTGCTCTCGATCCGATCCAAAGGGTTGTCAGACATGATGGAGACTGGGGGGCAACTCTTCTTGTTCTCGTTACGGTTCTGAGCCTGGGGTCTTCTGAGTGAGAGAGGGTAGAAGGCAACTATTCTGAGGGTAATGTCTAAAATTATCCCTTTGGAAATAAGTCTGCTGCAGATCGAGAAAAGCTTGGGAAGTAGAGCAACTTTAAAGGCTGGCAGGTGCAGATGCCCGAAGGAGAGAGAGCTTTTAGGAGAAAGGATGAAACAATGGGGAGGGATCAAACTAATAGAGGGAACAAGAATTTTTGACAATGAGGGAGGAAAGAAACAAAGAGGATGAGGGAAGATTTGGAGGCAAGGATAGGTAATAAACATCGTGGAACAGATAGTCTCCACAGAAAAATCTTGGGAAGCCCTGAGCATAAGCTGTAGCACAATGACAAGCTGGGAATTAGCATAAAAATTACAAAGACAAATATAAGAGACATCAATACCTCTACCGACGTGCAAGTGGATAGAGGAGAAGTTAATGCTCCTCAGACACCTCCGGAAACGAACACTACTACCAGTTTTGCGCGCACTGCTGAGACACTTCTTCATATGAGGCAACCTTATCCCGGGCTACTTCTTATAGAAGTTGATGGGAAATTCCTCGTGATTCCTTCTGATAGCTGAAACCTTGTGGTCTATGTCATAGTTGATTCCCCTATGCTTGAAAAGACTGTTGCCCACTTCTGTCTTGTCGTGGGGACGATATTTTTTGTTCATGTGGATCCTCTGTATACTGCTCTGAACGAGAACGATTTTCCGCTCTGCTCTAGGTGGATTTCCTTTGATATTTGTAAATGTCATCTATTTGAAATTTGTAATTTGGTGCTGGGGAGTATTGCACTTCCTTTTTTCCCTTGAGTAATGAATTTCCAAGTGTTTTCCTTTTGTTATGGGCCATATCACCCCGCAGACTAGTTATGGAATTGATTTTTCATAGACAATGTTAGCTCTGCTATACAACAAGGATTTGCTATGGTCAGAGACAGGTTTGGTCTGCTTGGTTGTTCTCAAAAGGGTTCACCGCATACACAGATAGTATTCAAAATCCTCTTAAGGATCATTCCATGTCAAAAACATCGTAAGAGGAAAGCCCTCAGGAGAGCGGAAATGCACTATCGGCAGGCAAAAAACACTCCAAAACCATGGAAAACCCCACAGTTGCAGGCTTAAACTTGGCATTGCACAACAGTCGTTAGATCTGGCCGATCAATGGTCCATATCTAATCGGCAGAGGAAAATTGGCGCAGACAGTATGCAATTGCGAATGCGATCAGCGATGCAATGTGGACCATCGATCACGCGCGCGGATCGACGGCCCATATCGCATTGGCAGAATACATGGGGCGATGGCAGTGGTGATCGGCGATTAAATGTGGATCGTCGATCATGCACAGATCGACCACCCACATTACATCGCTAGATCGCTATCAGTGGAAACCAAAGGGGCAGGGCTTTTACATATACATGCATGAGACCCGATGGGCTGGACCCGATGGCGTTATAAATGATTTCCTATAAAGTTTCAAGTCTGCTTTCTGCCTCCGATAGTGTATTTGCCTATAACTCAGTCTTTCTGCCTTTTGCGCTTCTCGATAGTGTATTCCTTCATCCGCCGTTCATTCATTCTATCCAACGATAATCTCTCCTCCTGCGCCCACAAACTGACCGTACATTAACTCACGGGCAAAATGGTTTTGGCTCTGTCCCATCCGCCACGCGTCACCCGGTGATTATGATCGCTCGCTCCTGTACGATTACTGCTCCCCTTCAAAAGCGGTGCGATCAATCCCGCTTCCACCTGTTTCCTCCCACGGAGCCATAGCTGTCATCCATCTGTTTCATCCAATGGCTAGTCTCGTTCCTCTATTCAGTTCGTTCACCCGCCATGCAGTCCTTGTGCCTTTGACCTGTATCATACACCAGAAGGACGGAGCGATCAATTACCAAGTGCCTGACGCATTTTATCTCCAACCACCGCATTCAATAAGCAATATGGCCGAGGGGAAGAGGACGTGCCTCAAGTAGATCAAGCATTTATCAGGTATGGATCATGTTTCATATTACACTCCACCTGTTCAGGAAGGACAACCGAGTAGCAGAAAAGATCAAATCCATTCATTAAAGTAAGCAAATTGTAGCAGAGACTCCATCAGATAGTTAAAGTGGTTGGTGGTCCATTATGACCCCTCCACGCCTGGAACAACATAATATCTTTGTAATTAAACTCTATATATACCCAGAAAACAGATGTAATCAGGGTTGATGGTTGTTGTTTTGATGTAAGGTTCAACTTCTGGAGACTATAACTACTTTGATACTTGCAGCGTCTAGTCTTCATTTTCAGCTAATACAAGCTTCTTTTGTTGTTAATTTCTCACTTTCCACTTCTTCTCTGTTCTAGGTTGTGCCTGTTATGCATTTTTCATGTGCTCTTGATATTTAGCATTTGAGGGGCTGTCATCCCACCTCTGTGTTAGAATCTAGTATGTATCATTGAATGTGTTATGCAGGTTTCTGTTATTTTAGTGCCAGAGAGCTGTCATCCTGTCTGTGCATTAGGAAATAGATTTGCAGACCTTTTTACTGGTTGCAGCCGGCCATCACATGGTCTTGTGCATCTGCTGGTGTGGTCAGTATTCTCCATCTTCACCTATTCCTTAAACTGTACGTTATTGGTGGTCTAAAGCCTTGTAGTCTGGGGGTGTTCACCCATGTCTAGAGTTAAGCATAGTAGAAGTGGTTATCTGGCTTGGACAAGCATCATTACTTCCATTCATCCATTTCCAACTTTTTGTTGAGTTTCTAATGTTCCCGAGCATCTCTGAGATACAATCTAGGAGAGTTTCTTGGGGTGATAACATTAAGTGGCGCCATTGCCGGGGAGAGGAGATTGAAGCTCAGATTCCCTGGGAGAATGACACGGTTCCAGATTTTGATGATAGACAAGGTCTGGGCACATTTCTGGTTGTAATCATCTATCTGGTGACTCCACTAGAGGAAGACCAACCTTTGGTGACTCCACAGTATAGTCCTGGCTCAGTTTGTGAGGCATGCTTGAAGAAATCCTCAGAAATCACGAGCTGAACCAGTGCTTGACCTTGAGAAGATCGTTAAGCAGAGGAAAATATTGCAGAAAGGAGCATCAGGATCAGGTAAGCCTTAAAAGTCCCATGTATCTCTGCTAGTGAAAAATCACCTTCAGAGATTCATAAAGCTCCTGTTCATTCATTTCCCTTTCGGATCTCAGTCCAAAGAAGCATCCATGCTGTCCATCATATTCCTCTGTCTTTGTCATCCTTTTCATTGATCCATACCACTCAGTCTACCAGTATCCTTTCATATACCCTAGTCATGGCAGGTCAGCAAGCCCTTACAAAGATAGAAAGAATCGTTACTGCTAGGTATGGACCCTTGGTCTTGCCTGTCCCTCTGAATGCCATGCCTGTAGGAGATTATCAAGAATATATGCCTAATTTTACTGGTACATAAGGAGTAATAGCTGAAGAGCACCTTGAGTCCTTTTATAGCTATGCTGATAACCTAGATATCAATGAAGAGGATGTGTGGATGAGGGTTTTTGTCCAAAGCCTAGATGGGGAAGCTAGGAAATGGTTCAGAGAATTAGCCCCTAGGTCTATAGCAGATATTGAGGCCTTAGATGATGTGTTCCTAAAGCACTGGGGGGATAATAAAGATCTGCTCTATTATCATATTGAATTTGGGAACTTGCAGAGAGAAGATGGTGAGCTACTGTCTGATTTCAACAAGAGATTCAACCATATGTACAGCAGAATACCATGTGAAATAAAGCCTACCCCTACTTTTGCTATGATTACTTATGCCAATGCCTTTGATTCTCAATTCTGCCTACTGTTAAGAGAAAGAAGATGTGCTTCTTTGGCTGATATGCAAAATGCAGCCTTTGAAGTAGAAGCAAACATCATTGCTGCAGAAAGACTCGAAGGTGATGCTGATAGGAGAAGACAGGGAAGAGAGCTCTCATCATCCTCTGATCCCAAGATCAATAAATTATCCAGGATGATAGAGTTATTAGCCTTTGAAGTTTCTAGATTAGAGGCTGAGCAGTATTCTGAGGAAGCAGGAGTTCCTTGTTCCTTTACTCTTCCAAATCCAAATCCACATAGAGGAGCAAAGGATCAACTGCAAATTTTGCAGAGAAATCAAGATGCAAATGAAGACAAAAGGGTGAAAACCCTTTTTCAGAATATAGTCATGGAAGAAGAGCAATATGAAGAAGAGGATGAGGTCCATGGTTTGGAAGACAAGGGCAGTGCCCCTTTCCTAACCAAAGCTGCCTATGAAGAAGCATTATCCAAAGGCACTACTCATCAGTTTGTTGTACCTGCAGAACAACAAGCTCATCAACAGAAGCAAGTAGCAACAGATCCCTTAATTCTCAAAGAGTCTGAGCCCGAAGCCAACCCAGCTTCCCATGACTGTGCAAATCTGCCAATTGACCAGCCTGCTGTTATCCCTAGACCAACGATCAAAAAGGGAGAAGAAATGTCCCCATCATCTTATGTTTCTCTGTCTACTCAAAAGACAAGCCCTCAAAGTTTCCCCCCAGGCATTGAGGTAGGTCATAATTCAATGCCCGAGGCTGACATTTATAATCTCAGTCTTGATATTTCGAAGCCTACCCAGGTGGCCTCCACACAACTTGAAAGGGCAGTGTATCAGATCACAGAGGAAGAGGGTGCAGAGAGACGGGACACCTCCTTGGATGTGGACTGTTCTAAGAAAAATGAATGAGCACATGATGTCTCTATGTCCCTCACACAAGAATACATTGGTTTACCATTCATATTAATTGTGCAGGCCACAGATGACAAAGACAAGTACACAGCAACCGTGGTTATTCAACAAGTGTACAGAAGCTCCCATGAAGAATGTCCAAGGAGGAGAGCATACAGAGAGGGGATGAAATTTGAATCATCTATACCTGATAAGGCCAAATGCCCTAAACTTTTTGAGGTAGATGATCAAATAAATCCAGTTTGCAGCTTTTTGAGAAACCGCCCAAGAGGAAGGGAAACAATTTTGATGGTCCCGGAGATGGCCAGTTTTTGAATATTTATGTTGTTTAAGGCTCTCAGGCTTTAATGATTGTAAGCATTTTCTTTTACAGGTTTTAGTGTAGACTTAATTTGACTCCATGCCCAATGGATACTAGGCAAATATTTTTAAGATTGTTTGTATGAAGGCATTGGTCTATAGTTCTTGAGACCTCATAGGGAGGATCTCATCCCCAGAAGGAGCCAGTGTTAGCTCAGCCATACAACGAGGATTTGCTATGGTCAGAGATAGGCTTGGTCTGCTTGGTTGTGCTCAAAAGGGTTCATGGCATACACAGATTGTCTTCAAAATCCTCTTAAGGATCATTCAAAGTCAAAAACATCGCAAGAGGAAAGCCCTCAGGAGAGTAGAAATGCACTATCAGGAGGCAAAAAACACTCCAAAACCATGGAAAAACCCACAGTCGCAAGCTTAAACTGGGCATTGCACAACAGCTGTTAGATCTGGCTGATCAACGGTCCATATCTAATCGGCAAATCGCATCAGTGGAGGCAAATCGGTGTAGACAGTATGCAATTGCGATTGCGATCAACGATGCAATGTGGGTTGTCGATCGCGTGCACGGATCGATGGCTCACATCGCATCATTGTATCGCATCGGCAGAATACATGGGGCGATGGCAGTGGCGATCAATGATTAAATGTGGACTGTCGATCACGCGCGTAGATCGACAGCCCACGTTACATCGCCAGATCGCTATCGGTGGAAACCAAAGGGGCAGGGCCTTTACATATACATGCATACGACCTGATGGGCTGGATCCGATGGCGTTATAAATGATTTCCTATAAAGTTTCAAGTCCGCTTTCCGCCTCCGATAGTGTATTTTCCTATAACTCAGTCTTTCTGCCTTTTGCGCTTCCCGATAGTGTATTCCTTCATCCGTCGTTCATTCATTCTATCCAACGATAATTTCTCCTCCTGTGCCCACAAACTAACCGCACATTAGCTCGCAGGGAAGATGGTTTTGGCCCCATCCCATCCACCATGCGTCACCCGGTGATTGTGATCCCTTGCCCCTATACGATTACCGCTCCCCTTCAAAATCGGTGCGACCAATCCCGCTTCCACCTGTTTCATCCAATGGCTAGTCTCGTTCCTCTATTCAATTCGTTCACCTGCCATGCAGTCCTTGTGCCTTTGACTTGTATCATACACTCGAAGGGCAGAGCGATCAGTTACCAAGTGCCCAACACATTTTATCTCCAACCACCGCATTCAACAAGCAGTATGGCCGAGGGGAAGAGGACGTGCCTTTAGTAGATCAAGCATTTATCAATTATGGAGTGTGTTTCATATTACACTCCACCTATTCAGGAAGGACAACCGAACAGCAGAAAAGATCAAATCGATTCATTAAAGCAAGTAGATTGTAGCAGAGACTCCTTCAGAGAGTTAAAGCAGTTGGTGGTCCATTATGACCCCTCCATGCCTGGAACAACATAATATCTTTGTAATTAAACTCTATATATACCTAGAAAACAGATGTAATCAGGGTTGATGGTTGTTGTGTTGATGTAAGGTTCAACTTCTGGAGACTATAACTACTTTGATACTTGCAATGTCTGGTCTTCATTTTTAGCTAATACAAGCTTCTTTTGTTGTTAATTGCTCACTTTCCACTTATTCTCTGTTCTAGGTTGTGCCTGTTACACATTTTTCATGTGGTCTTCATATTTAGCATTTGAGGGGTTGTCATCCCACCTCTGTGTTAGAATCTAGTATGTATCATTGAATATGTTATGCAGGTTTATGTTATTTTAGTCCCAGAGAGCTGTCATCCTATCTGTGCATTAGGAAATAGATTTGCAGACCTTTTTACTGGTTGCAGCTGACCATCAAATGGTCTTGTGCATCTGCTGGTGTGGTCAGTATTCTCCATCTTCACCTATTTCTTAAACTGTGAGTGATTGGTGTTCTAAAGCCTTGTAGTCTGGGGGTGTTCACCCATGTCTAGAGTTAAGCATAGTAGAAGTGGCTATCTGGCTTGGACAAGCATCATTCCTTCCATTCATCCATTTCCAACTTTTTGTTGAGGTTCTAATGTTCCCAAGCATCTCTGAGATACAACCTAGGAGAGTTCTTGGGGTGATAACAGACAACATTATTTTCTTTTGCTGTCCCAACCTCTCTGTCCACCGCCTTGTTGGCTAAGGCATCTGCTGCCTGGTTATGAACTCTTAGCACATATTTATAGACCACTTTCCCTAATAGGTTGATATTTTCATTGATTCTCTACTTTATCTTATTCAAGGCTAAGTTTTTAAAGTCTCTTCCAGAATCCATTGCTGCTATTATAATAGCAGAGTCTCCTATAATAATGGGATCTTTGGCTTGGAGCTTTGTGAGGAGGCTGGTTCCCATTAACAAGCCATAAGCCTCTGCTCTATTGTTTGACAGAGTCCCAAGCCCCCACTCGAATGTTGATATTATTTCACCTTGCTGATCCTGGATTAGTCCACTTGCCCCAGATCTTCCGAGGTTGTTCTTTGAAGCTCCATCAAAAAAGAGTTTGAATTTTTTTTGGTTTTTGATCCATTCCTCTACTTCCCTTTCATTTCCCCGCAGCTTCCAATTTGCTTGTTTGTTTCCAACATTCTTTGGAATATAATTTCTGGCTAGGCCATCCAGAGGGATTTTATTGTACCAATCTTTTTCTGCATGTGTCCAGTTGGTTTGATCAGGGGGAGGCATACTTTTGGCGTTGATCATTTCTGCTATTTGAGCCCAAGTTTTGGCAAGAATGGTCCCTGTACTTGGTTTTTTTCCCTTGAAGATGCACTTGTTCCTCGCCAGCCAGATGTGCCAGCAAAGTGTGGAGGGAAGGCACTTCCAAACACTTAAGATGGCTGCCTTATTTCGCTTTGCATGAGGATAACTGTGCGCCCAATTTTTGAATAACGAAGACAGCTGCACAATTGGATCAATATTCATTTCGAGGGGGCAGATAACCTATTTCCAGCACTGTCTGGCTATGTGGCAATTCAAGAAGAGATGTTGGGAGCTCTCTTCTTCAGCAAGGCAAAGAACACACATTGACGACCCATGGATGCCCTTTTTCCTCAAATTCTCAGCAGTAAGAATCCTCCCTTTTAATAGTGTCCAAATGAAGAACTTGACTTTAGGAAGGCAAGCATTCTTCCACACAGCAGTCCAGAGGCTCCACTTATCGAGGTTGCTATAATTGCGGAGGAAGTTGTAACCAGATTTGACAGAGTAGTCTCCTCCACTGGGATCCCAAATATAAGTATCCTTGTTCTGTTTGTTTATCGGAGCTGAGCCATATAGAAGTGCCTTCAAATCTTCCCACTGATCAGCAAGGTGATTTGGAAGAGCTGGTCTTTTCCAAGCTATCCATCTATCTTGGTTCCACTCTGAAATTGAGAATAAGGAAGATATGCCCTTCTCCTCCATCTAGTCATGAAGATCATTCAAATTGTGGTGTCCTTTTAACGGGGCTGCTCCCATGATTCTGTCATTCCAGATGGAGGTGTCTTCTCCATTTCTAGGATTCTTTGAGAGATTATTTTTGATGTGGGGGATGGATTTTTTGATAAGTCTCCATATTTGAGTACAAGGGTGATCCGGGATCAGCCCATTAATCAGCAAAGACCTCTGGCTATTGAGGTATTTATTGGCCAAGGCTTCTACCTGCCACTGATCCTGACCAATAAGCATGCGCCAGACTAATATTATACCAAGAGCTTTGTTTGTTAAATTTGGGAGATGGATAGAGATGCCTCCATATTCAAAAGGAAGGGTGGCTTGATCCCACTAGACCAAGCTGAACTTCTTGGAGTCCTGTCTCCCCCCCCCGCCAAAGGAAGCCTCTGATGATGAGCTCCATTTGTTTATAGATGCTAGCAGGAGCCAAAGTTAAAGCAAATTGATAGATAGGCAACGCTGAAATGAGTGCTTTGATTAAGATAGTTCTATTAGCCAAGTTTAGCCACATCATTCCCCAACGTTGGATTTTCCCTCTTACTTTCTCAATTTGTTTGTTCCAAGTCTCTATCTTGATCCTTGCTTTGGCCAATGGTAAACCCAAATATATGAAGTGAGAGAGTGATTAATTTATTTAACACTTCGAGAAATTCTTATACTTGTAATCTCTCTTCTCAGACGCTGATTTTCCAACTGAATGCTCAAAGTTTCTGCCATAATTATGTACAGAAAATGAGAGAGCGGGCATCCCTGCCTCAGTCCTCTTGAGCTGCGAAAGTATCTGTAGGGTCATCCATTAATCAGAGGTGCGATCCATGGGTTGGAAATACATGCTTCAATGATCCTAATGAACTTGTCTGAAATGCCAAACTTTTGTAAAACTGCAGCAAGAAAACGATGGCAAACACAGTCAAAAGCGTTAGCCATATCCAATTTTATAACCATTCCTCTTTCATTGTTTTGGACACTGCTGTGTATGGCTTCTTGAATGAGAATTACATTGTCAGTTATTTTCCTTTTTGGGACAAAGCCCCCTTGGTTTTCCGAAATGATACAAGGAAGGATTTTTTTAGACAGTTTGCCAAAATCTTGGTAATGATTTTATATGAAGAGTTGCATAGAGAAATTGGCCTGAATCTATCAAAGGAGACTGGATTTGGCTCCTTGGGGATAAGAGCCAGGTGTGAAGTTTTTGTATTTTCCCCCACTTTATGCTTTTTGAAAACATTCTTGATCATACGTACCAGATCTTTTTGGATTGTCTCCCAATGGCTCTTAAAGAAGGCGATGGTGAATCCATCAGGGCCTGGAGCTTTTTCTGGATGCATGCTCCAAACAACTTCCCTTATTTCTTCCATTGTTACCTCCTTCTCGAGCTCACTATTTTGCTGATCGCTGACTTTGCTGCTAATTTGATGAAGAAAATCAGTGTTGTCCACTTGTTGTTCCTCGGCTGTGAGGAGGGATTTAAAGTGGTGAAATGCTGCTTCTTTTATTTCCTCTTTCCCCTTGATTTCCTGCCCTGCCACATGGATTTTGTCGATTTGGTTGCCTGCTTGACGAATCTTGAGGTTGTTGTGGAAAAAGGTTGTGTTCTTGTCCCTGGCTTGGATCTAAAGACATCTGGATTTTTGTCTAAGTTTCTCATCTTCATTTCTATTTTGCTGATATAGAGCTGCAAACAATTCTGCTTCCTAGGCTTTATCTTGGTCAGTGACTTGCTGACTTTCCTTGTCCTTGTTCCATTTCTCCAACTTGTCTTGCAATTCTGATTTTCGATTCTTGTCTCTTATAGCTTCTTCTTTGGCCCATGTTTTAATTTTTTCTCTTACATTTTTAAGCTTGGTCTCCCATACGTACTGTGGGGAGCCCAACACCACTTCGTCCCAGCTCTTTTTGATCAAATTCCTTAAGCTGTCCTCGCTGTCCCAAATTTTGTTGTACTTAAATGGGATCGGACCCTGATTTTCCCATTTGTCCATAATGAGCACAACTGGCTTGTGATCAGAGGTCGAGGCATGCATGATTTTTCTCTTTATGGACTAAAAATTTGTGGCAATATCCTCCTGGATCAAGATTCTATCAAGCCTTTCTTTTGTATTATGAATGCCCGTTCTTTTGTTGCTCCATGTGAATTTTCAGTTGTTAGGATGGATATCTAGCAACTTATGATCAGCGATAATGTCCTCCAAAACTGCTCTTGACGGATCTCTTATGAATCTACCTCCCAACTTTTCCTCTATGTTCCAGATCAAATTTAGATCCCCTCCCATTATTAGATTGTCAATCTGGGCGTCTTGAACCTCTTCTTTTACAGACTTCCAGCATAAAGCTTTATCTCTAAAATGATTCAGTGAGTATATATTTATAACCGTATATGTGATATTTGTATTTTTCTTCATTAGATATATCCTCACCCAGCTGCTATTGAGTTTTTGGCTGATTATTTTCCAGTTCCATTTATTCCACAACATTCCAATGCCTCCTGATGCCCCGTTTGAATTTGTTGCTATTGCTTCATAATTTTTTTGAGTTGCTATCAAATTTTGAAATTCTCGGTTATTAATTTCGGTCTCTTGGATCATTAAAACATCTGACTGTTCCTACTTTATCATATCTATTGTTACGTTGAGTTTTAAGGCAGAACCCAACCCCCTGTTGTTCCAAGAGACCAAGATCATTATTTACTTGGTTTATGGTGGTTCCCCGCCTTTTCCTTTGACTGTGTTTTTTCCACACTCCCTTTCTGTTTACCCAAGAAGGTTTCCATAGGTTGTTGAGTTCTGATAGCCATGTCCTTTGCTGTGGCCTCATCTCTGATTTCCTTGTTGGATTTCCTCCCAGCTTTTTTAGGTTGTTCCAAGGTGTTGGTCGTTTCTTTGATTTTGTTTCTGGTGAGGATTCTATCGATTGAAGGGGGGGGAGGCGAGAAGCTGGGGGGAGGGGAGGAAGCACTGGCATTAGCATTTGGCTAGGGAGGGGAGTGAGGAGATGGGGGGTCATCTTCAAGGAGTTCGAAGGGATTAGGAGAAGGATCAACCGGAGGAGCAGGGATGATGAGGGGGTGAGAGGAAGTAGCAGTGTTTTCATTTGATTGAGGAGGGTTTTGGGTATTTTGTTTATTACTAGTTTTCTTCCTTTTCACTTGTTCCCAGTTATTTTCTTGGGTTTCTGCATTCTCAGCTGTCTCGACATCCTTAAGCTTGCTACATCTATTAGCGAAATGACCATACTCGTGACATACCTTGCATTTGAAGGGGATTTTCTCGTAGTCCAGCTGCTGGATGTGTGTCCACTGATCCACCCTGAGTTTGATTGCCTCCGGGAGCCCTTTTCCCAAGTCTACTTCCACACAGATCCTGGCGCAAGCGTGCATGTTGTCTTTTGGTTCACATCTATCAATATACTTGCCCATAGCATTCCATATTGCTTTGACTGAATCGTCTCCCCAGCAGTGAAGTGGGAGATGCGACAACCTAACCCAAATCGGCACTGCATTTGGTATGTCCATCTCGGGGTCAAAATCCGGAGACCACCTGTTCAGGTATAGGCCTCGTGAATCCATAAAGTAAGGTTCCTATCTTCTTTAGATTCGAATAGGAATGTGTAATATCCCCTTCCACAGAACCGGATTTTCCCTTGTATATTGGCACTCCAGTTTCTCTCCGCCCATTTTTGAGCTACTCTAGGGGAGTGCCACAAACCTGTGAACTGCCCAACCAGTCCCCGTTCAGCCAGCAAAATGGCTGCTTTCCGAGGAAGAGTGGGGGGTAAGGCTATTTCAGGAATTTCATCAAGTTTTTTGACAAATTTACTCGCAACTGGTTTGGCTTTTGGGACTCCCTGATCAGTTATTAAGGAGGCGAAAGCTGCTTCTTGGTTTAGGTCGCCGTCAGGAGAAGAAGAGCCATCCCTCGGCTGATGAGACATTTAGCAGAGGGAAGCTCAGCAGTAGAAGGATGCCAAGCTCTGGACGAAAAGGGTCAGTGTGAAAGGAGCCCACCTGCAAGAGGCCAGTGGGAAGGAAGGAGGCCTGACAGCAGCAGGCTGGCAGGCAGGGCTACTGCAGAAGTTAGTGCGGGAGGTAGGGGCGTGGCTAGGTCAGGCTCACATCAGCAGCACTTGAGCATTCCTTTTTCTGACAATTCCAACAAATTAGTTAGTTAGAACAAAAATTGTTCTTTTATGAATCGTTCGTCTCAATGATGTACATAGTTATTAGTGACTAGTTAGTATCAATGATCAAGACAAAAAGCCTCATTTTTATTGTCTAGCTGTAGATATGTGAAACAACATAGTACTACATTCAACTTAGACTATGAAATCTTGAAAACAATCATTTGCATTTTGCAATAATTAGTATGAGATTAAAGAATCCTTACTAGTCTTGGTTTTCAATTTGCACTTTTTATCGTTCTAGCCATTAACATGAAATTTAATTGGTATCCCACCATTTCAATCATATTCATATCTTTTAATCATGGCTTGGTAGCAATTATTGATCAAACTCATGACCATAAAATATCTTTATCTATGTTTATGGCATATGAGTAAAAGAGTACTCTAGAAAATCACATACAAGGTAGTTGTATGATTTAAGAGAATTATTGGCCATGCACTAATAGACATCATTTGTCCATTTCAATCTAGTGTACTAGGTATTTAGAAGATAGTAACATAAGTTGCAATAAATCATTTGGAATGAATCTATAAACAAAATTATTCTTGTTGTAACAACAAAAGATGATTTTTTGTGTTTGGCTACTTCGGGTATCAAGCAAAAAAAGGGTGTTTTTAATATCATTTCTTCATTTGTTTTTGCACAAGTTTACTATGCTTTGGAATTTTCTTTGCTAAAGATATGTAACCTTTATGCTTTTATTATTTTGTGTTCTATACGCATACTTAAATATATGTTCTTCATCATAGCTTGGTTTTCCTTTATACAAATTTATGTAATTTTTCCTGGATTTTTTATGTCCTCCTTGCACCTGTCATAACACATAAAATTACTCATACCTAGGTTGAATAAGCAATCACCTAATTCAAGATCGATTGTCCTTGATTGATTTTTTCATAATTTCTCATTTTTCTATTGCCTCGGTGTTATTTAAAATAGTGGTAGCAATAATGATATTCACAATACGGAAATATGGATTATTTAATATTAAAATATTAGCAATAATACTTATCATTATATGTTCACCTTCTTGCAGTGTCATTGTTCTATATCAATAAAAGAAAAATTTTAATGGAGAAAAATAGCTAAATGCAATAAATGTTTTCTACATTACCACAATCAAACCTCTAAGAAATTAATGACATGCTATCTAGGTTTCATTTCCTTTTTATTGCAAAACTTCCACTATGAATAAGAATATTGCTCGTTTTAGGCATTGGTAGTTTTGTTGCATTTCCATTATCTATCAATTGATATATTTCAATAACTACTATACCATTTTCTATTGTATTTTCATTTTCAAGGAACTGTAGCACTTTTTTCTATGACTAAAGGAAATGCACAATGTCAAGGACATTCAAGTGAAATTTCATATGATGTTTCTTTCTACTTCTTTTTGATGTCAATATACAACCCTTTGCTTTTGCAATGATATTTGTGGGTATATTTAATATTCTTCGCACTATCTGCTCCATGCATTGTACGTATATGGTGGGGGAGTTGGTAGCCCCCCCTAAATTGGGTGGTTTTATGCTATGTTTTTGACATTTTTGGCACATGGTTTTTGATCCATAGTTTTCTAATTCCAATTAAGGAATTATGGTTGTAATATAACCAGGGCAATCAGATAGGGTTTTGGATGTCATTGGATCATATATATTGTATTGTAAATGGAAAAGTTGATACAATGGGAGTTAGAGATGAAACTCAAAACATTTTGTTGGTTTTCCTAGTTAAGGGTTTCAAGGGAAAATCTCTACATGTGAATGCTATTATTTACTATTTTGTTTTATTAAGAATCTACATGTGTATTGGTTATTGTAAAAGTTTAAAATTTATAGATCTTTTATGCATTAAATGGATTTCCATATGGCTAGCTTTTCCAACCTTTGTATATCCATTTGCTAACAAAATGCAATAACTTCATTTCAATGTGAACAAATCTAAATACAAGTATAACATATTGTTCCATGATTAGAACCTATCTTATCATCATTTTGAGTCACTTTTGTCACACACATAACTAGACTCAAACTCTTTGGTTCATGTAACTCTTATATGTTAATGTACATTTTCACTTCTAAATTCTCAAGTACACATGTCATGTACTCAATAGTGGCTCTTAGAGAAACAAATTTATACAATTGATACTATTGATAATGATTGTCACAACTTATTGTTTTAATTTATTCATAAATTAATAACATCATGACAATTGTATCTACATACAAATATATCCTGCTTTGAATATCTTAAGAATTAAAAGGGTTTTTCCTCCCATCAATAGAATATTATGATAAAGTTGAGCATAATTCACACCATCCACTCTTCATTCTATTCCTGCCATTGTGAATCATTCTTCTTTCCCTTGTCTAATGGTTCTATCTTGATAATCTATGAGAATTGGAAAATTTGTTTTAGTCCTTTGAGGATTAGAAAAGAGAGTTCAACATGGAATTTCATACTAAATTTATCGGATGATGATCACAACCATATTATCTAGATAACAAAGTACTTCAAGAACATCTATGCACCCATTGCAAAGAGACACTTATGCCTATTGTTATCAAATTCATTCACTATGTATAATTTGATGACCATTCCCTTCTTGCTAAACGTTGGTGGCTATGAATAACTACTTAAATTATGAGAATATTTTCCATTATAGATACTTCGTCAAAAATATTGCTTGTCTTTTTGTGATCCATGGATATTACACTAGACAATTCATCACAATATATCTAATAACAAAATATTGAACTCAGAAATCTATATTATGAGGACTGGTTTTCCTCAGATTTTTTGGATTTATTAAATTAATGTTTTTATCTTATGCATGCAATATATAAAATGTATAAAATAGAGAACAAATAAAACGATCAATCACAAAACCACAACATCACCAAGATATGACATGGGAAACCCATTTTGGGAGAAAACCTAATAGGAAGGCAAGGTTGCTCTACTCTCTCTTTTTCTAAATGGAATTGGAAAAAGTACAAAGGAGTGAGATGGTGGCCCATGAGATGTGACTATCCACTCTTAGCTATTCTACTCTACTATGGAACAAAATGTACTAGAATAAAATCAAATTCATTTTCCTCCTAGTGGCATAGTTATAACACAACGTAATAGCCAACTAGGGGTTAAATTTAACCCATGCAATCCTTAATATGAGTTGCAACTCAGCCCTTCTAGAGTATTATTAAAAATTCCAACATGGCCAACCCATTTTCCATGAGTAATGGGGCTTGATGTGGCATCTTCTCAAATTATGGTGGTTAATAATGATAGATCAACTTCTAGGAGGTATAACTTTTGCTTCTTAACTATGTTTGACATGATTTTTGCACAATTGGAAAGGTATTCAGGTGTAGAATAGTTTTAGGGGGTTTGGAAATTAAGTAGTAAATTTTTAGTGCTAAAACAATGTTGTTTAAGGCCTAAAAATTTCCATAGAAGTTTTTTGACCCAATTTCTCCAAATTGGGTCTCACTACTAAAATTGATCCTGTAAGTTGATTTCTCTAATTTTTTCATAGTGAACACATCCAGATGAATGAAAACCAAAATATAATAATATAATCTAGATGGAGAATTTTGGTCCCTAAAATATTTTATTGAATTAGGTGAGAAAAATTTTCCTCTACCTTCTCCCTGGAGTACCATTTAACCTTGCTTGGAACCTGTCATTCCAACCCAATATGCCAAAGGTCATGTTCCCATTTTATTGTAGTTATACATCTTCTACAAAAGTGTATAATCTATGAAATCGACCTAAGTGTCTGGTACTAAATCCTTTATAGAAGGTAATACCTGCTCGTCTTCTTGATCCAACATGGAAGGCTAATAGAGTTTTCATATTTTCCACATTCTCTACCAAGTAAATGTGAATATTTGGGGCTAGATTGAGTCTATAGGTATTACCTCCCACCTTTTTAGTATCTCAAAGGGACCATATCATAGAGCCTTTATTACTTACTAGGACCTATATCCTCTTCTTATTCAACTGTAACCATACTCTGTCTCCCACCTTGAATAACTACTCTATTCTATGTTGATCATGCATGGCCTTGTAATTTTCATGTGGCTTATTTAATGCCTCTTATACTTGTATATGGATCTAATTGATATTCTCCATAAATTTATCTACCCTTAAAGCATCCCCTGTGAGGTCCTCCCTCAATCCTCCTTGTTGTCCATGTGCAATATGTAAAGGTGAAGGTGAAATTTTTCCAAAAGAAGTTTCAAATGGGGATTTACTAGTAGAAGTGTGGACCAATCTGTTATAACGATGTTGTGTATAAACTATATTTTCATCTTAAGTCCCAATATGCATATAATTGTAACCCCTCAAAAGATACACTAAAGTCTTGTTGACTAGTTTTGTTTACCCATTTGTACGTGGATGGAATGTTGTATACCTATTCAAATTTGTGTCCAAATTATCCCACAAAGTAGTCCAAAATGCATTGAAAAATATTTTGTCCTTGTCCACAATGGCGCTCCTTATTATTCCAAAGTGGAACTAGACCTGTAAAAAGAACAAATGTATTGCTTCTTTCCCATTTATGGTATTTTTCCATGGCATGTATACACATATATTGTCGAACCTATTAACTACACTAAATAGGTAGTTAAGACCCTTATTAGCTTTTGGTAATCCTTCCACAAATTCAATGGAAATACTTTCCTATGGATGCATGGGTTCAAGTAAGGGATGGTGTATATCTGTTTCCAACTAGGTTTGTTGACATAACAAAATATACATCCTCTTATGAACCTAACTACATCTTCCCGCATCCAAGGCCAATATGTATACCTTTGTAAGTTGGTCATTTCCTTCCATACACCAAAATTCCCTGCAACCTTTGAGGTGCAAACCTCTCTCATTAGTTTCCACCACTCACCTTTAAGAACACATAACTTATCTAGCATGTAGAGTAACCCATTCAAGATATGATAACATTATCACCATCATGAACATGACTCTATCTCTACAACTAATAAAAACCTCCTTGAAGCCTTCATCCTCTATATATGATTCTCTATATGCACCATGGGCAAAAGGCTTCATGTCCACAAGGGTTCCGAAAGTTGTGATTTTAGATGTGGTTGGCCTTGAAAACATGCTAACCAACTTCTTTGTGTTGGAATTCATGTAATTGATCACTAAATGAAATTATAGTAAAAACACCACCCACTTGTAATGTTTGGTCTATTGTAACCTACTCTTGGCCTGTAAGTACTATAGCAGTTGGTGGTTTGTGTGTATTGTTGTCTCCATTCCCATCAGATAATATTTCCACTTTTTGACAACTAGTACAAGGGCATATAGCTCCTTGTGAGAGGTATGGTAGTTGAGAACCACCCTATGAAATACTTAAAAATGATAGCATATAGGGCTTCCTCCCCACATCAAAACTACTCCCATAGTATACCCACTCGCATTCGTCTCCAATTCAAAGGGATACTAAAAGTTTGGTAATGTAAGAAGTGGTTCTTTCTTGATTTACTTATTTAAATCCTCAAAGGCCTTATGGAGACCCTTTCCCTACTAGAAACTCATTCCACTCATTGTTATGGTATGAAGAGGTGCTACTATTATTGAAAATGAGGCTATGAAGATCCTTAGGTATTATGTTTCCCTAGTGTTACTATTGAACTCAAACATTGGCACCAACCACTTCATGATGGCCTCCATCTTGGCAGGATCTATCTTTAGCTCTCCTCCACAAATCACATATTATAAATATAACAAATACTGCTATGAAAACCCAAATTTTATAGCAATTGGTGAATATTCAATGTCTCTATGACCTGTATGAAATGTGATATTTTCTCCTCCCAAGTAGCACCCTATACTAATATATCATCCAAATATACAATAAAAAATGAATTTAAAAATGGGTGCACTATAGCATTCATTAATCTAATGAACCTAGTTGGTGCATTGAATAAACCTAATGACATGACCAACCACTCATACAAACCTTGTCTTGATTTGAAGGTGATTTTCCAAGTATCTTCGTATTTGACTTGAACATGTGATACCTTGATTTTAAGTTGACCTTGGTGAAGTATTTTACTTACTACAACTAGTCCAACATATCATCTATCTTTGGTAGGAGATACTTATTCCTTAGAGTTATTTTGCTTAACCACCTAAAGTAAATTCACATTCACCAAGCCCCATCCTTCTTAGGCATAATGATGTAATTTGTTGAATAACACCTTTCTATAGTAGTTGTTGCAACTACTTCTTCACCTTGTTTACTTCTATTACATACTACCTATACAACCCTATTGTTGGAAACATAGAGTCCAACAATAGTTGGATCTCATGCTCCATTTCCCTCTTGTGTAGTAGGCCTTTACGCTCATGTAACACTCCCCTATATTCCTATAACAACTCTTCCAATTTTTGTCTCCGTTCCACAGTGCATTCCTTTAGGATGCTTGGTTGGCACTTACTAGTCAAATTTTAGACATTCCCTTGTGTGTGTTGATGGTTAAGGATTTTTCATCCTTGATGAGGCAGTTATAGCTAGATTTCCACATGAATATTACATCCTGCATGTACATATAGGGACTCCCAAATACCACTTCACATACATCAAGTGGAACTACATCCAATTCTACTTCATCAATAAAATCAACATCAACAGAAAATATGATTTTGCATTGTTTGGTTAGCTTTATTTCTACATCCTTATTTACCCATCCTAATAGATATGGGATTCAATGATCATGAACCACCAATTCTATTTTCTTGAATAAATTTGTTGCAATGATATTTTCTTATGATTGTAACGAACCCCCTTACTAACCCTAGATCATATTAAAGTTATAAGGAGGAAGTTAATATGATGACCTGACCTCCAAAGTATAGTTATGAAAATGGGGTCTAAATTTTTTGACTTTTCTTGAACTATTCAAAACCCAAAATTGATCTCATCATTACATTGATCCCATCGATACCTTTCCAGTGGTAAATTCTACCCTAATTTGATAACATGATAAAAAAATATGGGCATTTAAGGTATGACTATTAATCTTTTGCCTTGGACCAGGCCCTGCCACATGGCACCCACGTAGATGTCAAGTGGTGCCCACGTGGCATGTTGAATCACTGCCATGCCATCCTCATGTGGCTACCACCTCAACTTTTCCACATCACCATATGTCTAACCTCTCTTTTTCCTCAACACAACATACACACAAGTATAACAAACAGACCTCCCCCTTCGTTATATATATATATATATAATCGACGCGATGTCAACCCAAGTCAAGCACGTCCCCCATTTTTCCATGTAATCCAAGGCTTAAAACCTTGTGCATTTCCTTTTTAATGCCTCCATGTAAATACTCATGGATCCATGGAAGCAGGACAAAACATATTTTCTCATCTTTTACTAGTAGAAATCTCTATCTCGAGATGTAAATCTTGGCCCTTCCTTGTAGTGCCCCTCTTTTAATTTCCAAGGTGACATCACTAATCTATTTCACCAGGGGTGACATCAACTGAATTCATACCCTCCATTTGGCCTGCACTAAGAGTGCCACATGCCACTTGTTGTTAGCCCATTTGAACTTGCCAAATGGCTGAACTAGATGCCATGTGTCCTGCCACAAGGGTGCCATGTCATTGTCCTTCCACATCATACACCACGTTGGCCATGGGCCCCACCATACTCTTGAACTTTGCAAATGCAATATTGGCATTATAAGGAAAAAGTTTGGATCCTTTCACCTTGTTACATAGAGCGTTGGTCAAATGGTCCCACCGTGCCACATCATCCCAGGGGTAAAATCTTGGGAGTTTTAAACAGGGCCTTCCTTCAAACCCTCTGGGGCACTAGACCTCGAGGGTCATCCAATGCAGAAATTCCTTTGCAACCATCAACAACCTTGATATCTTATTCTTGCGCTCTTGGTCATAACATCTATTCACATGAGTTAGTTGGGTTAATGCCATTCTTCTAAAGTATTAAGGATTTCCATCTCCCATGCATCATACGTATGAATGTATTGGACTTTTCTTAGTGCATTTGTCACAAAAACATGTATGAACAAACATGTAAGTTCATCAGACTATCCCTCTTGATATTTACATAGACTTGGATCAACTCTTAAGTTAATATATATATTTTTTTCACATAGGAAAATTTGGGTAGATCAACCCCGAAGGGAATCAAATCCTGTCGGCCAGACTATCAAGGCCTAACCCCGAGGGCGTTAAGGAGAATTGACCATGTGACCTCCCGATTAGTGAGGCACTTAACAACAAGGAATCGATCAGTTGAGCTAACCCTTGGGGATATTAACTTATTATATATACATGCTTGTGCATATACAAATATATGCACCTCATTATTTATTTTGAGCTTGAATAAGATCTTGGCCCAACCTGACTTTGTACACACATATATATACACATATTAACTGCAAGGAGGAACATTATCCTTCCCGAGCTTATATGGCTTCCACCTGGCCTGGCCACACACACACACACACACACACACATACATATATATTTAATATGAAGTATTTTTTCCCCTCCTGAGCTTAGCCATTACTTAGCATTTGCATGATAATAACACATATATATGAATATGTAGCGTATAGACAACATGACCCTCCAAAAATAATATATTCGTCTCGACCGTGTATCCCTCCAAAGCTTTATATGGTCTTGTCCTAGCCTGTTAAAGTATATATGTATATACCTAAATTATAAACCCACAATCCTTCCTAGGTTTAAATGACCTCAGCCTACCAATGCAAATGTATACATACATACATACATACATATTCTTAGTAGATCTATCCCTCCCGAGCTTTTAAATTTAAGATATAAGGCCCAGTAGACAAAAGATTACACAAAACAAAGATCTATCCATATCCCAATACTTGGGAAATATTGACAATATTCTAACTCAGGAAACAACAACTATATCATATAATCATTTTATGCAAGCCATTTAGATGAAATTTATACTTAGAGAAACACATGAATTTATTCCATTCCAAAACCATGCAAGAAATCCACATTTCTCATTCACATAGGAATAATTGTTCCTCAACATTAATCAAATCCATTCTTGATTATCATATTGACAAGTATATAACATTCAAAGCATAAGAACATAAGGAGACACTTATCTTTTATTAATATGTGAACCTGGTGACTAAGATTGGGACTTCCACTCTCTACCCAACCTTATATTGGCATGCACTATGGCATTTCTTGCATCTAATCACCCTTGAGCTAGATTCCAGAGCTTGAGGAGGATTTATCACAGGATAAAATCGACGTTGTTAGATGAAATAGGGACTCCAGAGGACCAAAAACCTCCACCCACCAACTACTCAATTTAATTAGTAGTTATTCATTCCACATGCTAAAATAGTGAATCTAGAGGTCTCCCAGCTTCCACCCACTAACCAAATAAGGGAATCTAGAGGTTTATCACCTCCACCCTCAACAAGTCAAGGGAATCTAAAGGATTCTCACCTCCATCCTCAGAGATCTTGCACATAGTGGTTCCACCCAAACCTGGGAATCCAATTTACACTGTAATAAAACCAAAAAACAAGCAAGAAAGAATTCAGAACACTCCTTACCAAGAATCAAAGGAGCAAACCTCCAACCCGACTATCAAGAGAACCCAAATCTTAAACCATCTCCAACCTATATCCCATTATGGAATCCAAAGACTACTACACCTCACCTAAGAGATGTTCTTCTAACCTTCCAATGCTCAACCAAAATATCGCTCTCCTCTTTTAATTCCTGTAGCAACACAAATGTTCCTTTTTAGTCTATCGTGCTCAACTTCCTTTTCCTTCTTTATGCCCACCTTGGATAGTGCATAATGATTCTTTGTGTATTTTTCATTCTCGTGTTCTTCCTTCTCAATTCTTGCTTGATTTTTTTGCAATGCTTACTTGTTTCCTCTTTTCCCACTCTAGTCTCGTGTTTCCAAAGTGATCCTCTTTCCCTTAATTCCTCCCACAATGTTGTTGCAATTTTCTAGTGGTTGCATGGGAATACACTCTTTTTCACCCTTGTTTATTCTCAGTCACTATGGTTCTTTGTGTTCGTGTGGTCATGGGGAGGCTGTTGTGCCAGCTACCCCTTCCACTTGGTTGGTTTACTTTAGGCTATCCCACCTGCAAGCGCAATCCATCCACTTAAAATTTTTGTCCTCTTTGCATTGTGGATTTATCCAAAGTAGGAATGATTCTTCTATCCTTATTTTATTTCTCAATTAAGTGATAAAACTAGTCCATTTAAAGCACACCTACCACCCTTCCATGGTTGTCATAAAGCTAGTGAAACTTCCTTCAAATCCCAAACAATCTCCTTCCTCAAACTCTGGAATCTATGTTCAAATTCTGAAGCCTATTTTTAATTATAATCAAAATAGACTCAATATTTACAATGAGGGTGATTAACTAGGGGTTTTCACAAACCCTTATCCTTTGGAAGAACATTGTCCTTAGTGTTTTATGATAGAGTAAAACTAAAAAAATATATTTAAACCAAACACAATCATTTAGAGCTTTATGTACACAACTCTATATAACATTTACAAATTTATTTGCAATTTCTTCATTCATAAACATACATGGATATGTTTCCTACTTTTGATCAACCATCTCACATGTGGCTTCCTGAGGCCCAAAGTGCTTCCACTACACCTTTAATTGCTTTATTTCTCAATTATGGAGTGTGATATGCCTTCGATATAGGATGCATTGAGGTTTGTTCCACACTGTTTTGTAACCATTAGGAAAATTACAATAAAATCGGATCTCTCGCCATTCGATGAACCTTCCTACAAATCTGAAATAAAAACCATTTTAAGAGTTACAAGAATCCTAGATTACATTATGAAAAAAACTCTAATTTCAGTCATTGTTGCACTTTTCCCGTTGGTAAAGTGCAACAACGCATGTTGAATCATTACAACCTATGAGCATTGTCGCAAATTCCTGCATTAAAAAGGTGTGAAAACCTTTCTACATGGGTAAACAAAAAGTAAATTCTAGAAGCCTTGTTGAGGAATCTTATCCCAACAACATGAACTCGAGCTCCTACCTATCTATGACTCATCCTAAGAATGATGGACCCAATCCCAATCTTTATGGAGCCTATCTCACATTTTTGTGGATCTCATATCATGGAAAATGGATATCCAACCTCTTCTCCTCTCCTATAAATACAGTGTAGGTCAAAGGGGAAGGGGTTGTATTTTTAAGTACTTGGTTTATGTCGTTATACTATCCAAATTGAGGTTGAAGGCTTGTCTGCAAAGGAAGGATTAGAGATCTTTGGGTGGAGGCTTATGACATCAAGGCCTGGGTTGTGATCTCTCCCTCTTATTTGTTAATACAATATATACTATTTTTCTTACAT
Organism: Pinus tabuliformis; assembly: GCA_031772625.1. Taxonomy (NCBI): domain Eukaryota; kingdom Viridiplantae; phylum Streptophyta; class Pinopsida; order Pinales; family Pinaceae; genus Pinus; species Pinus tabuliformis. Next base: position 771,502,786 of record CM062811.1, on the reverse strand, counting down.
GATATGCTTATTATTTGCATTCATTGTATCATAGCTCCTTGATCTTCCGATTAGAACTTGCTTTAAATCACTACAATAGAATAGAAAAATAATGCCTAAAATAGTGCCAAAATTTAGTGTATTTCAGTTCACAAATTTGACACCTTTCCCAACAAAAAAATGGGCGCAACTAGGTATGTTTATCAAAGCACTAGATTTGGCATCAGAAATTGCGCTAGAAATAACACCATAAATAGCGCCTGTAATAGTGATGGAAAAATAGAGCCAGAAATAGTGCCATAAATAGCACTAGAAATAGTGCAAGAAATAGCACCAGGAATCTTGCTGGAAGTGGCGCTGACAGTTGCGCCAGATAGTGCTAGAAATAGCACCAAGAATAGCACCAAAAATCCTACCGGAAGGCACTGGAAATGATGTCGTGAATAGTGCCAGGTATAATGTTGGAAATAGTGTCAAACAAAGTGCTGGGAATAGAGCCAAGAAAAGCACCAATGTTAGCACTAGAAATAACGCCAGGATTGGCTTCCAATTTGGCTTCTAGTTTGGCTTCTAGTTTTACATTCAATTTTGCTTCTCGTTTTGCTTACAGCTTTTCTTCTAGTGTTGCTTTGAATTTTGCTTCCATTTTTTCTTCCAATTTTGCTTCTAGTTTTGCTTCTAGTGTGGCTTCCAATTTTGCTTCCAATTTGACTTCCATTGTTGCTTCTTTCTTTGCTTCCAAGCACTAGGAATAGTGCCAGGATTTGTATCCAGTTTGGCTTTTGATTTGACTTCTAGTTTTGCTTCTAATTTTGCTTCCAAAAATCTGTATTGTTTTGCATACAATGAAATTGATATGTTTTATTTCAATTTAATTAGTCAAATATATGATGTCTCTTAAATAAGTTATATGATTATACAATAAGTCATATGAATGCATTTGAAATATTTTATAGGATAACATTTATAAATAATTTTTAGGGAAACAAACATCCATACAAATTAACAACATAATTATACTTATTAAATCTCCATCAAAATTGAATCTACAACATCCATTATATATAAAATAACAAGATAATTATTGTTACATGATCATCATCTATAATGAAAAAAGTGAGTCAAATATCTATAATTTAAGTGAATTTGACAACATCCATCATGATCAGTAAATCAAAGCCATCGTATGTAATAAATATGCATCCAAATCATCAACCACTTTCAATATATAAAAATTGATGAGTCACTACTTATAACATAATTATCATATATAACTAAAACAAGTGAAATTCACATATACTAGTAGATCAATAATATGTGAAAATGATACATGTCCAACAGTTGACATAAGTCTAAATGATACATCATGTACAAATGATATAAATAAATATGATAAGTTATGGAAGACAAAATGATACGAGTCAATAATATGGTACTGGAGGCCATGAAAATGATACATATGATAGTAACCATGAAAATCAACATCAGAACAATATATAAACAATTATTTATGATGCAGTCTATATGATCATAAATGTCACTGACTGCTACCAACAATTGTACCATGATCGTCATCATCGTCACTTTTGTCGACATCGGTCTCATTTTCATCTATATATGTGTCATCATGAGCATTATCTACCATCTCAACATCAAGCCCAACGTGATCTGGATCTATGTGATGAAGGTCATTCAGAGCTTCTGGAAGATCATTGTTTTGAAAAACAAAAATTTAGAAAAAAAAGTTATTATTTATTTCATGCAATAAATAATTTCTATGTTATATATCAAATATTACAAAATATGAAATGAAACGATAATCATATTACATCATATCAAAGTGCACATACGATAATAAAATTTCAAATAAGTTACAACTAAGATGTCATTCCAATGATGTAAAACATTCAACAATTCTAATAAATGTTAGTAAAGATCATAAAAAAATTGTTATACAATTTAACTATCAATTGTAATTTCTATTACATAAGCTTAAGTACAAACCCTCTCCATTTTGTGCTATATATACACTACATTTCCACACTCAAGTGAAGGGATGGTCAATGTTTCCTTTCAATGTTGAGTATCTAGATGTAGTAAAGATGTTGAAGATGAAATGGTTATGGGGAATGAGACTAGAGTAAAAAATAGATGCCATAACAACATGTTAATGTTAAAACAACTGAAAATGTTGTAACTTCCATCATTGTTTGAAATGTTGAAACTACTGTAAAAGTTGAGGTAATAACAACTGATACTATTGAAACAATGGCCATTACAATAGAGGATGTAACAACAAATGCTGTAACAATAGATGTTGTAACAAAAGATGTTGTAACAATAGAGGGGGTAGAAAGTCATTTCATATTGCTTTTCAAAGCTTTAAAGTGGGCAGCCAAAGAGGTGTTTCTACCACCCAAAACTACACCAACACTTGGGGGATAAAGAAAACAAATTGAGAAGCACAAACATAGGTAACAATGGATTAAGAAGTAGGTGCTGTAACAACGAATGTTGTAACAATAGATGTTGTAACAACAGATGTTGTCACATCAGATGTTTTAACAACAAGCCATTTCATATTGCCTATTAAAGCTTGAAAGTGGGTAGCCAAAGAGGCGTTTCTGCTACCCAACTCTGCACCAACACTTGGGGGATCAAGAAAACAAATTGAGTTGCACAAACATAGGTAACAACATATTGAGAAGCACAAACATAGGTAACAACGGATTGAGAAACAGATGCTATAACAATTGATGTTGTAACAAAAGATGCCATAACAACATATTGATGTTAAATATGCTAAAAATGTTGTAACAACTAATGTTGTAACACCCATTACTATTGAAAAGGTTGAAAATGCTGTAAAAGTTGATGCTATAACAACTCCTACTATTGAAACTACTGAAACAATGACCACTACAACAAATGCTATAAAAACGGATGTTGTAACAATTGAGGGGGTAGAAAGTCATTTCATATTGCTTGTCAAAGCTTGAAAGTGGGTAGCCAAATAGGTGTTTCTATCACCCAACACTACACCAACACTTGGGGGATCAAGCAAAAAAATTGAGAAGCACAAACATAGGTAACAACTGATTGAGAAACAACAGATGTGTAACATCACCCAAACCCTCAAATACTATTAGAGGAATAGGATAAAACATATTATCTTTTTTTTTTCCTCCGAACTCTACTTGGATTCCCAACTCGTCATAAATGTTATATATATATATATATATATATATATATATATATATATATATATATATATATATATATATATATATATATATATATATATATATATATATATATATATATATATATATATATATATATATATATATATATATATACATATTAGGCTCTATTTAATGCTGATTTGAAATCGGATTAGGTGTTTTCTTCCTCTTTTCCAAATTCGAATAAAAAAACTTAGGACTGTGTCGGCGTGTTGCAAGCATAAAAATGGGTCTTGAAACAACAAATTTTACAATGACTCTTCAAATCATGAATTAGTATTAATATGTAACTTAACATAATGAACATAATAACACATAGTCCATGAAGGCATAACAAAGAGCAATACAATGGTTTGTTGATAGAGTTCATCCCTCCTGGGCTACATCTTTGGGCCTATAACATGACTAGACCACTCATATATTCAGTATCAATGAAGTACATAAAAATTTGCTGCATGTAAATATGTGGTTATTACCCCTACAAGGTAATGTTCTCCTACAAATAACTCTCACAACATCAACAAATCAAAACATCTCCTACAAAGATGACATACTTCAACTGAAATGAGCTAAAAACATAATGTGAACCCTTCAATTCCACATTGAAGCACATAATCAAAACTTCATGTTAAGAGAAGTTAAACTTGAGTTGAATCCTATTGGTTACAGCTACTACAATAGCCTTCTAGAAGTGAGAATACTCCTACAAAGTATTCTCCATGCCCAAATACTTCCAGAACAGCTTCCAAACCCTGACTGATCCATACACCTTTAGTCTAAAACCTGCAAAAAGACTCTGAAGATGTGCTTAAAACAAAAATCATAGGTTATCAATGGATTTGGAACATCCAAAAACCCCTAAAAAACCTATTTCTGAGCTCAATTTCGATAAAAACTCAAAAGGTTATGAGCTTCCAAACTCTCTCATGAACTTGACTGTTAACCATCCTACAAATTTGACCTTTTGGCTAACTGTCCTACAAATCCACCCATAAAATCGCTAATGGAGCAACAATTTAGCCCTCCGTAGGTGAATTTTGTCGGATCATTAATTTAGCCTCTAACGTCTTGAGACCGAATATACAGGCCATATGGGTGCATCGGGCCGAGGGTTGGGCATTAATGCCTGCCCCCACTAGTTAAGCCCTTTAACATTGAGCGAATGGACTTATGGGCACCATGGGGCGAGATGCTGGGCTAACAGCCCACCATAACCACTGGGCCCCTAAAATCTGTGTGACGGGGTCACATGTGGTCCACGGGGCCTGGGGTTGGCCCCCTTCTTTGGCACCATCCACAACCACCAAAACTTTCATTGTTTGTGGTCACGTCGGGTCCATTGGGCCTAGCCCCCTCCAACTACGGGCCAGGACTAAGCCCTAGAGTTATGAGGAATTTGGTATCTATGGATAAATACTAATTCCCTAGGTAGGTAGCTATACCTAGAACCACAGATTTAAAGTGCTTATCCTTTTTCTACAAATGATAAATAAGACAAAGGAATCAAAGGACCTACTTGTTCTTTCACTTTCCTTTTGTCTCCTTTGTTTAACTCCCGTCGCTCCTTCTCGAACTTAACTCGCTCAAAAAGAACCTGCAAGCATAAACAAAAGATAAAGAACCAATCAAAGCAAGAGATATATCGAATACAAGTAAATGGAATCAGATACATTCACATATATAAACATCTTATTTCAAGATAAGCATATGGAAAAAGATATAAACTGCTTTATTAAGTAGAAGGAAGAATTACAACCATGAAGTCCGATCCATTGTCACTCTTCCAGCTTGGGTTCCAACCAACATCACATCAATAGCACAACACTCTGGAAGCATAACAACACTTGCTTATACTCTCAATTCTCACGCCAATAGTATCTCCTTACAAATTCTCAAAGTCCAGCCCCTGATCACTTAGATGCGTGCTCAATTTATAGGCAAATGGAGGAGGTTTTGTCATAAATGAGGGTATTGAATGGCCTTCCAAACTTAGAGTTAGTTTCCATGGAGGAAGGGATGGGAGGATAGGAGGTTACTTAACTCATTCCCTATCCAATTTTGAGCTTATAGGAAATGATAAGTGTGGGAATCTTCTAGATGGCCCCAGAAGATAAGAATATTCCCAGAACCCTATGTGAATTCCGCTCAATCTCACCCAGCGCAGGTCGAAGTGGGCATAGGTGCTCTGCAGAGTTCCTTGACATGGGCCTACCTACACTGAAGCGCACTTACCATGTCCAAGGCTGTGCTGGTCCCTCAAGGAGGAAATTATGGAGGGTTTCAGGCCAAAAAACTCTTAGGGAAGGAGGCATTCAAAATGATGAGTTGTCTAGGGCATGTAGCAACTAAATTAGGGTTTGATGAGCCCTAATGGTATTGTTTGAATGATGGGAGTGATGTGCCCGAATGGATTTTCAACAGCTACCCCCTAAAGCATGAAGTCGAAAATAATGATATTGAGTGATATGCTTTATGATGTGATGAGGAGGTTCCGAAGTGGTTGGTGACTTGCATCGATTACAATACATAATTTCATGATATTTTGATTTTTTCTCATGAATTGTTGAGGGAAGGCATACCCATGCTTAGCATATAAACTTTCATTACAAGTAAATAGAAAATCGTCTACAGATATAGACACATGATAGGATGACCATCAATGTAAAGCCATTGTACAGATGATTTGGTAGATTTCCTAAAATCGCAGCCCGGATGGATGAAACTAGATCCGTGGTCTTCTATCTCATTCAATCGTTCACTTAAGTATGAGTATAACCATGTGAATATGTGATCTGAAGTAGAACATGGGAAGACACCATCTGATTACCAACCAATGATGTAAAACATTAACATACGCGAGAGAAATCACCGATAATGATAATGATCCTCAAGGTACTGCAGTACATTTTGCATGGTGTGAATGGATGTTTTGATGTCGAACACCATATAATTCTTTTGGTCGAAGGCCAGTGATGTCAACTTGTCACCAGAAGTGAGAAACCGATCATTGATGTATGCAAGCCTCAAGGTACTGGAAGGGTGTTTCCAAGTCAACTTCTTGGATAATGTGTTGATGTCAACAATAAGTGACTTGTTGCAGGAGGGCCTTGATGTATCCCACATCAACGACACGAAATGAGTGTAATTATTTTGGAGACGTAATTTTGACTGACAACACAAGGTTTAGGAATGGCGGTCATGAAAATGAAGGTTTATGAATATTGCAAAGGATGAATTTTAAACTGAGGGATGGATTGGCAGCATTGACCCAAAACAAAAGTAATGGATGGTATGATAGACCAAGGTATGATGACCATCAAGTAGATAACCTAACCCAAATAGTCACAATGGTGAAGTGAAAGTGTCATGTTCAAGAGCGACCTACTACCATAATAGTGGTTTACCCCTTTCCCCATTTTCCCCAGTCATTGCTAACCAGTACCTCTTTATTTTTATCAATCTTGACGAGGATAACATATTATTGTTGTATAATTCCACCCTTTGGGTGAATCCATCACTATGTGATGTTTTAACGAGCCTAGTGAAGGTGAAACTCGGTCTTGTCATGATGGACAAGATTTTCGCTATTTGATGTTTTAACAAGTCTAACGACAATGATAACTCGGTCCTTTTCATGTTTAGAGATTTTGAAAAGGGACAAAAAGAAAAATCCACAAGTCCTTTTTTGTATATTTGTCTCTCAAGTCCGAAAAAGCGTAAAACAATACAAGAGAGAACCTATTGACCATGTTCAGTCAACGTATTCCTTTTTCGTAAATAATCTATCTCAGCCTAAAAAAGGGTTAAACTTATACTGAGTAGATGTCATTTCCAATCCGTTAACAAGTTGAAAAGGAAAAGTGCTCGACAATATTTTCATATTTTGAAAGTCTGGAAAGATCTTAAAGAGGACTCCAAGGGGGTTCCTTTTTCAATGTTTAACAGAGCTCGAAAAAGAGATAAAAGTATGCTCTGTGGTCAAAATACAATTCACGATCGTGCACGTCAAATTCTGCAAGTCAACTGTAAATCTATTCAAAGCAACACCAAACAGATTAAACATACCTATTTCATTGGTAAATATAGGTAAATACTAAATTTTACTCATTTAATGCTCATGAAATAAGCATAAAAATAGGAATTTACAATTTTATTTTCACCATTTGAAATTTACCATTCAGCTTGTGCTCTGACCCTATTTTTTACCTCGATCTTTATCGGTTGATTGCGAGAGATTTTGCGGATCATTTCTCATGTCGTCTGGAACAGGTAGGAGATCTACCCCTCCTCTTTCTTTTCATATCATTCTTTTACTGTTTCATGCAAGTTTTTATGGTTTTTAGGGTCCTCGGGGTTTGAATTTTTCACCCTGGGACCAACGTAGGCTTGCATGTTGAAAACTACACTAGGGAGCACCCAGATAGAAGGGATTCTGCACTAAAACATAGTGTCTCCTTGCCTGGGCTGCGCTGGGCGAGTTTCACAAACTTGTTTCACCAAATTGACCCAAAATTTCTTTAGTTTTTCGCATGATCCTAACGAAGCTTATGGTTTGATTTCAGGCTTTCATCAGATCAGAATGTCTATTACTTGGCGAGAGAGAGAGCATGAATAACAAGACATGGTTGCTCTAAATGATCCGGGTACAGTTGAGGCCCTCAGAAACTGTGGGTTGCTCAAATACTTCAAGTTGTTCGGAATGAGGCAACAATCAGAACTATTGCAGTTCCTAGTTCATGCATGGGATCCACCAGATCAGGCTTTTCACATAAGAGACAAAGTTGTCCCTATTGTGATAGATGATGTTTAATTTTTTACAGGGTTTTCGATATGTGGTGCCCCCATATCTCTTTCAGGTGCTTCCCGTGGAGGGGAGTCAGTGAGGGACTATGTTTGACAATTCTATCAGCCAGGTACACAGCCTAGTAGGGACGAAAAGATAATTGTCAAAGATATCTGTGATTTGCCTTTGAGAACAATCCTTTTCACCATCACAAAGTTGGTAGGCAATGTGACACTTCATCTGGCGAACAAATCATATGTTCAGTATGCACTTGAGTGTCTTGAGCCAACTTTATTCAACTGGTGTGAGGCAGTACTTTCTTCACTGGAATCGATCCAACTGATTCCAATCTTGTGGTTTTAAACCATGCAGGTTATACGCCGCAGTTACCAGCGCAATTAGCATTCCTGATTCAAGTAAATGCCTTGAATAAACTTTTTGATCGAACCATTATTGACGAGGGGGCATCTACTTGTATAATGTCTATGAGTTGCTGGAAAACACTTGGCTCACTGCCTTTGTCACGTTCACCAACAATGTTAAAATATTTTGACGGATGCACATATACGCCTTGTGGGATATTGAGTAATCTATAAATCGAACTAGGAGGCAAAACAATAACTGTTGAAGTCGAGGTTGTTGATTGACCCCTTGACTACAACATTTTACTAGGAAGACTGTGGGTTTATGCTATTGTTGCTGTGGTTTCAACATACTTTCGTATGATTGCATTCCCTCATAAAGGTGGAATCACAGTTATTGACCAACTCGCCTTCTTCACCTCTTGTTCACAGGTTACTGGAAGCATTTCGTTGGTACACGGACCCTCGTATCTCTTCAAAACATTGGTTTAGGTTTCTTTAAAGATTCTTCCCTAATGGGTACTTTTTCACCACCACCACCATCAAACTTGGCGGAAGTGGAAAAAGTTGAGACTTGCAACATGATATCTTCCACTTCATCTAACTTAAGTAAGATTACTAATAGTTTTGAAGCTGATAATAGTAATGAAATCATGTCGCTAAGTCCTATTGAGCTAGCATAGAAATCAATATTTATGGCTTGTGCGGCGAATCCAAATCCATTTTCGTCAATTGTATGGGTAGATCGTTCATTAGAATATGGTACTTCCTCCGATCCTTTTTCACGTATATTTTCTACTGATGAAGGAATCATCAAATCAATGATGATGGAAGGGGAGCCATGGGAAGATTATCATCATCGTTCCCATCTTCCAGATCACAAAGAAGATTATTCAAACAAACTTAATCACCCTTCAGTTGTCGATTTCCTTTCGAATGCTATTTTCATGGATACAGTGGATTCTAAGCGAAACCTATCAAATATCGAAAAAACTATTTCTATCAATATTTCGACCGAACCTAACATTGTAGAAAACATTCATGTTGGAAAATATTGTTCTCCATTAAAACTTGATATTTACCATGCTCTTTTTCGTGAATTTCGAGATATATTTGCATGGTCATATGCGGAGATGCCAAGAATTGACTCTATTATAGTTGAACATGAAATAAAAATGTATCCTGATGTCAAACCAGTGCGACAGCGCCTCTGTCCTGTTCATCCAAAGAAGGCTGTTGTTATTAAAATAGAAGTTGAAAAACTTTTGCATGCTAGTTTCATTTACCCTGTTCCTCTTATTGATTGGGTTTCCAGTATTGTTCTTGTCATGAAGAAACAAGGGACAATACGAGTGTGCATCGATTATAGGGATGTTAATTAGGCTTGTCCAAAAGACAATTATCCTACTCCCTTTATCAACTATATTATTGATGAATGTGCCAGATGTGAAATATTCTCATTCATGGATGGTTTTTCCGGCTATAATCAGATCAATATCCTCCTAGAAGACCAATATAAAACTACTTTTATTTGTCCATGGGGCACATTCGCAGATAGGAAACTCCCGTTTGGTTTGAAGAACGCAAGGGCAACATTTCAGAGGGAAATGAATTATGCCTTCCATGACATCAAACATATTGTTCAACCATACCTTGACGATTTACCTGCTCATTCACGAAAGCAGACTGATCAACCGCAGCATTTGAGAGCTATATGTTTACAGTGCCGACACTAAAAAATACGACTCAATCCACCCAAATTTGTGTTTTGTGTTGTTTTTGGTCGTTTTCTTGGATTCGTAGGGTCTAAGGAGGGAATTTGACTTGATCCACTTAAGGTTCAGGCAATTCTTGATTTCTCTCCACCTTCAAATCTAATCCAATTACAGAGACTCCAAGGGAAGGCTAACTTTCTGAGGAGGTTCATTCCCAATTATGCTGAAATGGCTAAAGATTTACTCATTTATTGAAAAAGGGGATACCCTTCCATTGGGACCAGGTTGCGCAAGATTCCTTTGTTGCTCTTAAAGATATCTTGATTAGAGCCTCATTAATGTATTCCCTGAATTATCAAAACGACTACTTCCTGTATCTCGCCACTGGAGATACAACCATTGGAATGGTTTTAGTCCAAGAAGAAGATGGGATTGAACATCCGATATATATTTGAGCCGAAATCTCAATGATACAAAAGTTAAGTACTTTTACGTCCAAAAGTTAGCTCTAGTTGTTGTTCAAGATGTACATAGATTTCGCCACTATATCCTGCTCCGAAAGACCACTGTCATTTTGGATTGCAACCCTATGACATATAGTTTGTCACGTAAATTGCTAGGGGGCAAATAATAAAAATGGATTGTCATTTTGCAAGAGTTTGATTTGGAATTCATCAAGTCCAAATCAAAGAAATCTTTAGTCTTCATCGAGCTTCTTTGCGACCTTCCCCCGAATACCATTGATTCAACATCAGAACCATCAATTCTGGATGAGTCTCTGTTCCTAATTTTTTCATCTGATGTGTGGTATGGAGATATATTGATTTATCTCTAGACCCAAAATTTCTGGCCTGATACCTCTCGCTCTCAACAACGACGTATCCGATACCAAGCCAAATATTATCTGATCATTGGTGACACTCTTTATCATCGTGGTATCGATAAGATTTACAAAGGTACCTCACTCATGAGGAAGCCGAGAAAGCTTTGAATGATTGCCATTCAGGTGCTTGTGGTGGACACTTATCTGGTTATGCTACCACGCAGAGAATTCTATGTGCTGGTTACTTCTAGCCTTCCATATTCAAAGATTTCATAATTGCTATCAGAAATTGTCACGCGTGCCAGATCTATGACCGTAAAGCTAGATTACCACCTGCACCCTTGCATCCTCTCGTCGTTGTTGGACCATTCACCAAATGGGGCATTGAATTCATGACATGTAACTCCACCTCGGCTGGAGGGCATGGGTACATTATAGTCTCTGTTGACTATTTTACCAAATGGGCCGAGGCAGTACCAACATTAAAAAACAGTGGTGAGATGACTACTCTTTTCTTTTTCAACCACGTTGTTGCCCAGTTTGGTGTACCATATGCTATAGTCACAGATCATGGATCACATTTTCGCAATCACATGATGGCTGAGTTAATTGCTAAGTTAGGACTTTCACATGATAGTTCTACTCCTTATTATCCGCAAGATAATGGACAACTTGAGGCCATCAATAAAGTCCTGAAGTAAATGCTTCAAAGAATGATAGGGGTTCATAAACGAAACTAGAATTTAATATTGTACTCTTCCTTGTGGGCATATCGAACCCTTGTGAGAAATGCAACTGGATTCACACCCTTTCAATTGGTGTATGGTCGGGAGGCAATCTTGTCGATACAATGCAACATTTCATCTCTCAAACTTGCGATTGAACTATTACCTGACACTTCTGAAGAAGAAGCATGTTTCTTGGAACTTATCCATCTAGATGAAACCCATCATGAAGCCGCATTGGCTAACGAAGCGCATAAGAAATGAATCAATGCACAATATGACAGAAATGTTAAGCCTCACATTTTCTCAGAAGGAGACCTAGTCTTGCTTTATGATCAGGAAGCTGATAAACTAGGAGTAGGAAAATTTGAACTGCTTTGGATGGGTCCTTATATTGTCAAGCGTGTTTGGCAAAAGTTGCCTACGAATTGGTGGATTATGATGGAATTCCCTTGTCGTGGACCCGAAATGGGCTGTACCTCAAACGTTACTATGCTTAATTGAGTGTAGTAAAAATCACTATATATATGATTTAATTGCATGTGTGTGTGTGTCAGTGTGTCTTTTAGAGTTTTTATGTGGTTAAGTAATCCACTTTGAATTTGTTGCAGATGTCGGAACCTTTGGAACCATTTGTTGGTTATGCCAATGGTGCTACTCGTAGTACACAGAACCTATCTTCTGCAACATGGGCCATTTTCGCTCCAAGTGGAAAATTAGTGAGTTTTCAAGGGATTTGTATCGGTCAATTGACAAACAATATCACTGAGTATAGTGCGTTGATCGAAATTCTCTCTGATGCCATTTCACTTGGCATTTGTTGAATCATCGTTAGGCTGGACTCACAACTCGTCGTACTGCAACTAACAAACATTTATACCATCTAAAACCCAACAATTCTTCATATGTTCCTTAGAGTTTGTATTTTGGAAAGACATTTTGAGTACATTCAATATCAACATATTTCCAGAAACTTTAACACATTAACTGACTCATTAGAAAACTATGTGTTAAATAGACATTTGTGACACATGTAAAAGTAAATTTTCAATTCACATCATTAGTTGAATAGGATTGCACATAACCATATATATAAAAACTCTGAAAGTAAAAATAGATAGATGTTTTAAAGTTTTTACAAAATTTGTGTCCAAGACATGTTTGGTCATCTAACCTAAAAACTCAAAATGCATGCAAAAGACATCCTAGGTAGACCTAGTGATGCTCATGATAATAGGTCACAGCCTGAACTATCATGCGTAAGAGCTGCATCCAATGGCCTGGAACACCAATAGTATGGCGCTGTAGCCTCATAGGTAACTCCTCGATCCAAACATCCAGAATACCAAGGGTAAATCCCTCCACATGATACTACAACTCTGTTAGTGTCTTGGCCAAATCCAAATCCTGGAGAACTGCTCTCCCAATGTTTCTCTGTGCTAGCCCACCTGCCTCCTGTTGGTGCCTCATAGGTCGAATAGTACCCACATTTGCATGTATGAGAACGATTTTAGTTTAGTCAGAATGTCTATTACTTGGCGGGAAAGAGAGCATGATTAACAATACATGGTTGCCCTGAATGATCCTAGTACAGTTGAGGCCCTCAGAAACTGTGGGTTTCTCAAATACTTCAAGTTGTCCAGAATGAGGCAACAATCAGAACTATTGCAGTTCCTAATTCATGCATGGGATTCGATAGATCAGGCTTTTCACATAAGAGACAAAGTTTTCCCTATTGTGATCGATGATGTTTACTTTCTTACAATGTTGTCGAGACGTGGTGCTCCCATATCTCTTTCAGGTGATTCTCATGGAGGGGAGTCAATGAGGGACTATGTTCGACAATTCTATCAGCTAGGTACACAACCTAGCAAGGACGGAAAGATAATCATCAAATATATCCATGATTTTCCTTTGAGAACAATCCTTTTCACCATCACAAAGTTGGCAGGCAGTGTGACACTTCATTTGGCGAACCGATCATATGTTTAGTTGTCTTGAGACAACTTTATTCAACTGGTGTGAGGTAGTACTTTCTTCACTGAAAGAGTAGCAACCAAAGGTAAAGAGCGGTGAGACCAAGAACTTTAGCTATGTATCACTCTTAATTGCTTTTATCTTAGAAAGAATTCCATTGGTGCAACCCCAACATGTAACACTAGGTGTAACTGGTCCTAGAGATCCACAGATGCAGTAGTGGGTCGAATTGATGGCTAGAAAATGTTGGTCAGTCATCGATTACATTTACCACTACATTCTTCAGTTGGCTCGATCGACAACACATTGTCATTGAGGAGCATCCATACTTAGGGATGGACTTTCGTGGAGATCCAGAGTTGAGTCTACCAGTGGGCGCTCAATGGGGTGCTATAGGTAAATTGTTTTTGACCAAAATGTTTTTTGATTTTTAAGTTTCTACATGTTTTTGTGTTTTGATGTTCCAAGACTAAACTAAAATCATTCTCATGCATGCAGATGTGGGTATTTTTCAACCTATGAGGCACCAACAGGAGGCAGGTGGGCCAACGTGGAGAAACATTGGGAGAGCAGTTCTCCAGGATTTGGATTTGGCCGAGACACTGACAGAGCTGTAGAATCATGTGGAGGGATTAACCCTTGGTATTTCAGATGTCTGGATCGAGGAGTTACCTATGAGGTTGCAGTGCCATACTATTGGTGTTCTAGGCCGTCAGATGTAGCTCTTGCACATGATAACTCAGGCTGTGACCTGTTATCATGAGCATCACTAAGTCTACTTAGGATGTTTTTTGCATGAATTTTGAGTTTTTAGGTCAGATGACCAAACATGTCTTGGACACAAATTTTGTAAAAACTTTTAAAACATCTATCTATTTTTACTTTCAGAGTTTTTATATATATGGTTATGTGCAATCCTATTCAACTAATGATGTGAATTGAAAATTTACTTTTACATGTGTCGTAAATGTATATTTAACATAGTTTGCTAATGAGTCGGTTAATGTGTTAAAGTTTCTGGAAATATGTTGATATTGAATGTACTCAAAATGTCTTTCCAAAATACAAACTCTAAGGAACATACGAAGAATTGTTGGGTTTCAGACGGTATAAACATTTGTTAGTTGCAGTATAACGAGTTGTGAGTCCAACCTAACGATGATTCAGTGAATGCCAAGTGAAATGGCATCAGAGAGAAGTTTGATCAATGCGCTATACTCAACGATATTGTTCGTCGATCGATCGATACAAATCCCTTGAAAACTCACAAACTCGCCACTTGGAGCGAAAATGGCCCATGCTACAGAAGATAGGTTTTGCATACTACGACTAGCACCATCAGCGTAACCAACAAATGGTTCCAAAGGTTTCGACATCTGCAACAAATGCAAAGCGGATTACTTAACCACATAAAAATTCTAAAAGACACACTGACACACACAAATGCAATTAAAGCATATATACAGTGATTTTTACTACACTTAATTAAGCATAGTAACATTTAAGGTACAACCCATTTTTGGGCTGGGACAATGGAACTCCATCATAATCCACCAACTCGAAGGTGCCTTTTGCCAAAACACGCTTGACAATATAAGGACCCATCCAAAGCGGTTCAAATTTTCCTACTCCTAGTTTATCAGCTTCCTGATCGTAAAGCAAGACTAGGTCTCCTTCTGAGAAAACGCGAGGCTTGACATTTCTGTCATATTGCGCCTTGATTCATTTCTTATGCGCTTCGTTAGCCAATGCGGCTTCATGACGGGTTTCATCCAGATGGATAAGTTCCAAGAAATGTGCTTCTTCTTCAGAAGTGTTGGGTAACAGGTCAATCGCGAGTTTGAGAGATGAAATTTCGCATTGTATCGGCAAGATTGCCTCCAGACCATACACCAATTGAAAGGGTGTGAATCCAGTTGCATTTCTCACTGAGGTTCGATATGCCCACAAGGCATAGTACAGGATTAAATGCTAGTTTCGTTTATGAAACCCTATCATTCTTTGAAGCATTCAATTCAGGACTTTGTTGATGGTCTCAACTTGTCCATTAGCTTGCAGATAATAAGGAGTAGAACTATCATGTGAAAGTCCCAACTTAGCAGTGAACTCAGTCATCATGTGATTGCAAAAATGCAATCCATGATTTGTGACTATAGCCTGTGGTACACCAAACCGGGCAACCACGTGGTTGAAAAAGGAAATAACAATCGTCTTGCCATTGTTGTTTAATGTTGGCATCACCTCGGCCCATTTTGTGAAATAGTCAACGGAGACTACAATGTACCCATGCCCCCCGGCTGAGGTGGGGTTACGTGTCATGAACTCGATGCCCCATTTGGTGAATGCTCCAACAGTGACGACAGGATGCAACGGTGCAGGATACGGTCATAGATCTGGCATGTGTGATAGCTTCTGACAACGATTATGCAATATTTGAATATAGTAGGCCAGAAGTAACCAGAACGAAGAATTCTCCATGTGGTAGCATAACCAGATAAGTTTCCACCACAAGCACCTGAATGGCATTCATTCAAAAATTTCTTGGCTTCCTCATGAGTGAGGCACCTTCGTAAAATCATATCGATACCACGACGATAAAGAGTGTCGCTAATGATCAGATAATATTTGGCTTGGTTTCGGATACGTCACTATTGCGAGCGAGAGGTATCAGGCCAGAAAGTTTGGGTCTAGAGATAAATTAGTATATCTCCATACCATGCATCAGATGACAAAATTAGGAATAGAGACTCATCTAGAATTGATGGTTCTGATGTTGAATCAATGGTATTCGAGGGAAGGTCGCAAAGAATCTCGGCGAAGACTAGAGATTTCTTTGATTTGGATTTGATCAATTCCAAATCAAATTCTTGCAAAATGATGATCCATTTTGAGTATTTCCCCCCCAACAATTGACGTGACAAAATATATGTCATAGGGTTGCAATCCGAAATGACAGTGGTCTTTCAGAGTAGGATAAAGTGGCAAAATCTTTGTAGAGCTTGAACAATAGCGAGAACTAACTTTTCGACGTAAGAGTACTTAAATTTTGTATCATTGAGATTGTGGCTCAAATAATATATCGGATGTTCAATCCCATCTTGTTCTTGGACTAAAACCATTCCAATGGTTTTATTTGCAGTAGCGTGACACAAGAAGTAGTCGTTTTGATCATTCGGGGAATACATTAATGAGGCTCTAATCAAGGTATATTTAAGAGAATAAAAGGAAGCTTGCACAACCTGGTCCCAATGGAAGGGTATGCCCTTTTTCAATAAACGAGTAAATCCTTTAGCCATTTCAACATAATTGGGAATGAACCTCCTCAGAAAGTTAGCCTTCCCTTGGAGTCTCTGTAACTGGAGTAGATTTGAAGGTGGAGGCAAATCAAGGATTGCCTGAACCTTAAGTGGATCAAGTCGAATTCCCTCCTTAGAGACTACGAATCCAAGCAAACGACCATCACCAACACAAAAACACACATTTGTGTGGCTTTAGTCGTATTTTTTAGTGTCGGCACCGTAAAAATATAGCTCTCAAATGTTGCGAGTGATCAGTCCGCTTTTGTGAATGAGCAGGTAAATCGTCAAGGTATGGTTGAACAATATGTTGGATGTCATGGAAGGCATAATTCATTGCCCTCTGAAATGTTGCCCCTACGTTCTTCAAACCAAATGGGAATTTCCTATAAGTGAATGTGCCCCATGGACAAATAAAAGCAGTTTTAGATTGGTCTTCTGGGCAGATATTGATCTAATTATAGCCGGAAAAACCATCCATGAATGAGAATATTTCACATCTGTCACATTCATCAATGATCTGGTCGATAAAGGGAGTAGGATAATTGTCTTCTAGACAAGCTTGATTAACATCCCTATAATTGACGCACACTCGTATTGTCCCTTGTTTCTTCATGATAGGAACAATACTGGAAACCCAATCAGTAAGAGGAATAGGGTAAATGAAACTAGCATGCAAAAGTTTTACAACTTCTATTTTAATAGCAGTAGCCTTCTTTGGATGAACAAGATGGAGGCGTTGTCGTACTGGTTTGACATCTGGATACATTTTGATTTCATGTTCAACTATACTAGAGTCAATTCCTAGCATCTCCTCGTATGACCATGCAAATATATCTTGAAATTCAAGAAAATAGCACGGTAAATATCAAGTTCTGATGGAGAACAATGTTTTCCAACATGAATGTTTTTTACAATGTTAGGGTTGGTCGAAATATTGATAGAAATGGTTTTTTCGATATTTGAAAGGTTTCACTTGGAATCTACTTCATCTATGAAAAGAGAATTCGAAAGGAAATCAATAATTGAAGGGTGATTAAGTTCGTTTGAATAATCTTCTCTGTGATATGGAAGATGGGAATGATGGTGATAATCTTTCCATGGTTCTCCTTCCATCATCGTTTCTTGGATGATTCCTTCATCAATAGAAAATATACGTGAAAAAGGATAGGAGGAAGTACCATATTCCAACGAACAATCTACCCATACAATTGACGAAAATGGATTTGGGTTCGCCGCGCAAGCTAGAAAGATTGATCGTTATGCTAGCTCAATAGGGCTTAGCGGCATGATTTCATTACTACTATCAGCTTCAAAACTATTGGTAATCTTCCTTAAGTCAGATGAAGCGGAAGATATCATATTGCAAGTCTCAACTTTTTCCACTTCAGCCAAATTTGATGGTGGCGGTAGTGAAAAAGTACCCATTAGGGAAGAATCTCTAAAGAGACCTACACCAATGTTTTGAAGAGATAGAGAGGGTTTGTGTACCAATGGAATGCTTCCAGTAGCCTGTGAACTAGAGGCGAAGAAGACGAGTTGGTCGATAACTATGATTCCACCTTTATGAGGGAAAGCAATCGTATGAAAGTACATTGAAAACACAACAGCCATAGCATAAACCCACGGTCTTCCTAGTAAAATGTTGTAGTCAAGGGGTCCGTTAACAACCTCAACTTCAACAATTACTATTTTTCCTCCTAGTTCGATTTGCAGATTACTCAATATTCCACAAGGCGTATATGTGCATCTGTCAAAAGCTTTTAACATTGTTGGTGAACATGACAAAGGTGGTGAGCCAAGTGTTTTCCAGAAATTCATAGACATAATACAAGTAGATTCCCCCTCGTCAATAATGGTTCAATGAATATTTAAGGCATTTACTTGAATCAGGAATGCTAGCTGCGTTGGTAACTGTGGCGTATAACCTGCATGGTTGAAAACGACAATATTGGAATCAGTTGGATCGATTCCACTAATTGTTGACAACAAAGCTTGCTTTTGGGAGGGACAGTTCTAAAGTACCTCAAGTGTTGATATAGAAGAAGGTGACTAAGCCAAATCTTCTACTATGTTATAATTCTGTGCAGCTCGAGCTCAAGGGTTAAATGTTGATTTATGTACAACTCCCTTAGGTGGTTTTATTGTTATCTCTAGTGCAATAGGTGGTGGAATAGGATCATTCGAAGTTGAAGTCGAAGGGTTAGGTCGATCAGCCTGGTTATTTGACAACAATGGTTGATTTCCATAAAATGCTCATCGTTACAGATCAAACATGGGTAATGAGGTTTCCTAGTCGAAGGAGAGGAATCATATGATTTCTCTTGAGGAGAGTTATTTTGTTTCTTCTTTTTTTTCCCATTCTTCTTACTTCCTGGTTTCTTTTCATTCTTGCCCTTGTCAGATGACACGACATTGATTTCAGAAGTAAGAGTGTTATTAGGTGCATTTGTAGTTTGATTGGAAATGGAAAGTGTTTGACTAGATGGTATACCTACTATTTGTGTGCTTGAAGAACCAATCACACCATCACCAGCATGAGAGTCCTTATTCGATGGTGGAGGAGGAACAATGAAAGCTAGTCGGGGTGCATTCGGGATCTTATTGTAGAGCGTGCCAGATTGTGTATAAATCAAGTCCAAATATTGGGCACGAGCAATTACTTGCTCTTCTGTGACAACTCCACCTTTTGCCACATCCTCAGTGATATATGGCAGTTTTGGGGCAAAGTGATTACCTGTCATTTAATTTTTCAACCCGGGGGTTTAGTAAACTTGTGAAGCATGCATGCACTATGTGTGCTAGAAATTGTCTTTTAGTTTAGATCAATCTAACTACAAAATAATGAAAACCAGTTCATCTAATCTATGAAATCAAATAATGAAAATGAAATTCAACTAACCTGTGAAATCAAAAACAACTAATGTATGCTTAGTTACTCCAACATTCAATTATGAAGTGTTACCTTCTTGAGATGATGTGTAAGCAACTATTTATACTTTAACTTCTAATGTCATAGAAAAGCAAGTAAAGGGTGTAGAAAATAACTCAGTAATTGCATGTATCAAATATTCAACCATTCAATCTTGAAATATGATTAAATCAATTTCTTAGAATGATCTTTAGGAATATCAGTTAATGCAATTAATTGAGGGTCTTAAAAGCAAATATAAAAGCATGAAAAATTAAATCTCAATGATTGCATAGGTTGAACATTCAATCACCCAATTTGAAGTCACCTTCTTGGCCTGATCCTTTATTCAATTATAAAATGAATTGATAGTTTGATCTAAGAAAGTGAATAACAGAACATGAAAGGAAACTAAATAACTATGAGCCCTTGCCTCAAACTTATTCCAATTAGAAAATACATAAATCTTCCCTATTGAAATGTTTTTAAAAAAGCAAAGATTACATAGTCATTCTAAAACCAATACTAAGAAAGCAAATGAACTTTCATCTATAAAAGCAATTAAATCTCACAATCATTAGATGGCCATTCCAATGGTGTATGAGGATGGCAAGTGAAGAAGCTCCATATGCAAGCAAAACTAAATCTTCAAATCTCCAAGTATAAGCTCCAAATTCTCTATTGAAAACATGAGCATCTCTCCAACTTTACACATGCCTTTCAAAGGAGAAGGCTCTCCTATTTATACAAAAACATAAGAAGCTACCCTATTTAATGAGGATCCACTAAAATATCATATAGTTACAACAAAATAGCTCATAATGAGACACATATCCCCTAAGAGTCTCATAGAGTTCTAATCCAAATAAGAAATGATGAGACACCTCATAGAGTTACAATCCAAATAGGACACATATCCTTCTTTGACCTTTATCCAAATCTCCTTTGAAGGGAATTTGAATTTGAGCATTGGAGGCCACATAAGGGTGCCTTGGAAGCTTTCAAATGACCTACACCTGTCATGAAACTCAAGCCACATATATAGATACATGAAACCATGTTATTTTCCTAGTTTTTAATCATAAATTCACTTTAAACATAGAAAATAAATAACTTTGGTAAATAAGGATCCTAACCCATATATTTATGAAAATAGTGGCTAATGAAAGGTTATATGGTTATGGAGTTGCGACATGTGAGTGAAATGTTGGTGATAAAGGTGAAAGTGGATGTCATTTTGAAGTCATTTTGCAAGCCCAACATACCCCCCAACTAGTGTAATTGCATGTCCTCATGCAAATATTGCATTAATTCCTTTGATTTGCTCACAACATCTTTGATTTTGAATGAGCTTGGCTTATATCATATGTCCTTAAAATTTGCATTTGACAATTTTATTTATTTTTTCAAAGTATTCCTTGTCATACATTGAATTGCAACATGTTTGGTTGGTTCTTGTGTTTCAACCAAATTATAATTGGTATTGGATATTGTGTTTCAATACATTGTTTCTTTTTGTTGCAACAAGATTCATTGAACATATTTAAGAATGCATTTTTAAAATCAGCCATATAGTGTGCTCTTAATTTAGACATTTTGCAAATCATATAACTTTTTGAACCATAATGCAATCATAATTGATTAGGACAAGTATGTTAGGATGAAATGAAAATGTGTGATGGTATATGATGTATGAATATGAAATGATGTCCCCTCCCCCCAACTAAAGATATGAAAATGTGAAAGAGAAAGTGAGGAATTTCCCAAAGTTACAATTTTAGTATTTTAAGGAATTGCATGACTAAAAATTAGAAAACCACATACCTTCACTTACCTTCAATGTGCATGAGTTATGGAAATTGAAGAGTGTGGCTGCTTCTGGATCATGGAATGAAATGTAGAATTCATCTGCTTCTTGGTTGCATAAATGGTGGATGAGGTTGTGAAGTGGATTCTTTATTTCTGCTGCTAAATCTGTTGTATCTGCTGCAAAATGCTGAAATGATATAGTCTTCAATCGCTATAAAACCGATGGTACAACTCTAGTCATGCGAATAAATGTGTCGGTGTCGAGCATGAAGAGAGGTCATTGGATTACCGACCATTGATGAATGTTGTTAACCAATGCGAGGCAAACTCGCCATTAATGTCAATGAGTGCCAAGGTACCTAAGTACATCTTGTGAAGGGAAAATAAATGAGCCGATGTCGAGCCACTTGCAAGATCCAACGATCAAGGGACATTGATGTATTCCCATGATTGTTGGCAAGAGAGCTTGTCATTAAGGCATACAAGCCTCAAGGTACTAATGAGGACTCTAGCCCTGAACCTAGATAATGTGTCAATGTCGATAGGCCAAGGCTTGTTAGAAGGAAGGCCTTAAGGAATCCTCCATCATCTAATGCAAGCATGAAACAATTATTTTGAAGGACTATGAATGGAAAATTTTGCAGTGGATCAAGGTTTATTTAACGGAAAGTAAAATGACAAGTGAATGGAAAGTAAAAGGACAAATCAGCATGTAAGCAAGCTAAATGTCTTTATGAAAATGGGTTATGAGTTAGTGAAAGCAAGGCAGGAAAATATAGTTTCTATGAATAAAAAAAATGAGCAGTGAAGGAAAATGAGATGAGAATTTTATTGACTGACTAAGTGAAATGCAATGCGACTGCAAAGGAAATGAGATGAAGGTTTTATTGACTGAAAGAGTATGGATGCAATGGAAACATTGTCATCTGAAAGGCTTGCAACTACTGGATCTGATATGCATTAGCATGTGCTCATGAATTGATGCTTCATCTCTGTCGTTGTTTTGATCATTTTCTTGTGAAATAAATGTGGTCTTTGAGAGACACTATTTGCTTATGGTCATCTATTCTTCCTCCTGGAACCTGAAAAACACTAGTACTTCTTCTCCAATGGATTGTAAGGTTATCAAAATAGAGAGGTGATCAATTTCTCTATTAATGACATTTACATAAAAAAATAAGAATCGGTACTGTTAAACAAGTTCATGAAAGAAACCCAAAAGAGTTTATACCTTTGTCGAAAGTAGTGCCTCAAGTTACTTGTTGTTTCTTTTCAGCAATTTATTCATTCTTTGCTGTTTCAAAATCTGATAATAGCTTCTTCATTTTGTAGATCTCATTGAGATCTTTCCAACGACGCTTGAATCATCGAATTCTGATGTCGTATGAGAAAGTTAGATTGTTTTGAAATTTTTATGAAACAGTGAAAATTGTCATGTAAAATGTGGCATGGGAACATGATGCTACAGTGAAAGATGATGTAAGCAGATGAAATGGTTCGAATGCATTGTTTGACAAATAAATCATTGAGTTAAATGCATAGCTGCAGAATTGTTTTCCAGCTGGAGAATTGTCGATTAGCTATAGAATCATTGTTCAGCTGCAGAATGTGCACAGTTTCTGTAGCTAAAATCCTGAACAAACAACCCAAGTCAGTAAATAACCAAAAGTGAATTCAGAGAGCAAGAAACAATTTTGTGGTTTACTGGAGCCAAAATCCAGTGATAATTTCAATGC
The DNA here is from genome assembly GCA_031772625.1 of Pinus tabuliformis. Classification (NCBI taxonomy): domain Eukaryota; kingdom Viridiplantae; phylum Streptophyta; class Pinopsida; order Pinales; family Pinaceae; genus Pinus; species Pinus tabuliformis. The sequence goes on along the minus strand of CM062811.1, from coordinate 771,479,425 downwards.
CAGTAAAAGGTAAACTAAACTGAAGTTGTTGGACTCCAGACACAAGTGGTTGTTGTAAAACTCCCTGAGAAGGCTGGATCTGTATACCTGAAACTTGGGGATCTGAGGTTGAAGGGCTAGCTTGCACAGGTTGAGATACAACAATCTTAGCTTGTGACTGCAGTACAATTGTAACAACAGGTGTCATAGGTATGGATGAGACATATTGCATAGGTTGTGATGGATACACAAGCCTAGGTTGAACTGGCATGGTTGGCTTCCACTGACAGACAGTCATTCCAAGCTGACCTAAAGATAATGACATACTGACATATGGTTTCCCCACAAAAAATGGAGGATAAGGAGAATATGCATATTGCTCTCCGTATGGGGGTAGTCCAGTGTTAAGCAGATACATAGGACGGTAACCAGATGAACCAGCTTGATATGAACTTGATGGGTCCAGTTGTTCGGTATTCGTTAATGAAGAACCAAATAAAATTCTAGTAGAGGACATTGGTGAAGACCAAGGGCTAGAAGCAACACCTGAGTGGGTTCCCGATAAAGATTGGTAACTCGATGGGGTGGGCAGAACACCATACAAGTGTGACTCAGGTGTCGTATTAAACATTGAAGAGGTTGCGACAAAAGATTTTGTCACAACCTTAACAGATGGTACGTTTTGGGATGTTGACTCTACCATAGTCAAATGTCCAAATAAGTTTCCTAACGAATCAACGAGTCTCTGAAAGTAATCAAGATCAAAAGGAGCGGTAAAATGAGGAGTATGAGGATACAGATAAAGTCTAGTTCCAAAGTGGAATGGAGTTCTAGGCAATTCTACCTCAGGTTCCTCTTCTATCAGAATCAAACCAGATGGAAGAATTTCACCATCTTGTCCGTAATAGATTTTTGGTATTTTTTGTTGAGGTAAAGGGGAAGTCTCGACAGTTACGGATGTCTGAGGATGTACCCGTTGATATTCTTCTGGTAAGGTAATAACTTCTAATTGTTCTACCTCAAGATCCAAATGTTCTCGTAAAAGAACAAGTTCATGTTAGGCTTCATGAACAACTTCTGGTTCAAAAGTAACTTCTGGTTGAACAGTGATGGGCTCAGGATCCACTTCTGGTTGAACAGATTTAGGCTCAGAAGTAATTTCTTGTTGAAAAACTTCGAATTGAGAATCAACTTGTTGTTGAACAACTTGGGTTATCATTTCACTAGATTCAATTCTAGTTTCCTCAAGTAATTGTGGAGATTCCAGTTCAGTAACAAATGTACCAGTAACCGTAGGAGTAACTGGGTTCACAGTATTTACCAATATAGGTGTTTTTGGTAATTTAGATGAAGAACAAAAGACTTATGAAGTACTGGATCCAGTCAAACGAGACCACTTTGACTGAATAGGTATAGGTTCGAGCGGTAAAGGCAGTTTACTTGCTGCTCTCTGTGAACAACGGGGTAAGGGTTGATTTTCCTCCATGATTGCTGATTGATTTTATTACAAAACAAAAATAAAATAAAATAAGGGTAAACTAGGAAAAAAGGTTTACCAAGCAACTTTGAACTGCAGAATACCTCTTGGCGAACCAAGAAGTATGGGCAGGGAATCTCCCCGAATGCTGTGTTCGGTGTATCATAGTGTACAAGGCGGTCAACTCAGTTACCTAAGGATGGATAGCAACCTAGCATTTTCCTCCCATATATACCCAAAATTACGTGGAGGCCCAATCCGTATTAGCACTGTCTAATGCGAAACTACATAGTGAGAGCATTCCCATATACTTTACATACTGTAACACCGCCCTATATACTCGAAGGTACATAGACAAGCTACGATATAATCATGTACGTGGAATGAGGTATCACATTCAGAATGTATCGTAGACAAGTTAGCGACAACTACTATGTTTTACGATGCTGGAACACGTCTCTAGCCTAGAACCTCTAAATGTTTTGCATTAGGTGAAAATGCTCCATTAGGTTAATTGATGTTAATTTTAAGTTGATCTTGATTAAGAATTTGCCTTTCAAGGTTCACCACATGATGTATTTTCAATTCCTAGAATGCAACTAATATGATAAGCATCCTTTTCATTCAATTTTGACAATGAAAACCTTAGCTAATAGGGATAGAGCAATCAGATTTCTTTCAATCAAAGAGCAAAGAGCACAATCTAATGCAATTTCCCTAAACTATTCCTATGAGCACACACAAACTCTTTCAATGCATAATGCAAGTTTTTATTTTCTATTCCCTTAACGTTATGATGAACAAAAGGAAACTAATGCACATACAATCAATCAATATTTTTGCAAGAACGAAGACTTTACGACAGTTCCGTTTCGAAAGAAAAGAAGACTTTTATGACACTTTCTTTTGAACAAAGATTAATCGACTATAAACTAACTTTGACAATGGATTGATAGTGATAAAGAAATCATTTAAGAAACACTAAACAACCAAGGACAAAGTAGGGTTGGCAAAGGAAACATAAATTGATTTCAGAGACACAAGCATCCTTGATCATTCAACAAGCAAAAACATAAGGAAATTTGGCAAAAAATCAACTCAAAGGAGGGATTTTTGTCCTAAGGAGGATCAACGCAGCCTTGAATGGGAGACAGTGTGCTTTAGAGCACTGTCCTTAAGCCATGGGTGCTCTGCAGCGCTCTATCTCTAAACCAAGCCTGCGCTAGTGCCAGAGAGGCCATCCTAGGGGCTTACAAGCAAAATTTTCACCAAAAAAACACTTCAAAAGGCTGAAAGAAGATCAATGGAAGTAAGCAAGGTCTACTAGAGTGTACTAGGATGAAGGTAAACTACTCGGAACGATGATCGCTCTCCAGCGGCGTTGCCAATTTGTTATGAGGAATTTGGTATCTAGGGATAAATATTAATTCCCTAGGTAGGTAGATATACCTAGAACAACAGATTTAAAGGGCTTATCCTTTTTCTATAAACGATAAATAAGGCAAAGGGATCAAAGGACCTACTTGTTCTTTTTCTTTCCTTTTGTCTCCTTTGTTTGACTCCCGTTGCCCCTTCTCCAACTTAACTCACTCAAAAAGTACCTACAAGCATAAACAGAAGACATAGAACCAATCAAAGCAAGAGATCTATCGAATATAAGTAAATGGAATCAGATACATTCACACATATAAACATCATATATCAAGATAAGCATATGGAAAAAGCTATAAATTGCTTTATTAAGTAGAAGGAATAACTACAACCATGAAGTCCGATCCATTATCACTCTTCCAACTTGGGTTCCAACCAACATCACATCAATAGCACAACACTCTGGCAGCATAACAACACTTGCTTATACTCTCAATTCTCACACCAACAGTATCTCTTTACAAATTCTCAAAGTCTAGCCCCTGATCACTTAGATGAATGCTCAATTTATAGGAAAATGGAGGAAGTTTTGTCATAAATGAGGGTATTGAATGGTCTTCCAAACTTAGAGTTAGTTTCCATGGAGGAAGGGATGAGAGGATAGGAGGTTACTTAACTCATTCCCTATCCAATTTTGAGCTCATAGGAGATGATATGTGTGGGAATCTTCTAGATGGCTCCAAAAGATAAGAATATTCCTAGAACCCTATGTGAATTTCGCTCAATCTCACCTAGTGTGGGTCAAAGTGGGCCTCGGTGCTCTGCACAACACCCTGACATGGGCCTACTTGCACTAAAGTGCACTTACCCCTATCCAAGGTTGTGTTGGTCCCTCAAGGAGGCTAATCTGGAGGGTTTCAAGCCAAAAAACTCTTAGGGAAGGAGGCATTCAAAAATGATGACTTGTCTAGGGCATGTAGCAACTGAATTAGGGTTTGATGAGCCCTAATGGTACTGATCTAAATGATGGGAGTGATGTGCCCAAATGGATTTGTTACACCTAGCCCTTGGCACCCCTTGCCTGTGGTCCCATGGGCATGGGATGGTTGAGGACTAGGGCTTAGCCCTGGCCCCTTCCCCCAAATGCGCAGATTAGAAACCTTTTATATGCCTTTTTCACTATATATAATAAGTAACATAACACAAACATAGTGGTAGGTCGTTGGAATTGTGGCTTGGAGGTCTTGAGTTCAATTCTTTTGGGGTAGTTCGGCCCTTGACCATAAAATTTTGACCAACCTTTGGAGGCCATGTGGCTGCCCACCACTGGCCCACGTGGCTTCCACCCATTGGACCACAAACCCACCAATAAAAAACCAACAAAAATTCGACCAATGGAGAGAGGCCAAATGGTAGCCTGCCACTGGCCCATAAAAACCCAAAAGAACACAGTCAAACACCCAATTTGCCATTTTTTTTGCGTGTTTTAGAAAATGGTCAGCGGACGATAAATTGAGAATCCAGTGTCAGATTGATGTGAAACAAAACTTATTGGATTCAAAATCACGGGAAGTTAGATTTTGCTCCAATTTCAAAAAGTTCTAGTGATGAGCCCCATAAATGAGTAATTATATGGGCTCATTTTACCTCCTAACTTAGCTTAATATACCATTCTCATTAGTTTATTGCATGTTTTTTATTATATTTATGTATAGAGTCAGTTGGGTTGGTCATTATGCCTTGAAGTCTAATGTCTGCTTAATGCAGATTTTTGGTCATTTTGGAGACAAAGTCAAGGATTTAATGAACATTTGGCAGAAAATATTCGAAGAAGACAAGGGAGAGGATTTAAAGGAGGGTGTCCCCCTCATTATGACTCCCTACTTTGAATTCTCCTTCAAAAAGCTCATAGCACAAGTAGCCACATCAATGCACCAAAGAGGCAGCCGAGTAAGTGAAGGATAATTGTTGTCTATCTCAAGTTTTGGGAGCCAAGCCTCCCTGATTTTAAGGGAGTTGTTGGGAGATCCAGTTGTATAAGTAGAGAGGCCTAGGGCCTCATTATTTTGTTGGATGTTAGTCAAATTTTTGCATTTTTATTGCAGCTTTGCTCTGCTCAACTTCGAGCTTACTTTTGTAGACAGTTTCATGTAATCTTACTGTTATTTTGATAATGAAGATGAGATTGTTTCTAAGCTAGCACTGAGTTACCTCAGAGGGCTGAAGCTCTTGGGTTAGGGCCCAATCCAAGCAGCCAAGCACCTCTTGTTTTGTATTTATATGCTTTTTTTCAATTTATGAATGAGTTGTTGTTAGATAGATTTCTTTCTTAGTTAAGAATATGTTGCTTTTGGTGATTTGAAAGGTTGTTTTCATTTCAGTTTGTTGTAGCAGGTTGAATAGTGATAGAAGAAGATAAAAAAGGAAATCAATGGAGCCTTGGCCTCCTTTCTCCCATTTGGGACCATGAACTGAGGCCAAGACCCTATTGCTACCACAAAAAACACAGATTTTCCTTTGCCATAGGATTTCTAGTGTTGTAGCTTGTTAAAAGGTTAATGCTTTGCTGTAGATCTATTTCAGTTATGCACATTCCTGTCTATGCAATAAATTTCCTTCCGTGTTTTCTTTCCATATAGCATTGTTTAGCATTTACTTTCTTAGATCAAAATTTAGATTAGCTTGATGAACCGTTCTGTTTTTTAGTGGTGCTAGTTTCTTTGCTTGCTTAGTCTCAGTGTTTGATTTTCAGTTCTCTTGTAGTACTTCTCTACTCACAATAATTCAACCAATCAGCCATCACCACCTCTCTTTGATCCAAGTTCCACAGGTCATCCAAAGTCCCTCACAAATCTGCCCTAATTTTCTACACTTTTCTCATGAACTTTCCTCTCTTTCCTTGAACAAGTCCAACCATCTTTCACTTCCCTCATCCTCCTTGATGAACCTTAGACACCTTAACACATCCTCCTAGCCATCAGCTACCCTTTCCACCTATTTTCCCACCTTTAAAACCTCTAAAACAACTCTCGGCATCCTCCTGTAGACCTCTTGTAGACCTCTTGTAGATCCCCTGTAGCCTCTTGTAGATTTTCCTATAGGTGTCTTTTTGAAGTTTGATTGCAAGGAAAGCATCTAGAAGGCCACCTGGGACCTCCTAGGACCCCTCCACACCTTCCTACACCTCTGCAAACTCCAAAGTCACCCTCCATCGCCACCTAATCGTTGCCACATTCACAAACAAATAAATTACATGCATGACAATTTCACCTAAAAATACATAAAAATCCAAAAATATGTTTTTTTCTCATTTCCTTCTAGAAATAGCTTGAGTAGATGTTGTTTACTTCCTAAGTAGGTAATGGAATTCATTTTATGGTTTTTCATCTCTCTTTCTGCAAAAGTAGGATTAGCTGGTTAATTAGGGTTTGTTAGGTTTACTTCACATTTCAGTCTTCTTTCACTTTTTGCAAGTAGAGTAGCCTCTGTGGGGTAAGATTTCCTTTCTATCATCACATATAAAGCTTCTTCTAGAATTCATAGAAGTTGGCTTGAGCTCCTAGTGATCTTGTGCCAGCTGACCAAGTGATAGCCTGCAATAAGAACTAGTACTTGTGCTTATAGCACTGTCACTTCCAAGTTTGTTACAAACTACCGGGTTGATAAAAGTAAAGTAGGAAGACCATGAGTTGCAGCATTATTGCTGCAATACTGGTGCTCACCACTTTTTGGCATCGTTGCCAGGGAAGCATCAGAGTATTCTGTGATTATTGCTTTCTTCTATTTTCTATTGCAACATTCTGCTATGTAGTTTATTTCAACAAAAGTAGACTAGTTGTTTCTTTCAGTTTCTGCATTTCCTTTTCAATTTTGCAATCTCCATTCCAGCAAAAGTAGATTAGTCATTTCCTTTATGCATTTCATTTGCTTTCCTTTTTCAGTTCTACAATTTCATTTCAGCAAGTTCATTTCGGTCAGTTGCAATTTGTTTGTTCAATCAATTTCAATTTTGTAGGTACAAGCAGTGAAAAAAAAAAACAAAAACCAACCAAAAAAGATTTCCTTTCATGCCTCGTAGGAACAGAGATAATTAAGGAAAATTCTTACCCAACACCCCCACCACATCACATAGCCACCCTTCTCTCTTCTTCGGTGGCAGTGATCAAGAAGAACCTTTAGGTGAACAACCAGAGATATTTGAAGAACCCATAGGGAAAGAAGAAGAAGAAAACATCCCTCCTGAGACAATGGCTGAAAATAGAAATGTTAGGGGGAATGGAGAAAGAGTAGAGGGTACCTTTCCCATCCAAGAAACCAATGGGGACACTAAAATGAAAAACATAAGCCCTTCAACCCTACCTCACTTCCATGGATTGACTACAGAAGATCCTCACACCTTCTTGTTTGAGTTTGATGTTATCTATCGAACCTATGACTATGAAGAAGATGAGCAAAAGTTGAAACTATTCCCTTCTACCCTCAAGGATGCAGCATTGTGTTTGTTCATGGGGTTACCTGGCAATAGCATCACAACTTGGGCTTAGATGTAGCAAGCCTTCAATAACAAATATCGAGACTACTGTAGGTCAAAAGACACCAAGGAAGAAATCTTCCGAATGACCATGGGAAGTGATGAATCATTGGAAGATTATGAAGAGAGGTTCCAGCTCAGTTATAAAAGGGCCAGATGCACACTTGACCCCGAATCGCTGAATTTGGTCCTGCTCAGGGGAATTCCGGAAGACCTTCTAGACACCCTCCATCTGTTGGCTGGGGGAGACATCTACCAACTACCTTATGAAGACATAAATACTATTTTTAGAAAACATTCTAGGGCAGCCAAAAAGAGAGGTAGAGGGATTCAACCCATATCCAGTACCTCCTCATCTAGTTCATCCATAAAGGGTGAACTTGGACACATGCTAGAAGACTTCAAGAGTGAGATGCTGCAGACTCTTGCCATGCAAATGGATACCTTGCATATCAAAAGGAAACAAGAGGAAGCAGAGAGGGCTTTGGCCATTTTTTGTCCTACATGCACCAGAAGGAATCCTAGGAACAAATGTCCATTGAACTCCATAGAGGTTTATTCAGTCTGTGAAGAAGATCATTCGATAGATAAGTGCCCTTCCTTGCCTGGACTTAAAGCTGTATACCAAGGGGCCAAAGGAGCCACTGAACCACTCTATTTCATGAACCAAAGGAGACCGCATGGACCTAGACCATACCAGCAGGGAATGCAAGGGACATCTCAGGCATACTAAAACCCCAACCAAGCCACTTCCATACCTTCTTGGGGCCCTCCTACTCATCCTTCCTGGTCCACACCTCCTCCTTGGTCCCATCCATCTCAATATCATGCCCAACCAGCCACCCATTCATTTCACTCCTATGCTCAGTGATCCAAATCGGATCCACAAAAGACTGTCAAGAACCTTGACTGTATCAAGTTGAACAAATCCTTGAAAATTCCAAAATACCGATTGAAAACACCCTAAACTAATGGCCATGGTAGCCGCCATGGAACAACGAGGACCTCGGTTAAAGGGTGCTGACCGAGGCCCATGGAGACTGCGCGGGATGCCAAAACAACCCCTGGGAGCCCCAGATCAGGAAAAGGAGCTGATTTTCGATGTGCAATTAGCGCTGGGTGAACAGGGCCAAAATGGGAAAGCCTGAGCACTCGGTCACGTGGGGGGGACCAGAGGACCGAGGGCGGAGAAGCAAAAAGTGCCAACATATGAAGGTGGGACCCACGACCTGGAAACTGGTGATTTTGATCGGGGCACCCTTGAACGGTAAGAGGTTTTGGAAGAGAGCAGAGCGATCCCACTCAGCGATCGACGCGTGGCAGCGGAGGTGAGAGAAAAACTGTCGTGATCGCGTGCTATCAGTCGAGCAAGTCAACCGCGCTTGACGTGCGTATGACGTCGGATCTTGAGGAGCCCAGATCAGATGGCTAAGATTGTGCCCGATAGAAAGAAGCGGAATTGACAGGGAATTAAGCCGCGATTTAAGGGGACTTGAAATCCGTTTGACTACCATGATGGAGAAAGAATGTATCCGCGACATAACCGAAGAAACGAATCAACAAGCAGGCTGGCGCTGTTCCGATGAGGACGCGTGGCTACTTCCCAAGCGTTCATGCTGACACTAAACAAGGAACTCCAAGCACAGCTGTAGAAGGTGAATCACCACAGGCAGGAGAGGAACTGAACAGGGATAGGGATCGAATGACTAAAGCCATGAATAGAGACAGATGAATAGAGATTCAAAGAGGGGAGGAATAGAGAGGAGTCTAAGCAACCAAGAGAGATAGTCAACAATGAACTTTGAGAGGAGGACTGAACACAGAGAACAGTAAAGCCAAGCAGAGGAGACAGAGGGTCGAGCTGACCACAGGAAGCTTCGAGCACCAGAGAGCTTGAAGATTCAAGCCTTTCCCTAGAGGAATTTGTTCGGACTGAGCATCACATTTGGCTCTTTCCACTGTAGACAAAGGGTCACAGAGCTGGTAGGAAGAAAAAGAGTCTGTGAACTCCGAGTGGCTTGGGGAATCCAAGAACCACCCTACCAAGCAAAATATGCTTCAGGAGAACTCACATTGAGTCTCTGTATTGTAATTTCTCTGTTGTAAGACACAATAAAACAAGGCCACCACTGAAGCTGGACCGGAGACGTAGCCCTGGAGAATAAGGTGAACTCCTTATTAAAAATTGTTTGTGTCTTTGTGTTGCTTACTGTATTTCTCTGTTGTCTTTCCACTTATTTTATGTGTATTGGCAATCTGATCGATCCGTTGCTTAAATAACACAGAACACACACCAGCACATGAGTCTGTAATACCTTTTGTTTAATAAATCTTTAATTGAGGTCACTCATAGGGTGATTATCAGATCAAGTGGTATCAGAGCCCTAGGTTGTAAGGTTAGACAAGCTTGTGTTGGTTTAGCTTTGAATGCTCACTAGATCAAAGCTCAAATTAGGAGAAGGAGAGTTGGTGGAAACTAATCTTGAAATTGGGAGAGTCTATTCTCTGAAGACAATGTCAGAGGAAGGTTCTATAGGGCCAGACCCTCAATTCATAAAAAATTTCCTAGCTATAAAGTCTATGGTAGAGGAAATGTATAGGGACTTTAGAAAGCATAAGGATGAAGATTCATCAGGCTCTAAGCAAGATAAAGAAGAAGATGAATCTCATTTCCATGACCACTCCAAAGGAAAGGGGAAAGAGGAAAGCTTTCTCACACCTCCTAATAGCCCTGTGCATAATAAGAAAGCATCTTTGATTAAGTTAGATGTTAAATTTGATTTGCCTATATATGATGGCGAGCTAAATGCTGAAAAGTTGGACAATTGGATAAGACAAATTGGTGTGTATTGCAGAGTACAAAATATAGACTCAGACAAGAGTAAGATTCAGCTGGCAAGCCTACGCCTAGGAGGCACTACCTTGGTTTGGTGGGAAGGCAGAACCCAAGCTGATATGAAGAAGCATGGTAAGACCATCTCTGTCTGGAATGAACTTTTTGCTACAATAAAAAAGCAGTTCTATCCATTGGCCTACATGCAACAAGCCATGATGAGTTGGCAAACTCTTCAGATGTTGAAAGGGAAAAGTGTACAAGGGTATACTCAAGAATTTAGAAAGAGAGCATTGATGTTGGGTATCTCATTAGACTCACCAAAGACTCTTTTGAAGTACATTGGTGGTCTACACAGCTACATGAGGCATACCATCCTCATGTTTAATCCCACTAGTATAAATGAGGTATCTGTACAAGCTACTCATCTAGAAGCTAGAGGAAAGAATGGAAATCCAGAAGTTGGGGGACCATCCCAACCCACTGTAAGCAAGAGCAAGGAGAAAAGAAAGCAGAAGTGGAAAGCAAGGAAGGATAACATTGCACAAAAAGGCAAAGCTTCATGCACTCACTGTAAAAAGGAGGGGAATGATGATGAGCACTATTGGATTCTGCATCCAGAGCTAAGACCTAAGAAGTCTGAGGGCAAGAAGAAGAAGATTGTTGCAGCTATTTGTTAGAAAATTATATATTACGGAGCAATGGAACACATAAAATATTGCAGAAATATAAACACAGAAAACGCACAAAACAAGAGAGACACAAATATACGTGGTTCACCCAGTTTGGGCTACGTCCACCCCAAACAGCCAGTCCTTCCTTTCTATTATCCAGCAAAATGAAGAGACACAACCTACAGCAAATCCGTTGTAATATCCTATGTTTTCTCTCACAGTCTCACCTCTCTGTTTCTCGCTCAAAGAATACACATCTATTACACAGCCTCAAATACAATGCCCTCATACAAAGAGAGGGGTTGCCTTCTAGGGCAAAAAACCCTAAACTAAACATAAGTTCTACCATCAGATCATCCGCCTAATGAACGGCCCAGATTGACTAGAAATTACTATACTTTTACAAGGCAATTTTACAGTTGTTTTTAGCTTCGAGGGCGCTGCCCCCGAAACCCCCCGCCAGGGGGGGCTCCCAAAGGTCACAGCCGCCCCCCCGAACCCCCCCTGCAGCGAATATTTTATGGGTGGTGTTGCCGCCCCCATTTCGAACTGGGGTCCAATGTGGCGATACCTTTGAATATAGAAGATAATCAGGCTCCACACCCAACACTATTCAGAAAGATTTGGGGTCAGACTTGGGAGATGAAACAATCATTGCAGCCACGGGTATAAAAGGTAATAATTCTGAAGCATCTAATAGTAATTTTGTTCAATCTGTTATTGATGAAGAACATAAGAGAAAAAGACATGAGCTTTTCCATATTCGAGTTGTTTCAAAGAATCAAAAGATTGATACTTTGTTTGATAGTGGCTCACAAGTAAATCTGATTTCTGAAGCAATTGGAAAGAAATTGGATTAGCAAATACACCTCATAAGAAGCCATACCCATTAGTATGGTTGAATGATAAAGCACAAATACAAGTGACTAGATAGTGCAAACTCAAGTTTTCTTTTGGGTCAGCATTTGTAGATGAGGTTGAGTTAGATGTAATTCCTTTAGATATATGTAGAATTGTTTTAGGAAGTCCTTACTTGTATGATACAAAGGCTATTTTCTATAGAGCTGAGAACAAGTATCTACTTGTTAAAGATGGAATCAAATACTTTGTAAGGGCTCATAAGCTCAAGAATAATTATACTCTCATAAACTCAGGACAGATGAAAAGAATGATAAATTCCTGCAAACAGTTCTTACTAATGGTTGTAAAGGAAAGGAAAACTAATAAAACCAATGTATTTGAGGGATGTAATTCTGATCAGCAAGCTGATATAGAAAAGATTGTTTCCGAGTATGATGTCTTGTTTCAAGAACCTCAAGGTCTACCACCCAAAAAGGGAATAGTACATGATATTATTTTGCAGCAAGATGTTCCTTTGCCTAACATTGGGATGTACAGGTTGTCTTCTTTAGAGAATGCTGAAATCAAGAAGCAGGTGCAGGAGTTGCTCGAGAAAGGGTTCATCAGGCCTAGCACATCACCATGTGGGTCACCCATCGTCTTGGTGAGAAAGAAATATGGCTCGTGGAGAATGTGCATTGACTATCGAGCACTAAATAAGATAACAATAAAAAATTGTTATCCCCTTCCTCGCATAGATGATCTTTTAGATCAATTGAAGGAAGCTATTTATTTCACCAAGCTGGATTTGCACAGTGGATACCATCAGTCAGAGTGCAAAGCAAGATGCATGGAAGACTGCTTTCAAAACAAAGTAGGGATTGTATGAATGGTGGTTATGCCTTTTGGCTTGACTAATGCCCCTGCTACTTTCATGAGATTAATGAATGATATACTCAGACCTTTTCTTGATGATTTTGTTATTGTGTATCTAGATGACATTCTGATTTTTAGTAAAACATGGGAAGAACATTTAAAGCATGTTAAGTAGACATTAGATGTTTTGAAAATAGAAAAAAATTATGTTAAACTCTCCAAATGTGAATTTTGCAAAACCTCTCTAAATTATTTGGGTCATATAGTAGGGGGGGGGGGGGTGAATTAAAAATAGATCCCTCTAAAGTGGTAGTCATCATAAACTGGCCTAAACCCAAGTCTGCTACAAAAGTGAGAAACTTCTTAAGAGCAGCACAGTATTGGAGGAAGTTCATTTCAAGTTTTTCCTCAATTGCAGCTCCCTTACATGCTTTGACAGGATTGAACAAGGTCTTTTAGTGGGAAGGCAAACAGCAGAAAGCCTTCGACACCTTGAAAGACAAGATTAGTACAGCACCTGTACTAGCACTGCCAGATCTACAAAGACCATTTGAGATCCAAACTGATGCCAGTGACTATGCCATGGGAGCAGTGTTGACACAGCATGGTAAACCCATATGTTATCATTCTGAGACTTTTAATCCTGCAGTAGTTAACTATCCTACATATGATAAAGAATTGTATGCATTAGTTCAGAGTGTGAAAAAGTGGAAACATTACTTAATGGGCAAAGAAACAGTAATACATACTGATCATTAGCCACTTCAATATCTACACTCCCAAACTAAGTTGCAACAATCAAGACATTACAGATGGATGGGTTTTCTACAACAGTTTCATTTAGTCATCAGATATAAAAGGGCATACATAACAAGGTTGCAGATATGTTATCGAGACCCATTATAAATGCATCTACCATACTTGAGCATAATTATGTGATGCATGAAAGATACATAGAACAATATGCTCAGGATATAGACTTTAAGGATGTATATGCAACTTTGAGTCAAGGAAAAAGAGTAGAAGAATTGGACTATCATGTGAAGGAATGACTCATATATCGTTGTGGGAAACTCTGCATTCCACAAACTGAGAGAGTAAAGATAATTATGGAAGCACATACTTCTCTGATATCAGGTCACTTTGGGGTAAGTAAAACAGTTACACAGCTGCAAAGGTTCTATTATTGGCTGAAAATGAATGAGACAGTTTCTAGATATGTAAAGGGGTGTGCTATGTGTGCTAAAAGCAAGCCCAACAACAAAAAACTAGGCTTATACACTCCCTTGCCAGTTCCTTCTCACCCTTGGGAAAGCATTTCCATGGATTTTGTGGGAGGACTGTTTAAATCTAGGAAAGGTCATGATTATCTGTATGTTGTTGTGGATAGGTTCAGCAAAATGTGTATTTTGATACCCTGTAGTAAACATATTACAGCTGAACAAACTGAAAAATTATTCTTTGAACATGTATGGGTTCATTTTGGATTACCCACTTCTATTGTATCTGATCGAGACACCCAATTTGTGGGGAAGTTTTGGTCAAGTCTGTGGGAACTAATGGACACCAAGTTAAAGAAAAGCACAGCTTTTCATCCACAAACAGATGGCCAGAAAAAAGTAGTTAACAGGACGGTGATCCAGTTACTGAGAGGATATTGCAGCAAACACCCTAAGCTTTGGGATGAACACTTGTGTTATGTGCAGCATGCTTACAATAGAGCCAAACACTCTTCTACACAGAGATCTCCTTTTGAGACCTGTTTTGGTTTCATACCAAGGTCTCCTTTGGATTTTGTCTTTGGTAAAGATACCATGGTTGATAGACACAGTGATGTGGACAAGGAAACTAGGTTCATTGAACAAATCCAGGAGATCCATCAGGCAGTACAGGAACAGCTGGAAAAGAGCCAGGCCAAGTACAAGGCTAGGCATGATAAGCATCGGATGGAGCATAGTTTTCAAGTTGGAGACCAAGTCTGGCTGTATATTAGCAAGGACATGATGCAAGGTGAAGGTAAAAAGCTAAAACCTATCAGGTATGGACCCTTCAGGATACTTGAGAAGATTGGTGAAAATTCTTTTTGCCTTGATCTGCCAGCTTACATGCACATCTACTCAATCATGAACGCAGATTTCTTGAGGTTGTTTGAACCTTCAATGATTGAGGACCCTGAAGAGCAGAGTTAATTACCTTCTGTTGATGACCTACTACCTGAATATCTTAATGAGTTGCAGGAAGATACAGTGCTGGACAGGAAGGTAAGGACGACGCACAGTGGATAAGTGGAATACCTCAGGATTGGGCTTAAAGGTTCAAAGTCGAGCAGTTGGAAGTGGATTGAGATTGTTCAAGTGCGACAACAGTTTCCTCACTTAGTCGATGCTTGAAGAAAACCAACTTTTGGCGGTCCAAAAGATTTTTCAGTAGGGAGGCTGTGATTCGAATCGGATCCACAAAATACTGTCAAGAACCTTGACTGTATTGAGTTGAACAAATCCTTGAAAATTCCAAAACAGCGATCGAAAACACCCTGAACCAGTGGCCATGGCAGTCGGCGTGGAACGACGAGGACCTCGGTCAAAGCGCGCTGACTGAGGCCCATGGAGACTGCGCGGGATGCCAAAATAGCCCTTGGGAGCCCCAGATCGGAAAAAGGAGCTGATTTTCGTAATCGCACATCGCTGGGTGAACAGAGCCAAAATGGGAAAGCCTGATCACTCGGTCACGTGGGGGACCAGAGGACCGTAGGCAGAGAAACAAAAAGCGCCAACGTACGAAGGTGGGACCCATGACCTGGAAACCGATGGTTTTGATTGGGGCACCCTTGAATGGTAAGAGGTTTTGGAAGAGAGTGGAGCGATCCCACTCAGCGATCAACGCGTGGCAGCAGAGGTGAGAGAAAAACCGCCGTGATCATGCACTATCAGTCGAGCAAGTCAACCGCGATCAACGTGCGTATGACATCGGATCTTGAGGAGCCCAGATCGGACGGCTGAGATTGCGCCTGATAGAAAGAAGTGGAATCGACAGGGAATTAAGCCATGATTTAAGGGATTTGGAATCTGTTTGACCACCACGATGGAGAAAGAAAGTATCCACGACATAACCAAAGAAACGAATCGACAAGCAGGCTGGCACTATTCCGATGAGGACGTGTGGCTACTTCCCGAGCGTTCATACTGACGCTGAACAAGGAACTCCAAGCGCAGCTGCAGAAAGTGAATTGCCGCAGGCGAGAGAGGAACCAAATAGGCATAGGGATCGAATGACTAAAGCCATGAACAGAGACAATCGAATAGAGATTCAAAGAGAGGAGGAATAGAGAGGTGTCCAAGCGACCAAGAGAGATAGTCAACAATGAACCCTGAGAGGAGGACTGAACACAGAGAACAGTAAAGCCAAGCAGAGGAGATAGAGTGCCGAGATGACCATAGGGAGCGTCGAGCACCAGAGAGCTTGAAGATTCAAGCCTTTCCCTAGAGGAATCTGTCCAGACTAAGAATCACATATGGCTCTTTCCACTGTAGACCAAGGGTCACAGAGCTGGTAGGAAGAAAAAGAGTCTGTGAACTCCGAGTGGCTTGGGGAATCCAAGAACCACCCTACCAAGCAAAATCTGCTTCAGGAGAACTCACATTGAGTCCCTGTATTGTAATTTCTCTGCTGTAAGACACAATAAAACAAGGCCACCACTGAATCTGGACCGGAGACGTAGCCCTGGAGAATAGGGTGAACTCCTTATTAAAAACTATTTGTGTCTTTGTGTTTCTTACTGTATTTCTCTGTTGTCTTTCCACTTATTTTCTTTGTATTGGAAATCTGATCGATCCATTGCTTAAATAACATAGAACACACACCAACACATGAGTCTGTAATACCTTTTGTTTAATAAATCTTTAAATGAGGTCACTCATAGGGTGATTATCAGATCACTCAACCACAACCTCAGTGGAATGCATCTCATCAGGGGTGGAGGCCCCAGTACAACTCTCCTCCCGCTCTTTTGCCTCCACCACCTGCTCAACCAAAACCATTGCCTCCTGCTCCACCAAGGCAACCCAAAATGCCTGCTCAACTGAACCTGAACCAGAACAACAGACATAATCAGCAAGTATATAGTGGGGAACCATCATGCCCAACCTATGTTGTGGAGATTCAAGAGATTAACCTACGATCTGGGAAGGTTCTCCCAGGAAGCCAGCCTCCCCCTCAGGAGGTTGAGGAATATAAAGAGGAAAGTGAACCAAAAGAATTCCACCCTTTCCTAAGAGACTATCTGGGACAACACAACCCACCCCAGAAGAAACTGAACTTCTGGGAGAATTGAAACAACTATGTGTAAAAATACCACTTCTCCAAGCCATAAAGGATGTGCCTATATATAATAAGATGATCAAAGAGAAGTGCTCCAGGAATCCATGTAGGTGCAAAATAGATGCCCCAACCATCAATGTCATAGGACAACTGTCCGACTTGATGTTGGGGCAGGTAATCTATTCGAAATATCTAGACCCTGGAAGCCTAGTAGTTGATGTCCACATCAATGGCACCATGATCCAACATACCTTGATTGATCTGGGAGCTACCATTAATGTGATGACAAAGGATACCATGCTCAAGCTCAAACTCTAGGGCTCCTTGAGAAAGACCATGATAGTACTACAGCTAGCAGACCGCTCCACCATGACCCCTGAAGGGATTGTGGAGGATGTGATGGTCTCCATTGATTCTTGGGAGTACGTTGCTGATTTCTTGGTTCTACAGCCGAAGGCAAAGCTCACTAGGTATCCTCTCATCCAAGGAAGACCCTAGTTGGCCACTGCCGATGCTTACATCAATTGTTGGGCTGGGAACATGACAATCAAGAACAGGCATATGTATAAGCAGCTAATCCTATACCCTCCTACCCAACCCCGGCTAGAACATGATCTACCTCTCTGGTTGGAGGAGGAGGATGAGGATGAAGTCTATTCTGCACCACAGTGTGTAGTAGAAACTGTCATGGGGGGGAAACCACAAAATGAGGATGATATCATTGGAAATTTGATTCAAAATCCACCCCCCAGTATTTTTCCATTAGAAGATCTAGTGAAAGAAACCCAAGACAATCCCCTAGCTGATCTTTGTGTGGCCGACCCGACCTCTCTCTGTGTTAACAATATGGAGTTCGGCCCAGAAAGAACCTTGAAAATCAACTCATCCCTATCCACCTCCCAAGAGAAGAAACTTTGCAGCTTATTAAGAAAACATTTAGATGCCTTCGCCTAGAGTTATAAGGAGATGTAGGGAGTGCACCCTTCAGTATGTACTCATCATATATACATTAAGGAAGATTTCAAACCAATCAGGCAGCCTCAAAGGAGGATGAATCCAACCCTTAAAGACATTGTTAAGGAAGAATTACAAAAATTACTTGATGCAAGATTCATCTACCCCATCTCTGACAGTGAATGGGTCTCTCCTTTGGTGCTAGTGCCAAAGAAAAATGGTAAGTGGAGAATCTATGTCGATTATCAGGAACTGAACAAGGCCACTAAAAAGGACCATTTTCCTTTGCCTTTCATAGATCAAGTGTTAGATGGTCTGGCGAGGAAAAAAATTTCTCCTTCCTAGATGGGTCTAGCGGGTATAATCAGATTCAAATCAGCCTAGAAGACCAACATAAGACCACTTTCACTTGTCCTTGGGGTACCTTTGCATACCGGGTCCTTCCTTTTGGTTTGTGCAATGCTCTAGCCACTTTCTAGAGAGCGGTATTGAGTATACTTTATGAACTGGTTCATGATGTGGTGGAAATATATATGGATGATTTTACTCCTTATGGTTATAACTTTCAAGAAGATTTATCCAACCTAGGGAAAGTTTTGTATTGAAATGAACTTGTCCCTTAGTCTGGAAAAATGTGAATTTTTTATGACTGAAGGGACCGTGCTAGCTCATGCAATATCTCAACAAGGATTGCAGGTCAACCCCAACAAAATTGCCATCATCCAAAGGGTCCCACCTCCTCAAAAGGTGAGAGATGTCCGAAGTTTCCTAGGCTTAGTGGGATATTACAGAAGATTCATTAAAGATTTCAATAAGTTAGCCTCTCCATTGTTTGGTCTTTTGGGAAAAGATGTCGAGTTCATATGGACTGAAAACTGTCAAGAAGCCCTAGATACCTTGAAAAGCAAACTTGTGATTGCCCCAATTTTGAGAGGCCCAAACTGGGCCCTACCTTTCCACATTCACACAGATGCCTCGAACAAAGCAATAGGAGCAGCCTTGGGGCAAATTGATGAAAAGTTACCTTATGCCATATACTTTATAAGTAAAAATTTGTCAAAGGCAGAGTTAAACTACACGGTCACCGAGAAGGAACTCCTAGTTGTAGTGCATTCCTTAAATAAATTCAGACATTACATCACAAGCTATCAAACCTTTGTACACACTGATCATGTTGCAATTAGGTATTTAATTAATAAACTAGATGTAAATGCTCACATTATTAGATGGTTGCTTTTACTGCTGCAGTTTGATTTAACCATTGTGGATAAGCCTGGTAAAGAAAATGTTGTTGTTAACTTTTTGTCTAGAGTAAATTTGCCTACAAATGAGGAAGGAATGGTGGATTATCAAATGCCAGATGAGCACCTATTTGCTATCTCAGTACTCTCTCCATGGTTTGCTGATATAGAAAATTACATGGTTTCAGCATAGTTCCCACCACACCTGTCCTCAAAAGAGAAGAGAAAGATCATGAGGAAAAGTGCCCCATTCACTTGGATTGGGGGCAATCTCTTCAAACTTGGCTCAGATCAGATCTTGAGAAGATGTGTCAGGGAGGAGGAAGTTTTTGACATTCTCCTAACCTGTCATGACGGGTCTTATGGAGGCCATTTTGCAGCAAAAAGGACTGCCTTCAAAATCTTGTAGGTAGGTTACTATTGGCCCACTCTTCATCAAGATGTGAAGAGATATACCAACAAATGCGATCGGTGCCAAAGGATGGGGAAACCTACTCCAAAGGATGAGATTCTCATGCAACCTCAAGTGACTTTTGAGCCATTTGAGAAGTGGGGCATGGACTTTGTGGGTCCTATCAACCCTCCTTCAAAACAAAGGCAATACATCATTGTGTGCACTGATTATCTGACAAAATGGGCAGAGAGAAAAGCAATCAAGGCAGCAACAGAGGAAAAAGTAGCTGAGTTTTTAAGAGAGAACATATTCTATAAGTTCAGGTATCCAAGAGAATTAGTTATAGAACAAGGTAGTCAGTTCATTTCTAATTTGACTGAGGACCTGCTCACACATCATAAAATCAAGCACAGGACTTCCACCCCTTACCATCCACAAGCCAATGGGCAGGTGGAAGTCACTAACAGATCTTTGGAAGGAATTCTGACCAAGGTAGTGAGCAGCAACAGAAAAGATTGGGTAGATAGACTGGTTGAGGGTACCTAGGCCTACAACACAACATGGAAGACCACCACAGGGTTCACACCCTATGAACTGGTCTATGGGAAGAAGGCTTTGCTGTCAATAGAATTTGAATACAATACACTAAGGATGGTAGCTCAACTGGACCTATACCTCAGCCATGCACGGAGGGAAAGGCTACTCCAGCTCAATGGATTGGATGAACAAAGATTGCAGGCCCTTCTCCACACAAAGGTAGTACAGCTTCAAAGGAATATATGGCATTATAAAAATATCAGGGAGAAGAAATTCCAAGAGGGAGATTGGGCACTGTTCTATGACCCAAGGTATAAAGACATCAAAGGCAAGTTGAGGACAATATGGCTGGGACCCTACAATGTGGAAAAATGCAATGACAATGGTTCAGTTCTGATCAAAACCATTAATGAGGAAGCCATCCCCATGCTTGTCAATGGACATAGATTGAAAATTTACAAGAAGACCCTCTCTAAGCGAGAGTTCATTGAAGATCTGAATAAGACAGTGTTGGTAGTGGAGCAGTTCTTATCCTCCACTCCACTCACTCACTGAAGAAGCAGAAAACATAAAAATAAGAAGGGCTCAAGTGAAAACCTCCATGAGGCGCTTGAGTCCCATCATTGGGTTGAAAACCTCTTTTGAGGCGGCCTAGTGATGAAAAAAACAAAAAAAGAGAGAGAATAAGATCCCTGGTTGAAAACTTCCCTTGGAGGCGCCCAGGGCAGGCAATTAGGGTGAAAACCTCCTTGAGGCGCCCTAGTTGTCTTTAAAAAAAAAAAAAAAGAAGAAAAAATAGAGAAAAGAAGGAAGAGGAAATTGACTTTTAAAATGCATTGCAGGTTACAGGTGGACCACAGGAAGTAAGAGAAGATTGCCACAAAGCCTATCTCACCTCCACCATACTCTTCTCAACCATTTTTGACCTTTCTTCCACCTCACTATGTGTTTTTCCGAACACTGTGTATCCTACAGGAGGCCCTGTGTGTTCTACAAGAGGCTCTTGTAGAAATCACAGATAGCTCGAAATGGATTTTAAAAATAGTTTTAGGAGCTGGGAATTTTCACGAAGAGCATGTAGGCCCTCCTATAGCTATCCACCCTCCTGGCCATCCATCCTACACTGGCACCACCTCATTATCATGAATTTCTTCCCTTCCTGCAGAAAAAACACAGACACCGGTTTTCAGAAAAAAACAAAAAAATAAAAAGAACAACACCTCCAAAGCTCACCTGTAGCTTACCAAATACCTTTCCATCACCATCGGCATCTCTGGCAACATCCTCACAGCTCCTAGCACAAGAATCAGCTAAAAATTCTAAAGGGAGAAGCAGCTACAGGAGCTCCTGTAGGATCTCCTGTAGCAGTTGATCCCCTTAAATCAAGCCACAACAACAAAATAGGTGTAGCCATAGGATTGAAGAGGATGTATGAAGCAGATCTAGCCAAAGGGTACCTGCACAAAGCAAACAAGCCACACATCAGGGAGCATAAAGCATACAGCAGAGGAGATACAGGCATGTAGCTACTGAAATATGAGCATGCAACAGCAAAGGAACCAAAATGCACCACAGCACGAACATTCGACTTGCAGGTAAGTGTCTAAACCTCTCCTCTATTGCAACTGTGTAATTGAAAATATGCATAAGCGAATGAGATGGTTAGGGTTGAACGATAAAGGAGGCCAATTAACTGGCCACTCTCATCCAGTTGACTGCGCTCATCCGGAGATACCACCACACGTGTGCTTAGTCAACTCACAGAAAATCCAAAGGATAGGTAGTGGAGGTTATACAAACTTCGATGAACTCTGATGCAATGATGGGAAGTGATTGCGGGAAAGAGTCATGAAGAGCCATGATGATAGAGTAGTGGGGACGAATGGTCCAAATCTGGCAACGTACCTTTTTTCCGGCTCACCCCATCACCGGAAATATCTCAAAGAAGACATAAGTATTCCTCCTCAAAACTCCTTCACCACCTTTTCTTCCATTTCGTCCTCGTCCACTTAGCTGTAGCAAGCTCTATACCACCTCCATAGCCTCGAAAACATTGTTCTCTATCAATTTCAGTCATCCTTTTGCTATTGGAGTTCTATAGGAGCAGCAATAGGTTCTACAAGAACGGGTTCTATAGGAGCACCTACAGCCAGTTCTACAGGAGGGGCAGTAAGCAGTTTTTAAGGAGGAAACACGGGGTTTTTGCTCAAATTATGGCTTGAAGAGGTAGGTTCTGTATAGACCCACCTTGAATATTAATATGTGCAAGAAATGATACAATTTTAAGGGGAAATTAAGCCTGTAGAAGGAGAGGAATTCCATAAAAACATTTCTGCCTATTTTCTTAAAAAAACACAGTTTTTCTCTATTTCCTGTGTCTTCAAAAAAATTTGTCTCCATCTCTACCTGGGGTGTTCCAAAAGAATATAAGAAAATTGCAGGGGCATTCATGAGGAAGGAACCCACAAATTCAATCAGGCTCCATGAATATCCCGAGGTGGTAGCCATTTTCACCAAAGCAAATTGGATGCCATTTTTCGCAAAATTTCAAGGGTTTGATGAAGAAGTGGCTCAGGAGTTTGCCCTTGCTTTAGTACCTCACTCAAATACCCATGCCACTGTTACTTTCAAAGGTATCACCATGGAAATCACCCCAGAAATTATCAATAGAGTTACCAACATTCCCCTTAGATTGCCTTGGAGCAAAGATGAAAAACCAATGGGACAAGTTGCCAAGAAAACCTTCTTCCAACCAGATGAACATCCTGTAGAAGACAAAAATGGCATTAGAAGAACAAGCATACCTTACCCTTGGGATGAGGTCAGTTACCAAATCATCAAGTATATTTCCTGTGAAGGGAGGTATAGCATAGTTTATGGCTACCATTTTAGACTTCTCCATGAGCTAAGATATGGCATGGACACTCCCACACCCCAAAAACTCAGCATCCCCTATTTTCTCCTGCAGTCCCTTATAGACTCCAGCATTAAGTTAAAGGCAGGAGATCCAGATCAGTTGGCTCACCATGGGTTAATTAAACTATTGGTGGAAGAAGCCCTCCACACCTTCACAATCCACATAGAATGGGAAATCTTCAGAAATATGACAAGAGAAGATGATATAAAGGCCCTTACATATGACCACAGTCCTTCTGAAAGTGAGGGGGAAGAACAGAAAGGAGAAGAAGGGGAGGGAACTAAGGAGCAAACAGAGGAGGAAGACACCAAAATAGATACGTAGGAAACTAACACAGAGAAGGAGGAAACTAAACTAGAGGAGGAAGAAACCAAAACAAAGAAAGAGGAAACAAAACCAGCGGAGACAGAGAAGACAAAAAGAGAGGAACAAGGGGCAGAAAAGAAGAAGTGTCTCCTGAGACCCTAGAAAGGGAGGTAGCAACTGCTCTTGTTTCCCTTAGCATCCCTGTGAAACCCAAACAAAAGAGGAAGAGGCGAACATCAATGTATTTCAGGGCTCGGAAAAGCACAAGGATAAAAATAGGAAAACCACAACCATCTTCAACAGTGCCTATTGTAATTGAAGATTCACCCACTGTCAAAGGGGAAGAATCTCCCTCTAAAACCCCCATCACATATGAAAGAGGAAGTCTCATATCTTCCACCTGGAAAGAAAGAGTGCAACTATAGGACTCCAAAACAGCTCTACAGAAAGCATAGACTTTTCTACAGGAGACCCTAACTAAGCTATAGGAGACCGAAAAACTGGAAAAAAGGGTAGAAGAATAGCCAAAGGGGAAGGAGGAAACAATAGAGACCCAAGAACCTGACCCCCAGCCTAGTTTGGGCTCTTATTACAATCTTCTTGAGGGAGGAAAAATCATTCCACAGAAATTTGCAGTCCCACTTTTCTTTGAGCTGGAGAAGGAAAGAATAAGGAGCCATAGATGGATGAAAATTGCCAAATCCAAGGGGGTAGAGGATATTGGCCATATGGAGAACCAGCTTAGAGAGATGGGTAGGGAATTAAGTGATGTGAGACATAGAGAGGCAATCAGAAGAACTCACTTGGAAACAGTAAATGAGTTACTAAGAAGACAATTGCAAAACAAGGAGACACAATTGACATGCATGGCTAGCTAGTCTATGGAGGCACTACAATGCAAGACACCAGCAAAATCATATGGAGTATACCTCAAAGACCAATGGTTGTAGTTTCAGATCAAGACTTTGGCACAGAGAGGCACCATGCCTTTCCAAGATTATAAATAGTTTATAGACCTATGTGACCAAAGTTCAGCAAAATACAAGGCAAAGATAGTAGAGTTTTATTTTCATAACATGGCCCTCATTGATATGAACCTATGGGACCCCAATGCTAGGCTAGGGGACTTGCAACTGATGGCCATGGCATCATGGATGAATCATGAGGAGAAAAGGGCAACAGAAATCAAAAAGTTGATGGCAAAAGAGAAAAATGAACCCTTAATGATCAAAGCTGAGCCATCAAACCCCATGGCTCTCATCAGTGTCCACCAGCTGCTTGCAAATAATCCTCAAAGTTCCCCTAAGTATATCAATGAGCAGGCTTAGGCCATTGCACATTTTGAGGACATGGAAAGATTACTTGGGGAAGACTGTATTCATGCTTGTATGAGGAGGTGGAACACTCTCCCACACAGTCTACAAATCAGGGAGTATCACTCCCCAACAAGGATGAAAGAAGCATTAAGGAGAGTGCCACTATACAAGCGCTCTATGCAGAGTTTGAAGGCCAATTGGATTGGCCTCAAATTGAGTCCCCCACTGCTACTAGGCCTACTAGAAGGTGGAAAAGAGGAAGAAGAACAACAGCAGTGGGAAGAGGTGGACAGAAAGGTAGGATTACATGAAAAAGAAGAGGACCTCACATCAAAAGCATCGGATTTTATGGAGGCCATCAGGGCCATCAAAGATGAGGAGATGGACTAGTTGCTCAGAGGATGAGAAACACATTCAGTAGGGGGTGATGATGAGCCCCATAAATGGGTAATTATAAGGGCTCATTTTTCCTCCTAACTTAGGTTAATCCACAATTCTCATTAGTTTATTGCATGTTTTTTATTATATTTATGCTAATAGAGTGAGTTGGGTTGGTCATTATGCCTTGAAGTCTAATGTGTGCTTAATGCAGATTTTTGGTCAATTTTGGAGATAAAGTCAAGGATTTAATGAACAATTGGTAGCAAATATCCGAAGAAGACAAGGGAGAGGATTTATAGGAGGGTTTCCCCCTCATTTATGACTCCCTACTTCAAATTCTCCTTCAGAAAGCTCGGAGCACAAGCAGCCACATCAATGCACCAAAGAGGCAGCCGAGCAAGTGAAGGATAACTGTTGTCTATCTCAAGTTTTGGGAGCCAAGCCTCCCTGATTTTAAGGGAGATGTTGGGAGCTCCAGTTGTATAAGTAGAGAGGCCTAGGGCCTCATTAGGTTGTTGGATTTTAGTCAAATTTTCGCACTTTTTTTGCAGCTTTGCTCTGCTCAACTTCGAGCTTACTTTTGTAGATAGTTTCATGTAATCTTACTGTTATTTTGATAATGAAGATAAGATTGTTTCTAAGCTAGCACTGAGTTACCTCAGAGGGCTGAAGCTCTTGGGTTAGGGCCCAATCCAAGCAGCCAACCACCTCTTGTTTTGTATTTATATGCTTTGTTTCATTTTATGAATGAGTTGTTGTTAGATAGATTTCTTTCTTAGTTAAGAATAGGTTGCTTTTGGTGATTTGAAAGGTTGTTTTCATTTCAGTTTGCTGTAGTAGGTTGAATAGTGATAGAAGAAGATACAAAAAGGTCATCAACAGAGCCTTGGCCTCCTTTCTCCCCTTTGGGACCATGAACTGAGGCCAAGACCCTATTGTTGCCACAAAAAACACAGATTTGCCTTTGCCATAGGATTTCTAGTGTTGCAGCTTGTTAGAAGGTTAATGCTTTGCTATAGATCTATTTCAGTTATGCTCATTTCTGTCTATGCAATAAATTTCCTTCCATGTTTTCTTTCCATATAGCATTGTTCAGCATTTACTTTCCTAGATCAGAATTTAGACTAGCTTGATGAACTATTCTGTTTTTTAGTGGTGCTAGTTTCTTTGCTTGCTTAGTCTCAGTGTTTGATTTTCAGTTCTCTTGTAGTACATATCTACTTACAATAATTCAACCAATCAGCCATCACCATCTCTCTTTTATCCATGTTCCACAGGTCATCCAAAGTCCCTCACAAATCTGCCCTAATTTTCTGCACTTTTATTATGAACTTTCCTCTATTTCCTTGAACAAGTCCAACCATCTTTCTCTTCCCTCATCTTCCTTGATGAACCTTAGACACCTTAACACATCCTCCTAGCCATCAGTTACCCTTTCCACCCATTTTCCCACCTTCAAAACCTATAAAACAGCTCTCAGCATCCTCCTGTAGATCCCCTGCAGCCTCTTGTAGATTTTCCTGTAGGTGTCTTTTTGAAGTCCAATTGTAGGGAAAGCCTCCAGAAGGCCACCTGGGACCTCCTAGGATCCTTCCACACCTTCCTACACCTTTTCAAACTCCAAAGTCACCCTCCATCGCCACTTAATCGCTGCCACATTCACAAACAAATAAATTACATGCATGACAATTTCACCTAAAAATACATAAAAATCCAAAAAGATGTTTTTTTCTCATTTCCTTCTAGAAATAGATTGAGTAGATGTTTTTTACTTCCTAAGTAGGTAATGGCATTCATTTTATGGTTTTTCATCTCTCTTTCTACAAAAGTAGGATTAGCTGGTTAATTAGGGTTTGCTAGGTTTACTTCACATTTCAATCTTCTTTCACTTTTTGCAAGTAGAGTAGCCTCTGTAGGGTAAGCTTTCCTTTCTTTCATCACATATAAAGCTTCTTCTGGAATTCATAGAAGTTGGCTTGAGCTCCTAGTGATCTTGCGCCAGCTGACCAAGTGACAGCCTACAGTAAGAACTAGTACTTGTGCATACAGCACCGTCGCTTCCAAGTTTGTTACGAACTACCGGGTTGATAAAAGTAAAGTAGGAAGCCCAGGAATTGCAACATTATTGCTGCAATACTGGTGCTCACCATTTAGGCACTTTCATTTTCGAGCATAAATTTGATCACCTGATCACACCTCCCCACTAGGAACATTTGGACTCCAAAAGTTTACTTCCCTAGTAAATATAAAGAGGTTGGAACTCAAAAATACCCAAAAACTCAATCGAAAATGAAAAAATTTCAATTGGTTCCCATCAAGCCCCAATCAAGGCACTTCACTTATCATCCTCTTGAAGACCTGTTGTCTTGTTAAGAATTGAACCATCATTCTTATCGTTGTTGAAGGAATAAAATATTGATTAGTGGAATCCGAACATTCTCTCTATTGTCATCTTTTCATGGCTCCAAAAACACTTCATCTTGAAGTTTAAATTGTTGAAGACAAACTTGACCCCATCTTGGAAATCAGAAACAAAATAAACTTGTTTTAATGTCTTCAAGCTGACCTTGTAGATGGGAAGTACACTGCTGCAAAATTTTCCATGATATGATTGACCTTGCCTACAATACATAGTCATCTTATATAATCTTAAAAACAAAGATTCAATTCACACAAGTTCAAATCGAATACCTGTATCGGTGAACATATGACAAATTGTAGACAACTTTGAACAAAAATCTTGTACATTCACGAAAGTCCTTAACATGTAGACTTATAACAAGTCAATACATAGATCAATGAAAACATCTACTTGTTGAAAATAGTAACAATAATGTTCACTTTACAAAAGTACCTAAACATGTAATGACAACAAGTATTTACAAAATTTTACAAAACAACTTTACAATAAGTGTACCCAAACTTTGCCTCTCCTAGGCTTGTGGGTTCTTTTCTTGCATCTTCTTGTCTTGAAGGCCACTTAGGATTGTGGAGAGTCCTCTTTTCCACCTTTTTTTTCACTTGCATTATGCAGCATAATCTCTTTACCTTTATTTGAACGAATTTATGTATGCAACTTCCAACATCGTTCAGTGTCATGTCCATGCACTTTGCGATGAGCACATAAAAACTTCTTCTTGTTTGCTGACATAGAAGTTCTCTCATGCGCAAGAAAGTCATTATGGTTGATGCCAAAAATTTGGTTCGTTCATTTAACCATTAACATACATTTCTCGCATACAACCACATAATGGTCAAAATCATCATAATATGTACAAGGGTACTAATTCCACAAGTATTCAAAATTTCCATGCATTAGAAAACACTATTGAGAGTTGTACCTGTATTTGGAGTTGCAGCTTTGACGG
Source organism: Pinus tabuliformis (assembly GCA_031772625.1). Classification (NCBI taxonomy): domain Eukaryota; kingdom Viridiplantae; phylum Streptophyta; class Pinopsida; order Pinales; family Pinaceae; genus Pinus; species Pinus tabuliformis. The sequence continues at coordinate 771,451,113 of CM062811.1, read as the reverse complement.
TTGTCACAAGGTGGTGACATCTCATGCTTAGATGTTTGATCTACCTCAATCTTTTTGGAGCATTCCCCAAACACCTTTAGGCTATATCCCAATCCCTGGTACTTTGGTCTTTCCTCAACCATAGTTGGATTGGTAATACCTTAACCATTCTTTCCAAGACATCCACCTTCCTATCCCATCTTGGAAAGAAAATTCATACCTATGCCCTTGGTATGTTGCTCAAATGGTGCAAAAGAGTTGTTATGCATGAAAACATAAGGAGTGGAACTTGAGATACTAATTACCTCCTTAAATTTTTCATTCATCTTGTCAGCTTTTGATGATGATGATGATGGCCAACTTGTAGATGACTCTAGCCACCCACTCTTATCCACTGGCATATGGTGTGCTTCTTGAAGATGTTTACAAAAGGTACACGCAACATCTTCCACATATTATCCAAAACCACTATTTGAACCATGACCACACACTGGCCTCATTCTGGAAGTTTCCCTTGTTGGTGCAGGAGTTGAGATTTCTGTAACTTGCTCATCAAGAACTTGCTGCAATACAAAGCGCATGTGTCTCTTCTCCTCTCTAACTATGTCCAACATCCTTCTCAATTCTATGTTCTCCATCTGAAGAGCCAAATTTTGATCCTCTAGCTCTTGGAGATTATTTTTACCGCCCATCTTGCAACTTGGTCAACTTGTGCTCTAATACCAAACTGATATGAAATTGGATTAGGTGATTTCTTCGTCTTTTCCAAATTCAAATAAAACAAAAACTTAGGACCGTGTCAACGCTTTGCAAGCATAAAAATGGGCCTTGAAACAACAGGTTTTACAATGACTCTTCAAATCATGAATTAGTATTCATATGTAACTTAACATAATGAACATAACAACACATAATCCATGAAGGCATAACGAAGAGCAAGCCAAAGGTTTGTTGATAGAGTTCACCTCTCCTAGGCTACATCTTTGGGCTTGTCAACATGACTAGACCACTCATGTATTCAGTATCAATGAAGTACATAACCATTTGCGGTAGGTAAATATGTGGCTATTACCCCTACATGGTAATGTTCTCCTACAAAGAACTCTCACAAAAACAACAACTCAAAACATCTCCTACAAAGATGACATACTTAAACTGAAATGAGCTACAAAAATCATGTGAACCCTTCAATTCCACATTGAATCACATAATAAAAAATTCATGTTAAGATAATTTAAACCCGAGTTGAACCCTACTAGTTACAACTGATGCAATAGCCTTCTGGAAATGATGATACTCCTACAAAGTCTTCTCCATGCCCAAATACCTCCTAGAACTGCTTCCAAACCCTGATTGATCCACACGCCTTTAGTCTCAAACCTACAAAAAGGCTCTGAATATGTGCTCAAAATAGAAATTATAGGTTACCAATGGATTCAAAAATCCAAAAACCCCTAAGCAACCTCTTTCTAAGTTCAATTTGGATAAAAAAATAAAAAAGTTATGAGCTTCCAAGTTCTTTCATGAACTTCACTATTAACCATCCTACAAATTCGACCTTCTGGCTAACTGTCCCACAAATTCACCCAAAAAATCGCTAACGAAGAAAAATTTTATCCCTCCGCAGGTGCATTTTTTTGGATCATTAAATTACCCTCTAATGCCTTGAGACTGAAAATCAAGGCCATATGGGTGCATGGGGCCGAGGGCTGGGCCTTAACACCTACCCCCGTCGGTTAAGCCCTTTAACTTCGATCAAATGGCCTTATGGGCGCCCAAGGGCCAAGGGCTGGGCCAACGACCCTCCCTAACCATCTGCTCCTAAACTCTATGCGCTGGGGTCACATGCAGTCCACGGGACTTGGGGCTGGCCCCCTACTTTGGCGCCTTCCGCAAGCAACCAAACTCTCTGCGCCTATGGTCATGTTGGGTCCATCAGACCTGGGTTGAGGCCTTTTCATCCACCCCCTCCAACTGTCAGCTTAGGGGTTATATAGCTTGCGGTCCCGTGGTGTTTTTTGTGGGCACTGAGACTATTGGTTGGGGCTAAGCCCTAGCCTTTGGCACCCCTGCCTGCAGTCCCGTGGGCATGGGGTGGCAAGGGGCTAGGGCTTGGCCTTGGCCTCTTCCCCCAAACACACGCAATATAACCCTTTTATATTCCTTTTGCACTATATATAACAAGTAAAATAGCGCAAGCATAGTGGTAGGTCGTTAGACTTGGGCTTGGAGGTCTTGAGTTCGATTTTTGTGGCACAGTTCGACCCTTGACCATAAAATTTTGACCAACCTTGGGAGGCCACGTTGCTTCCCACCACTAGTCCATGTGTCTTCCACCCATTGGACCACAAACCCACCAATTAGTAGCCAATAGAAATTTTACCAATGGAGAGAGGCCAAGTGGTAGTTTGCCACTGGCCCATAAAAACCCAAAAAAACACAGTGAAACACCCAATTTGCCATTTTTTTTGCCTATTTGAGAAAACGGTCATCGGGTGATAACTTGAGCATCTACTGTCGGATTGCGATGAAATGAACATTGTTGGATTCAGAATTATGGTCACTTCAATTTGGATCTAGTCTCAATAAGTTTTGGGCACTTTCATTTTCAAGCATAAATTTGATCACTGCATCAACCCGTCGCCTTTAGAAATAAAACCCTTATGCCTCCCATGCGAGTCCCACTGGACATGGCACCCCACTTACCCTCTCCCAATGATTTCTAAGTGTGACCCTTTAATAACCACTGGGATTTACTATCAGGCTTACATTAAAAAGGTGTTTCTCCCCACCAATGGGGAAGCAACTATAACAACCCCTAGTTAAAAGGTCTTGGAATAAAAGTTAATAAAGGAAAAATAATACCATGGTTAAGGGACACTTATTCCAAGCTGAATATTGGGCAAAGATATCCTAGTGGGCATCACTGGATGTGTTTATGGCTAAGGGAAATTTCCAAAGACAATGGCTAAGGCATTAAAAAGGGAAAAATGTATTTTTGGCAAATTAATTTATGGAAATAAAGGAAAATATGAGAAAAGGAAGGTGAAAGGTCACAGGTTGCATGTGAGGAGGAAATTGAAGGAAAATAATAGAAAATGAAGAAAATAGAGGCCTGATTGATAAAAATGCTTCTAAGGATCAGTTGATACCTTTTTTTCAGTTTATTTTGGAGCTCTCTCATTATCTCTCTCTCTCTCTCTCTCTCTCTTGGACACTTAGAGATTTCTTGGAGCACTCTAGCTTTGCAGCAAGGAAGGAAAAAGCAAGAAAAGGAAGACCAAAGAAAGAAAAGATCAAGCAAGGAAGAGCAAGATCAAGAAGCTTCATCACGAATACTTGTAGGTAACATATTGCATGTGTGATTTCTTAGTTGGTTTTGACATGCATGGATTTTCATGTTGGTATATGGTTCTCTTACTGTTGGTGGCATGGTTTTGCTAGGTTATGATAATGGTTTTTAGCTTTGCCTTGCGCCTTTTATGGATAGCCATGTTGTGATGGGATTGCTTTCTCGGTTTTGGGCTTTGGAATTTCTGGATGGTTTCATCTGGGGTGGAGGTGGTCTCAGGAAAATTCCAAAAGGCCTAGGAATCCCTTGACTGGTTTTGGTGAGATACACGATAAATCATGAGGGTGGAGTCTTAGTTTAGGGCATAGAGATTGGTGTCTCGGTTTAGGGCCTAGTGATCCAGTGTGGATTGTGGTAAAGCCCGAGAGACAAGGAGACAAAAAATTCCTCAAGGATAGTGATGGAGTCCAGAGGCATTCCAAGCTCAGTTTGGTTTGTGGTATTTGGTGTTGGTTTTGGTGAGATCATGGTTTGGTGAGGGTGGAGGTGGTTTAACCTCTAGATTCCCTTGGTTTTTTTTGGATTGGTTTATCCATGAGATCCCACATTCATGCTTGGAATATGGCACGGGGGTGACTGGCTGAAAGAAAGATTTGGTTCAGCCATGTCTATGGTCGGGTGGTATGTGGAAGTCCTGGACCTAGTAGGCTTTGCCTATGTTTAATAAAAGCTAAGTTCTCTTGATTTTTTACTTGTTAATGTGTGGCTTTAATAATTGCTATCTCATTGTTATTTTCATGGTTTAATTTTGGTTATAAGCATGGTTATATGACTAGTTATTGTGGTGGTTATTTCATGTATTTACTTGTAACTGAAAGGAAAAGGATGCAAGACCTAATTGATGTCAAAAAAGTTAAGGGAAGAGGGTGGTGATCCTTCTTGTCAAGTATCATATGAGTTATCAATATTTTATGCTCTATATTGTATTCATTTCTTGTAGAGTACATTGATGCCAAGTGTTTGACAAAATGTCAGTCTCGGTTGGGGATGGTCAGGCCTAGTCCTAGGGTCAGTTTTTGATTTTCAAGTATTTTATTATGTAATTTATGGATTTTGAAAGTTACAGGGGTTTCTAGGTAGTGACCTGGATTATGGGCTTGAAAAGTGGCACAAATCCCAGAGTCACTTGCACATGTCTGAGTAGAAAAGTCCCTAGACATAGACATACCCATGTTGTGCATGCGTCCAGAGGTCCTGATATGCACCCTTGTCCATATAAAGGGATCATCTAGGGGTTTAGAGATCTAAAATCTCAGTGGGACTGAGGGGCTGGTAAGGGGAATGACTGGGATGCATTGTGGGAGTTTTGTAGCAGGTTTAGAAGGTCTGGCATGGTGTGTTTCCATCGATTCCACGTCCTTAAGGTCACTTAGGAGGTTGAATCATATCATAGTAAATTCTTGTCACATGTTTACCCCGGTTGGATGGATACTTGGGTGGATGTGGGAGGAGGGTATTACGGAGTGGTATCAGAGTGGGTTTCATTCTCTTTGGGTGGTGTCTAGTTTTGTTGTCTTGTGTGATATCTGATAAAAAAAATTGGTATTAGAGCATGGTTCACCCCTTAGATTAGATGGGTTGTATGTTGGTCATGCATTCATGTCAGTTTCATATGTGTTTCTTGTGGTGTAAGACCACGTGCTTATTGCATTTGGATGGTATGGGTTATGGTTATAGTGAGGTTGCCATGGGAAGTTGATAGTGTTGTTGTGGAATGTGTCATCATGATAGTATGGTTGATTATGCATTGTTTATGCACATTAGTATTCACATGTGGTCAAGTGTATAGCGATGTGGTGGTTGTTGTCATCCATGAGGTCAAGGTGTGTGGTTGATATTGTCATGCATTGATGATTGGACTCTAGCTAGAATGATGCTTATGTGTTGATACACCTATTTGTTATATTTTTGTATGATGTCATGATTATGTTATACATGTATTATGTTTATTTTTTGATCTTGTAGATGAGGTATCCTCCCCAAATTATGCTAAGTTACATTGGTTTATTATGATTTGGTTTAGCTGACATGATATACCTTATAGGAAGAATGTCAAAGATGACTAGCAAGATGGTAGACTACAGTTTCCGAGACTCTCCCTATGGATCAAATGAGCATCGTGGTTTTGGGCACTCTTCTAATTTGGTAGAGACACTAAGAAGCTTAAAGGTAGAAATACAAAGTTATAAGGTAGACAATGATAGAATCATACGAGCACAGGAGAAACAAGCATAGCTAACTTCATAGTTTGTCTGAATTGTAGCGACAGGGACCACTTCGAATCAACCATGAGCACGAGGACATAACTAACGAGGCATATGGAAACAAGGTCTCATGGTGAGTACATGTTGGATGGAGAGGACATGATCAGAGATGGAAGGTCCTTGGATACTCTGGATAGGAGGGGTGATATGTTGGTGTGTGTTATATTCTTTCCACAACTAGTTGCACTTGCGAGGGGGTCACAGGGGGGAGATAGCCTCCTTTGTTCATTGCGCTGGACGTAGTAAGGGGGGTTTTAGGGGGCCAGTATCCCCCCTATACAGGGTATGGGGCAGTGCCCTGGGAAATTTTTTTTGGACCCTATATTAGGTGGGCAGACCTACTTATGGTTTTGTGCATGGGTTTTGCACATGGTTTTGGGGATGATGGTTTTCTTCCCATGGTATTGTGTAGATCCGGTCAATGGAAATACAGTTATGTTCTAATCCAGGGTTAATGGATTGGGGTTTATGAATGTTTCAGCATGTATATATATGTCTTGTAACATTGAAGGAACATAATGAAAAATAAATCTGGGAGTCCTAGTTTTTGGATCCAATGGAAAATATTTGTGTATTTGTTTTGTGTTTCTCACCATTATATATTTTCTATTTTTAAGAATTCGTTTGCAGGTAATTTATGTACATGGTTAAAAACTACATTTGTTATCAGAGCTATTTTGGTTTCAAGGGGACACATTTGTTGCTGAGGGGTTTTACTCGGGCTTGTGGTAGACCCTGTTGCTTGTGTGAAAGAATATGGTGAACAATGGAAAGATAGAGATCGAGAAATTTAATAGTCAGAGTTTTTAGTTGTGGAAGCTCAAGATGGATGATCTGTTAGTGGATAAAGATAAATGGATCACAGTAGATCCAGGTACTAAACCAATGACAATGTCAACAGAAGACTGGGTGAAGTTGGATCAGAAGGCAAATAGCACAATACGGTTGTGTATCTCAGATTCAGTATTGTTGAATGTATTAGGGGAAGCTATGAAAAAGGCTTTGTGGGACAATTTAAGGACTTTGTACCAATCTAAGTCTCTGGTGAACAAACTGTTCATACAAAAAAAAGTGTATAACCTGAGGATGAAGGATTGCGACTTGGTGACAAAGCATCTGAACACCTTTAATACTGTGGTAAGCCAGTTGTTATCTGTTGATATAAAAATTTCAGATGAAGATAAGTGCATCATTTTTTCATGTTCTCTACCAAATTCATGGTATAGTCTGGTTGTTGTTATAGGTAGCAATACAACTACCTTGAAGTTTGATGAAATAGTCTCATCCTTGTTGTCAGAGGAGATGAGACGGAAAAATATGAAGAGCCAGAATGGAGATGCCTTGTCTATATGAGGATGGTCCCATAACAAAAGCAAAAATGATTCCTCAAGTGGGACATCTAAATCTAGAGGGAGATCTAAAGCTCTAGGAAAATCTGTAAAGGTATGTTGGAAATGTGGAAAGGAAGGGCACTACAAAAAGGACTGTAGATCTAAATCTCTTGAGAAAGGAAAGGGATTTGATGATGCTCCTTTTGTAGAGGAAAAAACCACCTCATATGAAGGTGGGGATGTGTACTTGGCTTCTTCCTCAAGTACACATGTAGATCACAAGGCATGGTTGATTGACTCAGGTGCATCCTTTCACTTCACTCCCCATAGGGATTGGTTCTACGAGTATAGACTAGAATCATCTTAGGGGATGATAAGAAGGTTAGAATCATCATACGTAGAAAAGTCAAGCTGAAGTTACAAGGTGGAAGGATTAGAACACTTCTGGGTGTTCTGCATATTCCCGCATTGGCCAAAAATTTGATTTCTGTAAACAAGATGGATGATGGAGGTGAAAAAAAAATGTTCGAGAAAGATACCCACAAGATGGTTAGGGTAACACTAGTCTTGATGCGGGGAGTTCGAATTGGAACTCTGTACAAGATTTTGGAAAATAATGTTATTGATGGGTGCAACAGTTATGTGGTTCCTGAAAGTGGACCAGAAAATCTAGTGCTCTCTGGAGAAAAGACCATGATATGGAATCAAAGGCTTGGACATATTGGAGAGAAGGGCCTTAAAATAATTCATGGTAATGGTATGGTAGAAGATATGTCTAATTTCTCTTTGGATTTAGATTTTTATGAGCATTATGTATATGGGAAGCAGAATCAGGTGAGTTTCCCCTCTTGTGCTAAGAGGGCGAAAGGGATATTAGAGCTTGTGCATAGTGATGTGTTTGGACCTGTATCGGTTCCATCAATGGGTAAGTTTGTGTACTATATATCATTTATAGATGACTTCTCAAGGAATACATGGATATATTTCCTCAGGAATAAATATGAATTCTTTGACAAGTTTAAAGAATTTAAGGCTCTGGTGGAAAACAAAACAGAGAAAAAGATGAAGGTGTTGAGGACAAATAATGGTGAAGAGTTCTGCAAGAACGAATTTGAAGAATTTTTTAAGAAGTGTGGTATAGCATGACATAAGACTACTTCATACACACATAAAAAAAATGGAATTATAGAAACAATGAACAGGACGTTGATGGAAAAGGAAAGAAGCATGCTCAGTAGTGCAGGGCTAGGAGAAGAATTATGTGTAGAGGTGGTGGAGACTTCAAGTTACTTGGTTAATAGATCATCTTTATCAGCGTTGGAGGATAAGACTCCACATGAGGTATGGACTAGTAAGAAACCCTCTCTTTCACATCTGAGTGTATTTAGTTGTGATGCATATTTACATGTTCCAAAGGATAAAAGAACCAAGTTGGATAGTAAATATGAAAGGTGAATCTTTATTGGGTATAAGGATGGTTTAAAAGGTTATAAGCTTTGGAACCTAGAAACAAGGAAGGTTGTGTACAACCGAGATGTGGTGTTTAGAGAGGTGAAAGATGTTATTAAACATAAATTCCTACCAAAGGAACCTGAGAATATAGAGTTTGAGCTAAAGGAGAAGAATTAGACTCTACAACATAACATGAATCAGAAAATGAAGAGCCACAAACTCCAACTATGTGAAGATCAGTCTGAGAAAGAAGGCAACCAGAAAGGTATAGTACACTTGCTTTCTATTCAAAATTTTCTTGATCTATTACTAATGATGATCCCAGAACTTTCAGGAAGGCAGTAGATTCAGAGTATGGAAAACTATGGAAAGAGTCCATGGTTGATGAAATGGCATCTCTGGACAAAAATGAGGCTTGGGATCTGGTGGAGTTGTCAACTAGAAGGAAACCCATTGGAAGCAAATGGGTGTTTAAGAAGAAGATGAATGTAGTAGGCAAGGTGGAGAAATACAAAGCTCTGTTGGTAGAAAAATATTGTTCCTAGGTTTCGGGAATTGATTTTGGTGATATTTTTTCTCCTGTTGCCAAGGTAGCTTCTATTAGATTACTTTTATATGTTGTTGTTTCTTTTGATTTTAAGGTAGAACAGATGGATGTGAAGACGAAATTTCTTCACGTGAATATGAAAGAAGAGATCTACATGAAGAAACCTGGAGGCTTTGCGTTGAATGGAAAGAAAGAACTGGTGTCACGTTAAAAAAGTCCTTGTATGGGTTAAAACAATCACCAAGGACATGGTATCAGAAATTTGATACATTTATACAGGGACTTGGCTTCACCAGAAGCAAAGCAGATCATTGTGTGTATTTTAAATTAATTGGTGACCATGTTATTTATATGGTCTTGTATGTGGATGATACATTGTTGATTGGAAATGACAAAGAAATTATCCAGGATTTGAAGACCGAATTGTCCTCCAAATTCGACATGAATGATCTTGGTGCTGCAAACTATATTTTGGGCATGGAAATTAAACGATATAAGGCAAATATGAAGTTATGGTTAAACTAGAGGAAGTATGTCGAGACAATACAACAGAGGTTTAATATCCAAGATAGTAAACCGGTGAAGGTTCCTATTCCTGTAGGTGTAAAGTTATTTGTTGAATAGTGTCCCAAGACACAGGAAGAGGAAGAGGACATGTCCCGTGTTCCATATGCAATTGTAGTCGATAACCTAATGTATGCAATGGTTTGTGCTAGACCATACATTACACATGGAGTGGGAGTATTGAGCATGCTTATGTCAAAACTAGGGAAGGAGCATTGGACAACAATGAAGCGGGTTTTCAGGTATTTGCATGGCACTAGTGATTATGGTCTATGATATAAAGGAAGACCAGGACTGGATAGAGTTTTGAACATTCATGGCTTTGTTGATGCAAACTAGGCTGGAGATATGGATCAAAGAAGATCTACAAGTGGGTATGTGTTTAACCTATTTCGAGGTGCAGTAAATTGGATGAGCAAGAGACAGTCTGTAGTGGCACTTTCAAATACATAAGCAGAATATATGGCAACCACTCATGCAAGCAAGGAAGTAGTTTGGTTGCAGAGATTATGTTCAAGTATTTTGTTAGTACAATGAACTATAAGGATAGAATTTGATAGCCAAAGTGAAATTTTATTGGAAAAGAACCCTGCTTATCATTCAAAGACAAAGCACATTGATGTTCAATATCACTTTGTGAGGGATATGGTTGAGGAAAAAAAGGTTTTGCTGGTAAAGGTGGACACTTTGAAGAATGCAACATATGCATGGACAAATTCTATGAGCACTGAGAAGTTTTCTTGGTGTAGAGAAACAATAGGCGTTGCAAGGTTGGACCAATGACTAAGCTCTCCTGTGACCCCCTATGTGGAAAAGAAAACAAAAAGTGGGGGAATTTTGGGTGTGTGTTATATTATTTCCATGACTAGTTGCACTTGTAGGGGGGTTAGACTCCCCTATTTGATCCAAGGTTAATGGATTAGGGTTTATGAATGCTTTGATGTTAGGTCCCTATAATACTAGTGTATTCCATAATTGTTATTGTCATTGTAGCACCGTTATTTTTATTTTTGTGCCCTTGTAGTCCCCATATTATTATTATTGTGCCCCATATAAGTCCACTATTATTATTGTTGTGCCCTTACATTATTATTGTGATGTCGGCTCTAATTATATTATGACCCCTTATACTCCTATATATAGAAAGGAGGTTTTGTAATTTGAATGATCCAAGAATTGTTCATTTGTGTAATGTAAAGGAGGTTTACCCCTCAAAGAGTCTAATTTTGAAGTCGTTGATCTATCTCTTCTTCTATTTTTTGAGCTGGTTGAATAGCATTTGGTATCAGAGCTTGGGATTCTAGGGTTTTGCTTCTTCAAACAGGTCATCTTGGAATTTTCGATATACATTTTTTTCTACAAAGCTTCAGAAGCTTAATTTTTTACCACATGGAGCTGAAATATTGGTGAGGTTTGTGTACAAACTTCAGATCTTGGTTTGCTATATTTTCGGAGATATGATCTGGGGAAGTTAGGGTTTTTTGCAGGATCCAAAATTTCGTCTCAAACATGTGACCTACATAGTCATAGATTTTGTTTCAAGCATCAGATTTGAATTCTGTAAAAATTGGTAGAAAGTGCGTGGACTATAGTTTGTCTTGTAGAAATTTCAGGGCCAAAGGTCAAAAAAATGACATGTGGCACTCCATACAAGTTTGCTCTACCGAACTAGTCTATAATCAGGTCATGGCGGCAGATCGGGCATAACTATTTCCTGAAGGCTCCAATCTTGGTATGACTTGTGGGGTTGGAAAGAAGACTCATAGGGCTACCACATGACAAACTTTCAGACCTTGGAGATCCGAAATTATAGAGATACAACAAATTCAATATCGAGTGCCTACAAAGTGAAAAAATAAAATAAAATTAATAATAAAATTAAATTAAATAAATGTGTAGTTTTTAAAATTTGCATTAGTTTTGTTTGAAAAATTAGTTTGAAGTGATTCAAAGGGAATAGTGAAACATAATTATCATTAATTGATGCCTCAAAGAAATAAAATGGAAACACCTAGTAAACAACCTGAAATATCTACTATGGCACATGAAGAAAAGGAAGAAATGCAACATGATATATCAAAATTACGAGACCAAGTGCAACAAATTTCGCTCTCACAAGAAGTAACAAAAACTAAGATGGATGGTTTGAAGAATGGCATCGAAGCTAAGATCGATGGTATATAAGAAAAACTGAAAGAAAACATGGATGATTGAAGAAAGACATCGAAGTTTTGAAGGAAGGTTTGACAAAGTTGCTACAAGAAATGCTTCGTGATGACGAAAAGGTAGTAAAGGAAACTCATGATGAGAACAAAAGAAATTTTAATCATGATTTCATAGACTCTAACTTTGGATTGAAGACCCACCATATTTTAAAGATCGATATGAGGAAGTTTGATGGCAAGGATCTCGTAACATGGATACTACATATGGAGCAATATTTTGATCTCCATAATGTGCAAAACACACAAAAGGTACACATTGCAACTTTATATTTAAACCCATTTAGTTTGTATGGTATCGGTGGCTTTGCTCTAGTAAAAATATTGTCACTTGGTTAATTTTTTCGAAGGAAATGATAGAACATTATGAGGATACAAAGAGAAACACCTTCTTTAGCCAATTGATAAATCTTAAACTAAAGGTTTCAATGGTGGAGCACATTGAGGACTTCCAAAAATTGAATATAAGGGTAAATGATATTCAAGAGGAGCATAGGATTGATGTCTTCATAGGAAATTTAAAGGATAACATCCAACCTAATGTTCGCCTTTGGGAACTTGATTCATTGGAGAAGGCATTTACGATGACAAGAAAAATTGAAAGAAAAATTATGGCAACAAGGAAGCTTGCCACTCACAACTATAAAGATGCAAGTGTTGTTACTCCTATCCTTCCACAACCTACAAGGTTGACACCACAAAAATTGGAAGAAAAAAGATCAAAAGGGATTTGTTACAATTGTGATAGAAAATACACTAAAGGTCATAAGTGTGTTGAGAATAAATTATTTTACATAGATTGTGAAGAGGGAAGAAAAGGGACAAGAAACGTCAAAAGAAGAGGATATACACCAGGAACCAACCCCAAAGAAAGAAGAAATGAATCCGACTATATCTTGTAATGCATTGGGAGGAATTACCACTCCTCAAAATCTCAAGATAGAAGGACATATCAAGAAGAAAAAGATAATAGTGTTTATTGATTTAGGTAGTACCCATAATTTTATTCATTGTAAGATAACCAGGGAATTGAATTTCTTCCTATATCCAGTACCAAAGTGTCAAGTGATGGTTGCCAATGGAGGAACCATAAATTGCTCTGGAAAGTGCCATAAAATCAAGCTATCCATGGGAGAATATGTATTGAATAGTCCAATGATTTCCATTCCAATGGGTGGTGCTGATGTTGTACTAGGAGTCCAATGATTACAATCTTTGGGTACAATAGCTTTTAATTTTCAAGAACTTTTCTTGAATTTTTTTGGGAAGGAAAGGAAGTTGAATTAAGGGGTATCGCAGGGAAACCATGAAAGATAATCAGCTCTAAGGGCATTACAAATCTTCTAAAGAAAGAACAACGGGGCATAATTGCACAATTATGTTCTCCAAAGGTTCAAGCATCGAAATCATATATTTCTCCAGATCTACAAAAAGTATTGAACAATCATTTTAAGGTGTTTGAGACTCACAAAGGCCTCCCACCTATTCATGATCATGATCAGGCTATTCATTTGATTCCAGGAAGTGTCCCTCCAAACATCAGGACTTATAGATATCCCTATGCCCAAAAGAGTGAAATTGAACGTGTGGTTGCAAAAATGCTAGAGGCTGGTATAATTCAACTTAGTCAAAGTTCTTTCTCTGCTCCAGTTGTATTGGTGCACAAGAAGGATGGATCATGGTGCATGTTTCCAGATTATAGGAAGTTCAACAAGCTCACTATTAAAGATATATTTCCCATTCCTGTCATTTATGAATTATTAGATGAATTACATCGAGAAATTTACTTCACCAAGTTGGATCTTCATTCAGGATATCATCCTCAATATGATGGGAAAACTGAGATAGTGAACAAAAGTTTGGAACGATATCTTCATTTCTCTGTATCTGATAAACAAACACAATGGGTCAAGTGGTTACCTCTGGCTGAATGGTTTTATAACACTTCCTTCCACACTGCAACAAAAATGACCCCATTTATGGCACTTTATGGATATCATCCACCATCCATCACATCATCTTTAAGAGAAAATTCTAAGGTTAAAGCAGTGGAAGATCACATCAAGCATCAACGACAAGTTCTCCAACTCTTAAAGGATAACCTCACTTTGACGTAGAATAGAATGAAACAAAGGAAGATCAACATCGTAGCGAAAGAAGTTTTGATGTAGGTGACTGGTATTTTTGTGGCTAAACCGTACAAACAAATGTCCCTCAAGCAAGATGAGAAGGATAATAAATTATCACCAAATTACTATGGTCCTTACAAGGTGTTGCAAAATATTGGTACTATGGTATACAAATTGGAGCTTCCTGCATCTTCCCAAGTGCACACAGTTTTCCATGTTTCATGCTTAAAGAAGGATATAAAGGTTATAGGTGACAAGCTCCATATTCAAACATTATTGCCAGAACTTGACAAGGAAGGAAAAATTATAATGGAACCTGAAGAATTCATGGAAACAAGAACTCGACAGCTATGAAATTGATCAATTTCAGAGTATCTCATCAAGTGGAAGAACTTACCTGTTGAATATTCCACATGGGGGGGTGAAATTTTTATACAGAATCATACATAACTACTCAAGCGTTGAGGACAATAATTTTTTTGAGGGAGAGGAGCATGTTAGGTCCCTATAATACTAGTGTATTCCCTCATTGTTATTTTCAGTGTAGTCCCCTTATTGTTATGTTTGTGCCCATGTATTCCCCATATTGTTATTATTGTTCCCCATAGAATCCCACTATTGTTATTGTTGTGCCCTTACATTATTATTGTTATGTCGGCTCTGATTATATTATGACCCCTCAGGTTCCTATATATAGAAAGGAGGTTTTCTCATTTGAATTATCCAAGAATTATGCATTTGTGTAATGTAAAGGAGGTTTCCCCCTCAAAAAGGCTAATTTTGAAGTCATTGATCTACCTCTTCTTCTATTTTGTGAGCTGGTTGCATCACATTCAACATGTATATATATGTATTGTAACATTGAAAGGAACATAATGAAAAATCAGTCTGTCAGTCCCAGTTTTGGGATCCAAGGGAAAATCTCTATGTATTTTTTGTGTGTGTTTCTCACTGTTGTATATTTTCTGTTTTTAAGAATTCGTTTGCAAGTAATTTTTGTACAGGATTAAAACCTACACGATAGACATAGTTACTATTCTAGTTCTGGTTTTGACATGCATTATGATCATCATTGTCATCATCCTTATAGGAGGAGTGAAAAGGGATATTTTATGGATGAGTTTAAGAAATAAAAGCGACCTACATTTGATGGAGAGATGAAGAAATCACAAGATGAAAAGGCATGGTTACTTGGTATGAGAAAGTCCTTCAGATTGCATGATTATTCAGAGAACATGAAATAAAAGATAGCCACTTTTAGTCTTAAAGGGAATGCATATATTTGGTAGGAGGATGTGAAGAATGTTAAAGGCATTTGGGAGGATGACTTGACTTGGAATGATTTTGAGAGGCTCTTCAAGAAGAAGCATTTATCTGAAATGTACTATGATGATAAAGCTAAGGATTTCTATGAGTTGCAAATGGGTTGCATGATAGATGATGAGTATACTAGTAGGTTCTTGGAGTTGTTGAGATATGTGCCTTACCTCAAGGAGGAGAAGGCCAAGGTTCAAATATTTATCAGAGGACTTCCAATAGCATATAGAGACCAGATTGAGTTCAATGAGCCTAGATCGTTGGAGGAGGCCATCCGAAAGTTGGAACATTGTCATGAGCAGTCGAAGTGCAAAGTTGAGCATAAGCATGACTTGAAAGGAAATAAGAAAGCTAAAGGAAAATGGTCACCAAAGCAAGGAAGACTTCAAGATGCAAGCAAGAAAGAAAATGTAGTCCCTTACAAGAATTTCAATACAGTTGAGAAGGGATATGGAGAGCAACAGACTAGAGGCGATGGTAGAGCACCGTTGCAGTGTTGGATATGTGGCAAGGATCATTGTAAGAGGGATTGTCTGCAGTATTGTGGTGGTAGATCCCAGATCTATACTTCTCAGGAGGCACATACAGTTGAGGATGTTGGTCATATCATTCCTCGGATTTTGTTAGAAAAATTATATATTACAGAGCAATGGAACACATAAAATATATTACAGAAATATCAACACAGAAAACACATAAAACAAGAGAGACACAGATATACGTGGTTCACCTGATTCGGGCTACGTCCATGGAGACACAACCAATCATTCCTTTTATATTATCCAACAAAATGAAGAGATGCAACCTACAACAGATTTGTTGTAATTCCCTCTTCGCTCTCACACAATTCCTCTCTCTTTCTCGCTCAGAATACAGATCTACATACACGTAATAAAATTCCCTCATATATAGCGAGGGGTTTCATTCTAGGTCAAAAAACCCTAAATTAAACATAACTTCTACCATCAGATCTCCACCTAATGAATGGCCCAGATTGACTACGAAATTACAACATTTTACAAGGCAATTTTACATCTATTTTTAGCTTCGGGGGCACTGCCCCTAATCCCCTGCTAGGGGGGGACTCCCAAAGATCACAACCACCCCCCATGGACCCCCCTTGTAGTTTACGTTTTATAGGCGGTGTTTCTGCCACATTACGAACTGGGCTCCAATGTGGTGATATATCTAAATAAAGAAGATAATCAGGCTGCACACCCAACAATCTCCCACTTGGAGATTGATTACAGCAACTTCATCGCTGCTTCATTTGTTGGACAATGACTCCACTTTGGACCTGGTTGTTTCTCATCTTCTTCATCATACTTGAATACCAATTGAAACTAAGCAGAATCTTAGTTTCTCCCTGGTTACAACTTTTGTTAACATATCTGTAGGATTTTGGCTAGTGTGTATCTTTTTCAACGTCAACTGTCCATCTTCCAATGCTGACCATATGAAATGGTACTTGAGCTATATATGTTTAGTATTAGAATGAAATGTAGAGTTCTTTGCAAGATGTATGGCACTCTGGATGTCACTGTATAACCTGCCCATTTCCTGCTTCTTACCCAATGCATCCAGAATCCTTTGTAACCAAATCATTTCTTTACTAGCCTCTGTAACAGCAACATACTCTGCTTCCATTGTTGAGAGTGCAACAACACTTTTCATTTTTGAGACACAACTGACAGCTCTTCCACCTACAGTAAACACATACCCTGTGGTGCTCCTCCTGTTATCTCTATCACCTGCCATATCTTCATCAACATATCCCTGTAGAGCAATGTTTGAACCACCAAAGCATAATTCTTGATTTGTGGTACCTCTAAAATACCTGAGAACCCACTTCACTGCCATCCAATGTTCTTTTCCTAGATTGTTCATGTACCTGCTTACAACTCCCACTGCATGTGCAATATCAAGCCTTGTGCAAACCAATGCATACATTAAGCTTCTAACTGCTGATGCATATGGAACTTTAGACATATAATCCATTTCTTCCTGAGTCTTGGGACACATTTCCTTACTTAGTTTGAAATGGCTAGCCAAAGGTATACTAACTGGTTTTGCATTCTGCATATTAAACCTTTTCAACACCTTTTGCATGTACTCACTTTTAGACAATGTTAATTTGCGATTCTTCCTGTCTCTAGTTATTCTCATACCAAGGATTTGTTTTGCAGTGCCCAAATCCTTCATTGCAAATGAGTTTGTCAATTTTCTTTTGAGCACATTTATTTCCTGCATGTTAGAACCTGCAATAAGCATGTCATCTACATACAATAACAATATAATATAGCTGCCATCATTTTTACTTTTGAGATAAACACAATGGTCAGAGTGACATCTAGTATAACCTTGTTCAAACATAAACATGTCAAATTTTAGATACCACTGCCTTGGACCCTGTTTTAAGCCATACAAGCTCTTCTTCAACCTACACACTAGTTTCTCCTTCCCTTTTACCTCATATCCTTGTGGCTGTTGCATATATATCTCTTCCTCCAAATCCCCATAGAGAAAGGTTGTCTTTACATCTAACTGCTCAAGATGCAAACCTTCAGTTGCTACTAGACTTAAAATAGTTCTGATTGAAGTCATTTTAACAACAGGAGAAAATATCTCATCAAATTCTATACCCTTTTTCTGTGCAAACCCCTTCACCACAAGTCTAGCTTTATACCTTTTTCTACCTCCATCTTCTTCCTTCAACCTGTAAACCCATTTATTCTGTAATGTTGTTTTACCTATAGGCAACCTGACTAAGTCCCAAGTCTGGTTATGTGCTAAGGAGCTCATCTCTTCTTTCATTGTTTTCTCCCACTTCTTCCTAGTTTCTACCTACACTGCTTCTTCATAACATTCTGGTTCACTAGAATCAGTCAACAATACATAATATAATGAAGGCGAACATCGCTCAGGGCATCTACTTATCCTGGTAGATCTTCTAAAACCACTTTCAGGTGTTTGAGGTGCTTGTTGTCGCTATGGTTGTTGTTGTTGTTCTGGCTTTTAATCATTATGATTTTCAGGCACCTTCACTTTTTCTATGATGTCATCAAGAACTACGTATTCTCTTTCTTTTTTTCCTGTTTCTTTTCCTGCATCTGATCCTTATACAAAACCTTTTCATTAACTATGACATCTCTGCTCCTAATGATTTTTTGTTTTTCATAATCATAAAAGCGATAACCAAAATCATTAACACCATATCCAATAAAGGTACATTTCTTTGATTTCAAGATTTGTTCTATTTTCTTTATTAATGTGGACAAAGGCTTCACCACCAAAAGTCTTTAAAAGTGAGTAGTTTACCTTTTTACCTGTCCATGCCTCCTCTGGAATACCACCATCCAAGGAACTTGAAGGCCCTCTGTTTATTATATAAACATCAGTATCTATAGCATCTGCCCAAAATTGTAAAGGCAATCTTGCATGCAATTCCATGCACCTTGCACGCTCCATGATTGTCTTGTTCATACTTTTTGACACACCATTTTCTTGTGGTGTTCCTGGAACTGTCTTCTCTCTGCGAATTCCATTCTCTGAACAGTACCTATCAAACTCTTTGCTACAATATTCACCTCCAATATCTGATCTAAGACACTTCAACCTTTTTCCTGTCGCATTTTCAACCAAAGCTTTCCATTTCTTGAAAGTATCAAATACATCAGATTTATTTCGAATATAATAAATCCAGGTTTTTCTAGTTGCATCATCAATAAAAGTAACATAATAACGAGAGCCACCAAGAGATGATACCTGAGCAGGTCCCCATAAATCTGTATGCACAAGTTCTAATTTTTCTCTCTTCTTTTCTTTCCCAACTCTAAGGAATCTAACTCTCTTCTGTTTTCCATAAACACAATTCTCACAGAATTTTAAATCAACATGCTTCAAACCCGTCAAAAAATTTCTGGAGTGAATAATTTGCATCCCCTTCTCACTCATGTACCCGAGCCTATGATGCCACAATGTCGTATCTTCTACTGTAGAGGTTAAAGCATTAACAGAATTAGAAATACCATTGCATAAATACAATGTACCAACCTTTTCTCCTTTTGCTATTATCAAGGCTCCTTTAGTGACCTTCTAGGTTTTATCTGTAAAAGTAGTTACACAACCTTCACATCCCAACTTCCCTGTTGAAATTAGATTTTTCTTCAAATCTGGAACATGCCTTACCTCTTTCAATAGCCATTGATTTCCATTCTGTTGTTTTATGAAAATTGTACCCATTCCAATGATTTTACAGGGTTTATCATCGCCCAATCGAACCTGTCCAAAATCTCCTTGAACATAATCATGAAAACGTTTCCTATCAACTGTGGCATGGAATGAGGCCCCTGAATCTACCACCCAAGCATCAATAATATTTTCTAATGAAAGAATCATAGCATCTTGCAAAACATCACCTGTCACATTCGCTTCATGATTGTTTTCTTGCTATGCGTCTCCTTCTTTTCCCTTCCGAGATTTGCAGTCTTTCTTCAGGTGTCCTTCCTTCCCGCATTTCCAGCACATTATCCCCAATCTGGACTTGGATCTGCCTTTCCTTGACTTACTGTGATATCCTAGGCTCTTTCCTCTTTCCATTTTTCTTCCCCTTGTCTCTGCAGTCAAAACATTACCTGATATCTCACCGGAGCTTTTTCGTCACATTTCCTCGCTAAGGATTGCACTGACAACATCATCAAACTTTAAAGTACTAGATCCAGAGACAAAGTTACTAACGGCCATAACTAAAGCATTCCAACTTTCTGGAAACGAGCATAGAAATAAAAGAGCCCTAACTTCATCATCAAAAGTTACCCCTATAGAACTTAACTGACTGGTAACTGTATTAAATTCATTTAAATGATCAGAAATAGATCCACCTTCTGACATCTTCATATTAAATAAATGCTTCATAATAAATACCTTATTTGAGGTTGAGGGTTTTTCATACAGTTTGGCCAACGCTGACATTAAACCCTCTGTTGTCATTTCCTTTGAAATATTAAACGTTACAGACGCTACTAGACACAACCGTATTGTTCCAAGTGCTTTTCTGTCAAGAATATCCCATTCTGTGTCTGTCATACTTGTTGGCTTCTTTTTCTTTCTGCTCAATGGTAGGTATAGATCTTTTTGATATAGATAATCTTCCATTTTCATCTTCCCTAGTTGGTAGTTTTGGCTGTTAATTTTTTTGACCCTAAACCTACCATCTTCTGCCATTGCTCCCACTCGAACTAGGAACCCTTCTCTCCTACGCGTTTATCAACCAAATAGACCTTCGGCTCTGATACCAGTTGTTAGAAAAATTATATATTACAGAGCAATGAAACACATAAAATATATTGCAGAAATATAAACACATAAAACAAGAGAGACACAAATACACGGGGTTCACCCAATTAACAACTAGTCCTTCCTTTTATATTATCCAGCAAAATGAAGAGATACAACATACAAAAGATCCGTTGTAATTCCCTCTTCGGTCTCACACAATCTCCTCTCTCTTTCTCGCTCAGAATACAGATATACATCCACACAATACAATTCCCTCATATATAGCGAGGGGTTTCCTTCTAGGGGAAAAAAAACCCTAAATTAAACATAACTTCTACAGTCAGATCTCTGCCTAATGAATGGCCCAGATTGACTACGGAATTACAACATTTTACAAGGAAATTTTACATCTATTTTTAGCTTTGGGGGCACTACCCCTGATCCCCCGCCAGGGGGGGCTCCCAAAGATCGCAGCCCCCCCACCTGGACCCCCCTTGCAGCGTACATTTTACGGGTGGAATTTCTGCCACATTACGAACTGGGGTCCAATGTGGCGATACCTCTAAATAAAGAAGATAATCAGGCTCCACACCCAACAAATTTATTCAGTTGTGGACCAATCGGCAGGCGGATCATCATGCATCTATCATTGATATGGACAGTAAAATTTGTGATCAATTTGTTTCTATTTTGATTGATCTTGGATCTAATTATAGTCATGTAAATCCTTACCTGATGGATAAGGGTGGTTTGAGAAAATTAGTGCATGCAAAATCTTGGTTGGTGCAGTTGGCTACAGGTACAAAGAAGAGAGTTCACCATTGGGGAAGAGCTTGTGCATTTGAGTTCAATGGTATGCCTACAACAACACATTTGAATGTACTGCCATTGGAATCATATAGAATTCTTTTGGGTATGGATTGGCTATACCTTCATAGGACCAAAGTGGATTGCTTCAAAAAGGCCATTGAGTGCTTGGATGATGATGGGGAAAATATAATTTTGTAGGGAAAGAAGAAGCCGACATCAATGAGGATGGTTACCACTATGCAGGGTAAGCATAGTTGCAAAAAAGTTTGTGTGATGTTAGCAGTGAATATATCTAGTGACAAGGGTAAAGATGTTGAGGATGCATAAATATTCAAGAGGTACCATGTATTGTAGCAGTATCAAGATGTGTTTCTAGCAAAGATTCAAGAGTTACTGCCTCATAGGGAAGTAGATTTCTCTATTGAGTTGGTGCCAGGGGTAGCACCAACATCAAAGGCACCTTACATGATGAGTACCCCAGAGCTAGTAGAGTTGAAATTGCAGTTAAAGGAGATGCTTGACAAGGGATACATTAGACCAATTGTATCACCTTGGGGTGCATCGATATTGTTCATAAAAAAGAAATATGATACTCTCGTATTGTGCCTTGATTACAGACAGCTGAATAAGGTGACGATCAAGAACAACTACCCATTGCCGAGGATTGAAGATTTGTTTGATCAATTGAAGGGAGCAACAATGTTCTCTAAGATAGAATTGAGATTGGGATACCATCAGGTACGCATAAAGGAAGAGGATATCTACAAGGCTTCCTTTAGGACCGGGCATGGGCATTATGAGTTTGTTGCAGTTCCATTTGGTTTGATTAATTACCCAACTACATTTATGTGTTTGATGAATAGTGTGATGCATCCTTATTTGGACAAGTTTGTTATTGTATTCATTAGTGACATCTTGATATACTCCAAGAATGAATAAGAGCATGCTGAGCATTTAGAAAGAGTGTTGAGATTTCTAAGAGAGCATTAGTTGTATGCCAAGCTTAGCAAGTGAAACTTCTTTTAGACAAAGGTGCATTACTTGGGACATGTTGTTTCCAAGGAAGGCATAGTAGTAGATCCAGAAAAGATAAATGCCATCATGGAGTGGGTAGCTCCTAAGAATGTGGATGAGGTGAGATAATTCATGGGATTGACAGATTACTATAGGAGGTCCATTAGGAACTTCTCACACATTGCATATCCTATGACATCTTTGCATAGGAAAGGTAAGAAGTTTGAATGGAAAGAAGAATGTGTAGCCAATTTTGAGTAGCTGAAGAAGTTGTTGACCAATGCTCTAGGGCCTTAAGATTGTAGACCCAAATAAAGAGTTTGTACTGTGTACAGATGCATGTAAAAGAGGTATTGGTGGAGTCCTTATGTAGGAGGGGTAGGTAGTGTGCTATGAGTCCAGGAAGTTGAATGAGCACGAGCAGAACTGCGTGACTCATGATCTTGAGTTGGTAGCCATTATTCACACCTTGAAGACGTGGATGAATTATCATCTTGGCAGGATATTTGTAATAATGAGCGATCACAATGGGTAGAGATACTTGTTTAACTAGCCAAATATAAATTCTAGGAAAGCTAGATATTTGACTACCTTTAGTGAGTTTAACTTCGAGATCAGATACATTAAGGGAAAGGAGAACCAAGTTGCAGATCCTCTTAGCAGGAAGGTAGAGGTAAATCATATTGAAGCTATGAGATCTTATGGGACAGAGTTACAGGATATGATATTGTAGGCAATACAACGGGATGACAGGTATGTGGAGATTATGGACATGCTGCAACAGAGTACAGGTACAGGTGATCAGGATGCAGATTATCATCTCACGATAGATGGTTTGGTGAGATTCAAGGATAGGATCTATGTGCTAGATTACAGTGAGCTCAATAATATTATCTTGAGGGAGTTTCATGTCAAGGCGTAGTCGGCTCACCCAGGATATCAAAAGATGTTGATGGCAGTGAAAAAGTTCTACTACTAGCCAAATCTGAAGAATGAAGTAGCAGATTTCGTGGCTAGATGTTTGGATTATCCATAGGTACAGGCAGAATGCAAGCATCCAGGTGGTCTACTACAACCTATTCCAATTCTAGAACCGAATTGGGAAGTCATTTCCATGGATTTCATTACAATTCTTCCGAGGACAATGAGACAACATGATTCTATTATTTTCGTGGTCGACAGGTTGAGCAAGGTAGCTCACTTCATTCCAGTGAGGACTGCATATTCAACAAGTGAGGTGGCACATGTTTTCATCACGGAGATTGTGAGATTACATGGTGTTTCGAAGAAGATCGTGTTGGACAAAGACATAAGGTTCACTTCCAAGTTTTTAAAAGAGCCATTTGCAGGTTTGGGTACAGATTTGGTGTTTAGTACAACCCATCATCTGCGGAAAGATGGATAGACAGAGAGGGTCAACAAGATATTGGAGGATATGCTGAGGATGTGCGTGATGCATCAACAGAGAATATGGGAGGAGTATCTTCCATTAGTTGAGTTTGCATACAACAATGGGTTTCAAAAGTCATTTAGGATGAGTCCTTTTGAGGCACTGTATGGGCGGAGTTGTAACACTCTCATCAATTGGAGTGATCCATTGAGAAAGGTACTTATCAGACCGAATATGTTGGCAGACATGGAATAGGAAATGCAGGTTATAACGAGGAATCTAAAGGCAACATAGGATGGACAGAAGAGTTATGCGGACAAGCACAGGGCATTCAAGGAGTTTCAGGTTGGGGAGCATGTGTGATCCAGGTGGCCTCCCATATATTCTACTTGGACCCCCAACACTGTCTCTTTCAGTCTTCTAGTTTCCTTAATTGTAGCACAGTTTACTATTTTTCGTAGTTTTTTGGGTCCTGAACTTACAAAGCCATTTTGAGGCCCTAAATGACATTTTTAGGGAAAACAGAGAGACTGGAAAAGTCCCAAACTAACTTATGAGTTTGTTTTCAACCTTCTCTTTAATATCTTCGAAACGAGGTATTATGGTAGCCAAACGAATATCGTATGCCAAAGTTACGACCCTGGGAAGTTGATGTACCAATTTACCCAAATGGGGCCCACAATTTTGGTGCTTCATCTCCTAGGGCTAGGTTTTTGGATGTTTACGGTTTTTCATTGTTTCTCAATAATAAATAGGCCTTTGAGCCTCATCGTAGTAAAGTTCAGAGGCATGTATCCTCCACATCTCTTCTTAGAGATAAGCTACCATCACCCAAGCTAGTTCATTTTATTTCTGTATGTAAGCATATTTCTGTTCTTTGATATTAATGAAATGAAGTCTTATTTCTGCTGCATCTCTATGTATATGGGTATTTTTTTATTTTGTTGCGGTCCTGCATAATTCTGGATTAGTGGTATCAAAGCGGTCTTCTCTCTCTCTGTTTTTCTTTGCATGTCCCCAATGAGTCAGTGTATAAGGAGTTAGGGCTCGATATGGTTGAACCTTTACAAGACTAGCCTTGCAAAACTCGACGACCTCCCATGGCGAAAGAAAAGAAAGACAAGGGGGTAGGAGATCCTTTCAAAATACTGCTCTAAGAAGCCCTGGAGTGAAAAAGGAACGCGATGATGGATAACTTTGCCCAAATCCTTCGAAGGCTACCCATAGGCGGCGCCTCTTCATCTAACAGTCACTCTGGAGGCGCCACTCCTTTTAAGGTACAAGTTAACTTTGATATTCCCATATTTGAGGGACAGATAGATGCAGACGCTGTAGATAAAGGGTTAAATATGTTGGAAGGGTATTTTTCAGTTCATGACTTTTCCAATTGGGAAAAAATTACTTTTGCACTTCTCAAATCTGCCCCACACGTCAAGCACTGGTGGGAAACCTACTGTGACCAAAAGGACGAAAATAATCCTCACTATTTTTAGCTACACCCACTTGGAATTGTTTTTGAGATTCCATCAAGGAACAATATTACCCTATTGGGAGTTGTGAAGATAAATACATAAAGTGGACCATGCTACGGTAGACAAGGGACCAAGATGTGTCGGATTTTACAAATGTTTTTCATACCCTTCACACGAAGCTGGGTATCAAGCATTATGAGCGACATTTGGTACTCAAGTACCGTGGCTGTCTACACAAGTAAATCCAGGAAAAGATGGAGTTCCTGGACATCTCCTCGCTCGGCACAACATATTGATACATTGTCAAGATTGAGAATAAGTTTAAACAAAAGAAGTGAGACATTGGATCTGTGAATTCGGAGCAAGGAAAAGGTGCCCCCAAACCACAAAGAAAAGGACAAAGCCAAGGCAGGGTGACCTAGGAAAATCCGCCGAAGCTGCAAGCAAAGAAAAACACAACGAAGACAAAGAAGGACACGGGAAAATGGCGTGAGTTCCATAAGAGCTCCATTCACAACACGAGTGAGTGTTGGGCCAAGCAGTCACTGGTGTCTAAGCTAAAGGCTTTCGAATCAGACACATGTTACGACTTTGAGTCAGAACCTGACAAGGGGAACGACAAAGGAAAGAAAATCATTAACGTGGAGCCCAGTGACACCATGGCCACCACTAAGATCCAGAAGAATGAGCCTAAAGATCCAGAGGAGGGGGAACACCTCTTCCACTCACAAATGTGGGTGAAGGGTTCTCCGCTACAATTCATTGTCGACATCAGGAGCCAAAAGAACCTCATTTCAGTAGAGTTCGTGAAGTGGTTGGGCCTACCGACTACAACACATCCACAACCATACACCATCGGGTGGCTTCACCAAGGATGAGATCTCCGCATCAGCCAACAGTGTCACCTTCCCTACAACATCAAGACCTTCACGAATGAGGTACTGTTTGATGTTGCTCCTCTTGAAGTTTGTGATGTATTATTAGGAAAACCATACTTGTGGAAGCATCATGCTCTATATGAGTCTAAACCTTGCTCTGTGATTATTACTTTGGGTGATAAGTTATACAGGATACCATAGGTAGCCCCGCCTACTGACATCTCTTTGATCACTGCAAGCAATGCAGTAAGATCATTTCCTAGACTAGGAAATTTGTTTTTCTTATGATTCACCCTCAGGGTGAGAAGAAGGTTGTGGCCACGGCTTCCAGACAAGGTTCCTCCACATAGTGGCAGTATATGGACAAGGTCATGGAGGAGTACACAGACATTTTCACCTCACCTACAGGGGTGTCTCTGCACTGTCAGGTCAAGCACTCCATCGATCTAACCTCGAGTGTGCCGCTACCCAATGGACTAATCTATCGATGCTCTATTCTAGAGAATGATGAGATCAAGAGGTAGATTTAGGAGCTATTGCAGAAAGGGCACATTTGACCAAGCTCATCACCCTGGGGGAGCCCAATTGTATTGGTCCAAGAAGTACGGGACCTGGAGTCTCTGTATTGACTATCGAGCGCTGAACAAGATAACTGTCTAGAATAGGTACCCAATCCAACGGATTGATGACCTTTTGATTAGTTCAAGGGGTCCAAATATTTCAGCAAGATTGACTTGAAGTCTGATTATCACCAGGTGCCTATCGAACTCTCCAATATGTGGAACACTGCCTTCAAATCCAAGGAGTGCCTTTTCGAATGGTTTCACATACCTTTCGGGTTGACGAATGCCCTCACAACCTTCATGATATTGATGGAAGTCATCTTGCGACCCTTCACCAATGCATTCATAGTGGTGTATTTAGATGACATCTTGATCTTCAACCAGAGTTGGGAAGAGAACCTCCACCATATTCAACAGGTCCTTCAAACCCTGCAAAAACATAAGCTATGTGCCAATTTGGAGAAATGAACTTTTGGCATGACCTAGGTTCAATATATGGGGTACATCATTGATGGGTAGGGTGTGCATGTGGACCCAACCAAGATAGGGATTGGCCAGCCCCAACCACTCTAATAGACCTTCGCATCTTTCTGGGTCTTGCTAATTTCTATTGCAGGTTCATGTTGGGGTTCTCTCATATCACTTGGCCTTGAAGTCAAGTCACCAAGGGAGGAGCGAAAGAAAATTTCTTTTGGTCTGAATCCCAACAAAAGGCGTTTCATGAGTTGAAGCATTACCTCTACTCTGCACCAGTGATCACATTACCATACTTGTAATAGCCATTTGAGATTGAGACATATGCCACCGACTATGCTATTGGTGTGATTCTTACTCAGTAGGGGAATCCAGTGGTATATCACAGTGAGACACTTTCAAAAACAATCCGAAAGTAATCCCACCTATGAAAAAGAGATGTATTCGATTGAGCAGACCTACCGACAATGGAAGAATTACATTATGGGGAAGGAAACAATCATCCACATAGACCACCAACCCCTGCAGTTCATACAGACACAAGGGAAGTTGCAGAACGATCACCATCAGAAATGGTCCACATACCTACAACAGTTCCATTTGAACATTAAGTACAAGAAGGGAAGCCCAACAATGTTGCAGACTACCTTAGCTGACCATCGGTCATGGCATCGACCACTGTCCTCGACTCTCGTGGGCATGAGACTGCGAGGTGGCCACATCTTTACAAGGGCAATCCAAAATTTGGAAACACATACCAAATACTCCTAGAAGGTAAGCAAGTTCCAAATTTTCACCTCCAAGATGCACTGTTATGCCACCTGGGACACATATGTGTTCCTTTAATCGAGTGTGCCAAGATGATTTTGGAGGCACACTATAGTTGGTTCGTTGGACATTTCGGGGTAGAGAAAATAGTGGCGGTACTGTAGACATATTTTTATTGGCAGAACCTTCGACAAGATACTGGGAAGTACATCAGATCCTGCACTACTTGAGCCATTGCCAAACTGACCATCAAGAAGCAAGGCCTATACTCCTCTACCTACTCCTAGTCGACCTTGGGAATCTATCTCCATGGATTATATGTTGGGCCTTCCTTCTACTAAGCATGGCAACGAATGTGTTTTCGTGGTCGTCAACAAATTCTCTAAGATGGCCATTCTGGTGGCCTTCAAAAAGAGTATCACAAGAGAATCCATTGATAAGATCTTCTTTGAACGAGTGTGGGTATATTTTGGCATCCCACAATCCATTATCTTAGACCGGGATAGCATATTCCTAAGTACATTTTGTTCAAGTCTCAGGTCGATGTTGGATACCAAGCTCACTAAGTCCATGACTTTCCACCCCCAAACTGATGTCCAAACAAAGGTCATCAACAGGATGATCGTACACATTTTGCGTATGTACAAATCGAAGCATCTAGGACCATGGGATGAAAGCCTCCCCTATGTCCAACACAACTACAATAGAGCTCTCAATAGCTCAACTGGCCACAACCCCTTTCAGGTGGGGTTGGGATTCCAGCCACTATGTCCTATTGATGTGGTCATACCATTTGTAGCTACCCAGAAAGATTCGACTCGTGTCCAGTCTGAAGCTGATAAGGCTAACAAATTCATTGAGCGCATTCAGTGCATCCTCCAGTAGGTCCATGACATATTGGACAGAGCCAATGCTAAGTACAAGTAGCGTCATGATCAACGTCAAATGCCACACAAGTTCCAGGTGAGCGACAAAGTTTGGTTACATCTGCAAAAGGAGTGCCTCGCTAGGCCCCACCGCAAACTTCGCCCGCTATGATACAAGCCTTACACCATAACTAAGGTTGTAGGAGGGGGAATTATTTTGAGCTTATCATCCCACCATTCCTTGGCCTGCACCCAGTGTTCAATGTGGATCGCCTTCGACCATAATTTCCACCATTATTGGACACATCAGACATTGCATAACAACTCACACCAACAAAGTTAAACCCAGACTACATGGAATAGGCCACAACTGATTGGATCATGGATACATACATCAAGAACAATCACCAGCAAAAGATCCAAATGTATCAGGTTGTAAAATTTGGCCAACTCCTGCACCAAGGTAAGTGGCTCACCAAGGACTAAGTTCAGCAAAAGTTCCTCCATCTCATGGAGGCACTCAATGCAATGGGGACCATTGCTTCCTAAGGGAGGAGGATTGATCCAGGTGGATATTGGTGGCCACCTTCATATTCCACTTGGACCCCCAACACTATCTCTTTTAGTTTTTCAGTTAATTTTAGCACAATTTACTATTTTTGCCAGTTTTTTAGGTCCTGAACTTCTAGAGTCGTTTTGAGGCCCTAAACAACGTTTTTAGGGAAAAAAAGAGACTGCAAAAGTCCCAAAATAGCTCGTTAGTTTTTTTTCAACCTTCTCTTCAAGATATTTGAAACGAGGTATTATGGTACCCAAATGAAGATCGTATGCCAAAGTTACGACCCCAAGGAGTTGATATACCAATTTAGCCAAACAGGGCCCACAATTTTGGCGCTTCATCTCCTAGGGTTAGGTTTTTGGATGTTTATGGTTTTCCATTGTTTCTCAATAATAAATAGGTATTTGAGCCTCATTGTAACACAATTCAGAGGCATGTAGCTGCCACATCTCTTCTCAGAGATAAACTACCACCGCCCAAGCTAGTTCATTTTTATTTCTATATGTAAGCATATTTTAGTTCTTTGATATTAATGAAATGAAGTTTTATTTCTGATACATCTCGGTGTATATGGGATTTTTTGTATTTTGTTGTGTTCCTGCATAAGTTCGAATCAATGTGTATTTGCGCATCAAGCCCAAGAAGATCTCTTTGAGGATTGGATCATGTGCCAAGTTGGCACCATGGTATTACAGGCCTTTTGAGATCCTTGAGAGGATTGGACCAATGGCCTATTGACTTGCACTACCTCCAATAGTGAAATTCTATGATGTTTCCCATGTTTCATTTCTTAAGAGGTATATAAAAAATGTTGATCATGTTATTGATTGGTCTGTATTGCAGGTGGAGCAAGAAGGAGAATTCCAGCCGGAGCCTCAGTGCATATTGCAGCGGAAGCAACTCATGCTCAAGAAAAAATTCATAGAGAAAGTTAAAGTGTAGTGCAAGCACTTTGGGACCAAAGAAGCTACAAGGGAGATGGCGGATCAAATGCAAGCCATGTATCCTTCTTTGTTTTCCAGTGGAGGCAAGGCAGTTTTGTTTTGATGTTTGCTATATGTTTGGCATATGTTTTGCTGATGTTTTGGTATATGTACATATGTATATGGATGTAAATACCGCCATGAACTAAGTTATAAGCTCCAATAAGAGGTATGGTTGTTATCTTGTCATTTTGTCATGATTTTTTGCTTTTGAGTAGTTCATTCATTGTAAATACTGAAACGAGCTAAGTTATAAAGATCCATGGGCAATATGTTTTATTTTTAGCAGTTTTGCTAAGGTTTTGGTGTGGTTTAACACCAAAGATGGCGTGCCCCAAGGGGGAGGGGTTTGTAACAACCCTTGGTTAAAAGTTTGTGTAATAAAAGTTAATAAAGGAAAAATAAGACCATAGTTAAGGGACACTTATTCCAAGCTGAATGTTGGGACAATATATCCTAGTGGGCATCACTAGATGTGTTTATGGTTAAGGGAAATTGGCAAAGGCAATTTCTAAGGAATTAAAAAGGAAAAAAGGTATTTTTAGCACATTTATTTATGAAAATAAAGAAAAATAGGAGAAAATTTCATGTGAGGAGGAAATTGAAGGAAAATGATGGGAAATGAAGAAATTATAGGCCTAATTGATAAAAAGGATTTTAAGGATCAGTTGGTACCTTTTTTCTAGTTCAGTTTTGGAGGTCTCTCATTATTATCTCTCTCTCTCTCTCTTGGAAACTTAGATTTTTCTTAGAGCACTCTAGTTTTGGAGCAAGGAAGGAAAAAGCAAGCAAAAGAAAGACAAGGAAAACAAATATCAAGCAAGGCAAAGCATGATCAAGCAACTTCATCAAGAATACTTGCAGGTAACATATTGCATGTGTGATTTCCTAGCTGGTTTTGACATGCATGTCTTTGCATGTTGGTATATGGTTCTCTTGCTCTCGGTGGCATGGTTTTGCTGGGTTACGACAATGGTTTTCAGCCTCGCCTTTCCTTTTTCGAGATAGCCATGGTTTTATGGGATTATTTTCTCGATTTTGAGATTTGGAATTGTCAGATGGTTTCGGAACTTTGAGATAAACCACCTAGTTTATCCTCATGCAGTCCCTACCAAGTAACAAGTCCTTCAAGAAGTACAAATGTTTGGAAACCTAGTAGTTAAGATCCTTGAACAATACCTCCTATCCACTAGGACCATCCATAATCAAATATGTATATATTGATATAAATGTAATTGCAATAAAATGGGAAAATCTAGTGTGCAAGAGACATGCCCATAGTAACCATCTATTTCAATAGAATAAATTGTCCTAGCAAAAGAAAGTAACACACACATACACATATATATTAACAAAGAAAATAGTCCTTAGGAACTACATATTTCAAGTTCAAACCCAAAAGAATTACAAACCAGAGTCATAGTGCACATAAAGAAAGTAACATTTTACATTTGTCCTTCAACAAGACTAATTAACGTATAGATACTAAGCATGATAAACCAAAATAATTTAACTTTGAATGAATTCCTAACATAAGAGTTAAGTACATCTGAATTTGGAGTCTGAGTTCTATGTGCAAACTGCTAATCAAATATATCATGCATGCACTCGGAAAGTTGGGTCGAGTTAGGCCATGTTCCTCTGTCACTTTTTAATCCTGTAATGGGCAGTCACAAATAGGAGGAAAAATTAATACTCAAGTACCTAAAAGTATTTTATCAGTAAAAATCCCAATGACTTACACCTTGCAAAGTTTTCTAAGAGGTCCATAATTGACCTGCATTTTTTAGGGACAAGTGATCTAAGTGGATATTGGTGGCTACCAACCTATTCCTCCTGGATCCCCACCATTGTTTATTTCAGTTTCCTTAATTGTAGCACAACTTACTATTTTTGGTAGTTTTTCGGGTCCTAAACTTCTGGAGCTGTTTTGAGGGCCTAAAAGAAGCTTTTCCGGGAAAATAGAGAGCCCAAAAAATTATAAGATAGGTTTTCCTAACTTATTTTGGTCTCCTCTTGGAAATCTTCGAAATGAGTTATTGTGACAGTAAATTAGAGATTGTATGCCAAGTTATGACCCTGGGAAGTTGACGTTCCAACTAACCCCAACAGGGCCCACAAGCTTTTGGCGCTTCATCTCCTAGGTTTTGTTTTTGGATGTTTAGGGTCTCCCATTATTTCTTAGTGATAAAAAGGCCTCTGAGCCTCATTGTAACACAGTTCAGAAGGCATGTAGTCATCACATCTCTTCTCAGAAATAAATTACCATCACCCAAACTAGTTTAGTTCCATTTTACATGTATCCATTTTAGTGCTTTGTTATTAATGAATTAAAGTTATATTTTCGTTGTATCTTCGTGTTTTTGTTTATATCTATATTTCATTTCGTTCCTGCATAAATCTGGATCAACAAGGTGGTTAAAATATGATATAATTATAAGGAAAATGAATAAGAGTATGTTGAGATGAAAAATAAAAAAATATATATTAAATTATCTATAACATAGATTTTTTCCAGTGGGTCAAAGTCTTGGTCGAAGAAAAAACCCTAGCATAACAATCCAATAAAACATGAGTCAATAATTGCATAGAATAGAGTGGGGAAAAGAGACTCGTGAGATAAGTAAAGACATAAGTATAAATTTACCATATTTTTCTTGGTGCTTTGATAAAGGAAGAAGATAATAAGTTATAGAGGAAATACAAACCCTAATCTTGAATGAAATAAATTAAGGGTATTATGTATTTAGGAACTTGAAATAATGTCAAATGTTAGATGTAAAATGGAAATGGCAGAGAAAAGACAAGAGTACTTGGGTTTTTTGTAAACATTGTCCACCAAAACTCTAATGTCGTGACTTTCGACGTATTTTGACTGTAGGAAGTATCAGAGGGAAAAAATTTCCCCATTTTCTCAAGGAAGTGAAATAGACACCATTTCAATTCTTAGATAGAGACTCAACTCAAGGCAATAGCAGTATCAAGGCATAACAAAAAAATAAATAATAATAAATAAATAGAAGCTAGCCTGAGGAACAACCTTAATCTTTAAAAACTTTAAATGCATAAAAAATGAAAACACTGTACACAACCTTCCTTGTCACTGAAGTTAATTTGGTAGCAAGAGATTAACCTTTTTTTTTAAACATCATGATCTTTGAATTTTGAATAAACTATGTATAGATAAGATTATCTTTTTTACCCAAGAGAAACATATTATGTTGCGACCTTGAGAAAATAAATCGAGCCTCCCTGTAACCCTAATTTTGGAAGTCAAAAAACATGAAAGAAAATATAAGTTATCAGTGAAATTAAAGAAGGATGTTCAAGAACGAAACTCAGAGATTAAAACAAGAAATAAAACCCTTGTGAGTATTCGTACCTATTACAGGTTTGATACACTAGTTTAAATGCCATGAAAATGTGGAGCAAGTAAACAGTTGAAGCCCAATGGGTGTTCAAACAGAGTTTGATGACTAAGTGCCAGAATAGATTGTGTAATGGAACCCTCATTGCCATCATAGGTGCAGAGCTTCGATGACAAGAAACACATGTGAAAATGGTGGCCATACCAAGGAAGGGGGCGAGGTGGTTACCCTAACTATCCTTGATCGAAAGATCTCATCTGTCCAATCCATGACTAGACACGTGACATGAGTGAGGTGTCACTTGTATATATGTCCACGCAGCCCTAATTCATATCAACGAGGGATCAAGGAATAAAACATTTATATGATAATGTTGTGGGGATGAAACGTAGTAAGACTTAGCCGCAAGGTATAAACTAAAACTCCATGGGGACTCATATAAACCCAACCTTATCCTGACGAAAGAGCTTATTCATAAATACCTAAGCGAGTAATCATTAGTGGGAAATAATTTCATAGTACAAGGGTTGCAATATCTTTGGTGAACAATTGCTTACTCTATGTGGGGCCTTTGATTTAGTCATTTGTAATGGCTTGACTAGATGGGCAAAGTCTAGTAATTTCAGTTGCAATACTTACAATGGAGAAAGTGTAGTAGATTATGTAATTTTCTCACATGGTTTGTGTGAGAAAATGGAGGAAGTTTTTATTGGAGATCAGTTGTGGGACTTAAAATCAGATCACAAGCCAATTTATGTTGAAAATAGCAACAAGAAATGCTAAATATAGAAGTGTTAAAAATAGCACTGCCATAAATAGCATTTCGGGATACCTTCCTATTTTAGTTAGTCCCTGAACTAAAATTGAGAAGTAAAATTCAAATTTGTTCTTAGCAGCTGTTTGATTAATAATTAATTAATTCATCTTGAGTTAATTAGTTAGAGAAAATCAAACATGAAGTCTATGTGAGGACATGCAACAGTTATCGCATTGATTGAGGAATTTATCCCTTAGTTAAAGAGATAAGTATGAGTTGTAATTTGAGTCGTAATTAGTTAGCTCAGTTAACTGAGTTAAGTCCAGTTAGATTAGTTCAAATAGTTTGTTGAACTAATTGTGAGTTTAGTTAGTTAATGCATGCATGCATGTAACTGTTGCACTTCAGATAACTGAATATTATCTCATAAATAACTCATGCATGTCAGTTCAGACAGAGACCCAGTTGAGATCAGATGATGGGACAATTTACTATCAGTTGCGGGAATATTCCATGGAGGATATATCTTGCATGCAGAAGGAATTCATTCCTTAGAGATTGTGTAGTTACTTTTGGGTTTGGTGGGTGTATGATGAGGCCAATTCACACAGGTGGCAGCATTGGACCCCAAGGAAAACTGTGCAAGGAAATAGGAGGCTTGGATGGCTGAGGGAAGGCATATCTTATGTCCATTCAGTCTGTGAGTTGTATTGTTCGATTGTACTGAGAGCTGGATAGCTTGTGAGCTAAAGCTTTGTGTAATCTGGACATATTTTCCACTTGTATGATAATACAAAGATCAGAGTTTTTAGCTGAGGCTTTCCCCAGAGTATTCTTCTGTTTTCATGTGTGATTGCTTTCTCATTCTTAGTTATATGTGTTCTATTTTATCTTGCTCATAATCGATTAAGCTTCCGCAAGTTTGTTGTAGAAGTAGATCTTATATTTTTCTTTAGTATATTGCATAATCTGTTGATCTATAGTGGGAATTTCTACATGGTATAACAGCAAAGGTGATCAAAGCAAAGAATATTATACAAGAAAGGAGAAGTTTGAAGTTTGAGGTTCCTGAATATAGAAATTGAGTTCTTATCACATCTCAATTTCGCCAATGGTGTTCAACGGTTTAAGACTCGAGTATGCCCTTGATGGAAACTCGAATTATATAGCCTGGAAGGATCGCATGGAAGGAGTATTAGAGGATAATGGTCTAAAGGACTTCATTGATCAAGAAATCCCCAAGCCAGTAGTGGCTAATGCTACAGAGTTGGTAGAATGGAAGAAATGTGTGGCTAGAGCAAGGAGAATCCTTCTAGAGGGAGTTCGAGACCACATAGTCTCGAGTCTCCATGGGAAGGAGACATCGTTTTCAATGTGGAAAACATTGAAAGATCTATATCAGAACAACAGTGATCAGAGGAATCTGGCACTGAAAGACAAGCTTCGGAAAATCAAGTGTGAAAAGGGCGATATGATCTCTACATAGCTGAACAAGCTCACCACCTGCAGGGATGAGCTTGGAAGTGTAGGCATCATGACAACCGATGATGACATGGTGAGTCTTGCACTCCTTGGTCTTCCTAAGAGCTGGCATAGCTACAAAGACTCGGTCAATGGAAGAGAAAAACTACCAGATTGGGAATGACTTTGGTCAGATCTGATGCAAGAGGAGATAAGAAGAAGCACCAGAGATGGATCCTCATCAAAGCAAGATGATGATGAAAATCTAGCCTTAGCAAGTAAGGTGAGGAAGGGGAAAGGGAAGGCGTCGCATTCCAAATCCAGTTCTTCCCATGGTGAGAAGAAGTTTGACAAATCGAAAGTGCGATGCTTTCATTGTCATGAAGTGGACCATTATGCTACGAATTGTCCACAGAAGAAATCCAAGAAGCGATGGTGAGGCACTGGCCTCATAGTTTGAGTTGGATTTATCTCTTATCACATGCATGGTTTCATCCATGGTGGGATGTGTTTGGTACCTGGATAGTGGAGCCTCTTTCCACATGTTCGGCGACAAGAATCTTTTTAGTACCTTGGAGGAGAAGGATCTCTAGATGTGGATCAAGATGGGTGATGATGGAAAGTACTGCGTTTCAGGTGAAGGTACAATTGTGTTTCAGAGGGAGCATGGAGCTCCTCTCACCTTGACTGATGTAAAGTATGTACCAGGTCTGAAGAAGAATATTGTGTCTGTTGCTATGCTAGAAGATAAAGGCTATGATGTATTCTTTAGTAAAGGAAAGGTATTCCTGAGGCATATCGGCACTGGACAGACCAAGCGAATTGGGATTCGAGTAAAGAATCTCTACAAGATGGAGGTAGATGATTGTGCTGCATTGAGTTCCAAAGCTGAGATGGTGCAGAGCCAAGATGTTGGTGAGCTATGGCATAGAAGATTGGTCCACTTGCACCATGGAGCCCTGAAGATCATGCAGCAGATTTCTACCAGACTTCCCAAGGGAAAACTGGAGTAGACGAATACATGCAAAGGTTGTACCTTGGGTAAGTATGTGAAATCTTCCTTTCTGAATCGAGACAGTAGAGCTAGAGCAATCCTGGAGTGAGTTCACATAGATGTTTGTGGACCATTCTCTACAGCCTCCACCGCTAAACAAAGGTACTATGTTATTTTTATTGATGATTTTTCTCATAGATGTTGGATCTACTTTATGCAAAAGAAGGATCAAACCTTCTTGAGGTTTTGTGAGTTTAAAGCCTTGGCAGAGAAAGAATCTGGAAAGAAAATAAAAGCCTTGCGTAGCGACAATGGTGGAGAGTATGTCTCCCAACAGTTTAAGGACTTTTGCACTGCAGAAGGAATTAAATGGGAGTTGACGGCACCCCATAACCCACAGCATAATCTGGTGGCCGAAAGGAAGAACATATCGATTATGGGAGTAGCTCGAGCGATGTTGCATGACCAAAGCCTACCACTGCATTTGTGGGTTGAGGCATGCAATACAGCAGTATACTTGCATAACAGAAGCCCGCACCGTATATTGAGAATGAAGACACCTATGGAGGCCTTTTCTGGGAAGCGACCAGATGTGAGTCACTTTCGAATCTTTGGATCATCAATTTATTGCCATATGACCAAAGATGCCCGAAAGAAGCTAGATCCAAGAGTTGAGTTGGGGATACTTGTGGGGTACATTGATACACCCCACAACTATCGGGTGTTCCTACCTACCAGTCAGAGGACAGTGGTATGCAGAGATTTGAAGTTCGATGAGCAAAAAGCCATGCGAGTATCACTTGAGAGGGAGATCAAATTGCATGCAGAGGAGGAACTTTCAGTTCCTAAGGAGGAGAAGCCTCAGATTGATGCGAAGCAACCACATGCAGAGATCTAGGAGTGGAGACATCCACTCATGCTGAGTCTTCCAGCGATGGGCGGAAACGCTCAAGGGAAGTTGACAGGGTAATGCTGGATGTGCGGGAGAATGTGGGACAACCATCTTCTCAACGCAGATAGAGGAGGTCGCTCGAGTGGTACAATGGTTACATGGCCCTGGTTGGGGAGTGTGTAGAGTCTGATCCTTCTTCATTCGAGGAGGTAGTGCAACAACTAGTCTGGTTTGATGCAATGGTGGAGGAGTACGACTCCATCGTTCGGAATTGTGTTTGGGATGTTTTCCCAAGACCTCAGGACAAGTTAGTTGTGAGTTCCAAATGGCTTTACAAGGTAAAGCAGGCAGCTGATTGCAGTGTTTAGAAACATAAGGCAAGGTTTGTTGCTCGTGGTTTCTCACAGGTCGAGGGGATCGACTACGATGAGACCTTTGATCCTATAGCAAGGTACTCATCTATCATATTGATGTTGGCACTATCAACTCAGATGGGTTGGAATATCCATCGGATGGACGTGAAGACAACATTCCTCAATGGGAATATTGAGGAGGAGGTGTACATTGAGCGCCTAGAAGGTTTCGAGACATTCGATCGTGAGTTGCATGTGTACCGACTCAAGAGGGATCTGTATGGGCTGAAGCAAGCACCTCGTGCTTGGTACACCAGGGTCGACAACTATTTCACCAGGTTGGGCTTCACCAAGAGTGAAGCAGATGCGAACCTTTACCACATCATGGTAGAAGGTAAGCCATTGATCATTGTTCTTTATGTCGATGATTTGATTTTGACAGGTGATGATCAGCTGATACACTCTTGCAAGGAGGACATTGCAAGAGAGTTCGAAATGAAACACATGCGTCTTATGCACTACTTTCTAGGCATGGAGGTGTGGCAGAAAGATGGGGAAGTTTTTGTGTCTTAAGGCAAGTATGCCAATGAGATACTCAGGCGATTCCACATGGAGAAGTGCAAGCCCATGCAGACTCCTCTAGTTAGGAATTGGATGAAGGAGGATGCTACTTCAGGTGAGGTAGTAGCTACTAATATTTATCAACAGCTTGTGGGTTCACTTATGTATCTGGTGAACATACGACCAGACTTATGCTTTGCGGTGAACCAACTGAGTCAAGCTACGATTCAAGCTACCAAGTTGTTTTGGAAGGCAGCAAAGCATGTGCTGAGATACCTTAGAGGCATATCTCAATTTGGATTGTGGTACATACAGATAGAGGGAGTGAAGCTTCAGGGCTTCACAGATGCAGATTGGGCAGGGAGTCCATTAGACCGGAAGAGCACTTCTGAAGGAATCTTCAACCTTGGTTCAGCTGTAGTTTCCTGGTACAGCAGGAAACAAAGGTCAGTCACACTTAGATCAACAAAGGCTGAATACGTGGCTGCCAGTCA
Organism: Pinus tabuliformis; assembly: GCA_031772625.1. Classification (NCBI taxonomy): domain Eukaryota; kingdom Viridiplantae; phylum Streptophyta; class Pinopsida; order Pinales; family Pinaceae; genus Pinus; species Pinus tabuliformis. The sequence continues at coordinate 771,412,022 of CM062811.1, read as the reverse complement.
GGCAGCGTGCGAGGCCATTTGGATGCGGAAGATTCTAGTGGGATTGTTTGGTAAGATAATGGATCCAACTGTGATCTACTGCGATAATCAGAGTTGTGTCAAACTCTCTGAGAATCTAGTTTTTCATGACAGGTCCAAGCACATTGATATCCAGTATCACCATCTTCGAGACTGTGTGGTCAAGAGGATCATGTTGTTGCTGTATGTTTTGACCGAGGAACAGAGTGCAGATATTCTGACAAAGGCATTGTCAAAATTCAAGTTCGAGTTCCACAGAGACAGGATTGGGGTTACTGATAATCCCTTTCTTGTTGAGAGGGAGTGTTGAAAATAGCAACAAGAAATGCTAAATATAAAAGTGCTAAAAATAGCACTGCCATAAATAGCATTTTAGGATACTTTCCTATTTTAGTTAGTCCCTGAACTAAAATTGAGAAGTAAAATTCAAATTTGTTCTTAGTAGTTGTTTGATTAATAATTAATTAATTCATCTTGAGTTAATTAGTTGGAGAAAATCAAATATGAAGTCTATGTGAGGACATGCAACAGTTATCCCATTGGTTGAGGAATTTATCCCTTAGTTAAAGAGATAAGGATGAGTTGTAATTTGAGTTGTAATTAGTTAGCTCAGTTAACTGAGTTAAGTCCAGTTAGATTAGTTCAAATAGTTTGTTGAACTAATTGTGAGTTTAGTTAGTTAATGCATGCATGCATGTAATTGTTGCACTTCAGATAACTAAATATTCTCTCATAAATAACTCATGCATGTCAGTTCAGACAGAGACACAGTTGATTTCAGATGATGGGACAGTGTACTATCAGTTGCAGGAATATTCCATGGAGGATATCTCTTGCATGCAGAAGGAATTCATTCCTTGGAGATTGCGTAGTTACTTTTGGGTTTGGTGAGTGTGTGATGAGGCCAATTCACACAGGTGGTAGCATTGGACCCCAAGGAAAACTGCGCAAGGAAATAGGAGTCTTGGAGGGCTGAGGGAAGGCATATCTTGTGTCTATTCAGTCTGTGAGCTGTATTGTTCGATTGTACTGAGAGCTGGATAGCTTGTGAGCTAAAGCTTTGTGTAATCCAGACATATTTTCCACTTGTATGACAATACATAGATCAGGGTGTTTAGCAGAGGCTTTTCCCAGAGTATTCTTCTATGTTCATGTGTGATTGCTTTCTCATTCTCAATTATATGTGTTATATTTGATCTTGCTCATAATCGATTAAGCTTTCACAAGTTTGTTGTAGAAGTAGATCTTGTATGTTGCTTTAGTATATTGCATAATCTGTTGATCTACAGTGGGAATTTATACAATTTATTTATGTTTCTCTTGGACTAGAAAGAAACAGTTAGAGTCAAAAATTCAGCATGTCTAACAAAATCTCCCACAGGGCAGAATTATTTTGACCCCAGAAAATTGTAATACCTTCAAAATGACACTAGAGAGGCTCTTCGAGAAGGAGAAAATCACAATTCACATCCTTCATAGTCATGAATTAACACATTTAATTCAATGCGCACTTGCAAAGTGCAAAAGAGAAAAATATTAAGAAGTCTCAAACAAATTGCTTTCTGGTTAATGCTTGGTTTGACGAAGAATGAAAAAAGGCAAGGAGAATGTGGAAAGAGTCAAACAAGGATAACATAAAGCTCAAAGCTTACAAGCAGTTATTAAGTAAGAAAAAGGCTGATTTCATGGTTTTAAGGAGGGAAGAATTAATCTTCCTTGGGAAAAATAATCCCAAATTATTTTGGAAGGAGCTCCAACCGAAAAAGATACAAACTGGAAATAATATTACGGCTTCTAAATTGTTTGACTATGCAAGAAAACTCTATGAGAAGGATCCCAAGGTTGACCCTCCCCCTTGGTCAACACTGATATTGAACTCGTCACGGTGCAAGAGGTAGAGATGGGTATCAAGAAATTGGGTGTTGGAAAAGAAAAAGACTTAGCTAAACTACAAGCAGAATATCTAAAGTGGGGCTCAAAGATTCTTGCACCTCACATTACAAATTTTCAACAACATCATACAACAGGGGCTCCCCACAGATTGGACAACTATTCTGGCAATACCTCTTTTCAAGAGCGGTGATGTCAATAATCCCTCCAATTATAGGACCATCATGATAAAACCTTTGTTTGCAAAGCTATTTGGAAGCATGCTAGAAAACAAAATTAGCAAGTGGGCGGAAGAAAGAGATAAGCGTGCTAAAGGGAAAGCATGTTTTAGACCTAAGCATTCCATAGTTGATCATTGTATAACTTTAAGGCACATCATTGAAAAAGTTTGGGAGAAAAAGGAAGAAGTATTTTGTTGCTTTGTTGATTTCAAAAAAACATTTGACTCGATTCCTAGGGATAAGCTTTGGCACAGAACGAAGGAACTTGGGGTTCCTAAACATTTGAGAGAAGCTATGCATAGGCTGTATGAAGAGTTGAAAGTCAAAATTAGAACTTCAACATGCATTTCTGAAAGTGTTAGAAGCGATATCAAGGTCAAGCAAGGTTTCCCACTATCTCCTACCCTTTTTGGTTTATATATCGACAAGCTTGAGGAGTGGTTAAATTTGCAAGGGGGTGATGGTATCTATTTGGGCAAGTATGTTATAAGGCTTCTTTAATATGATGATGACCTTATTCTGATTGCTAAATCAGCTCTTGGTTTGCAAGAGAACTTACTATCCCTTGAGCATTTTTGTAGAAGTGTGGGGATGCAAGTCAATATCAGCAAAACACAAGTAGTGGTTTTCTCTAAGAAAAGAAAACATAACCAGTGTAAGTTCTACTTTGAAGGCAACATTTTGGAAGAAGTTGCGGATTACAAATACCTCGGAATTGACTTCAACAAAAATCTAAGCTGGAATGGTTATAGAAAGAAAAGAACTTTGGGGGGTTGGAAAACATTTTATGCTTTTCAAAATAGGTGTAGAGAGGTAGAGTTATGGGACTGGAAAACCACTCAAACTCTTTTTGGACTTCTAGTGATTTTGGTGATTCTCTATGGTTGTGAACTATGGGTCAAACGTACACCCGACATGCAGTGGAGACAAATTGATAAAATTCAGAAGCGTTTGATTACAAACAAATTCAAGATTAAAAGTGCAGTTCCTTATGTATCTTGTTAAGTGAAACAGGGATTGCTCCTATTGAAGCAATTGCTACGGTGCGATTCCTAAGGTATTTAAAAAAATTGAGCAAATGGAAGAGGGTAGATGACCAAAGGTTGTCTCTAATGATAGATTGTGCAAGAGAAAAAAAACTTGGATGTATCAAAATAACAAATGGTTTAGTAAATGGGGTATTTGCTTGAATGCGTGTCCCATAAACAACAAGAGATAAAAGCTTTTGTTATGGAAAAGATCCATAAGTGTACTTGGGATAAGGAGCTAGGAAGAAAGAAAAAGTACTATATTGAAGTGTTTAATCCCACTCATAGCCATCAACCAAATGCATACATAGAGGCCAATATCTCTTGGAGAGCCAAATTCTTATTGCTCAATTAAGGACTAATTCTCATCAACTTCATTGTGAAACAGGGCGCTGGAAAAGGCCAAAAGAAGTGTGGGAGGAAAGAGTATGTATTTTTTGTCCTTCCAGAAAAGTGGAAACATAAAAACATTTCTTTTTAGAATGTGAGGCCTTCAAAGACAACAAGGAAAGTTATGCAAATATGTTGACAGCTATCTCTTGGGATAATCTATTTAGAGAGGGGTTTGTCGAGAAGCTGGGAGCATTTATTTTGAAGCTTCACAGAAAAAGGGCTGAATACATCAAGCAAATGAAGAAGCAATCTATCCCATAGGCTATCTTTAGTCTCGTGGACATTAAACTAATTTCTTTCTTTCTTCTTTCTATGGTGTGAGAAGTTCAAATGCTATAAAGCTAGGTGTAAGCATTTAGATTGGTAAAGAAAGAGCTGGAGCTTATGGGTAGTATCAATACCAATTTAGATTTATCTAATTTCATATTTATCATGCATCGAGAGGATTAAACTAAGGAGTTGTCTTTAGTGTGATTTTTTGGAATTTTAGGTGCCGAAATCCGGTGGAAAAATTTGAGGTTAAATCTTGATTTGTGTTATTTAAATTAGTTTTTTGACTGTATATATGGATTCAACACCCTGAAAAACCCTATGGCACTTCTATTGTGCATGGGTTACCCATCAAACTTGTAATATCAATGAATTCCTGCTGGGATTTTAGAAAAATTAAACTAGAAAAATCCAGCGGAAAAACTTCCAAAAAATCGCACCAAAGACAACTCATCAAATTAATATTTTGAAATATTACAACTTTGGTGTGGAAATATTTATGTCTTTAAAGAGCTTAATATATCCATAGAATATGCTTTTGCCTTTTAAAAATTTGTTTTACAAATATTTAATTAAAATAAGTATTAAAAAATTTTGGAGGAGGATTTTCGATTCTTTGTGTTAATCGATTTTTATTTGTCTATTTATATGGTTTTTAGGATTTTGTTTGAGCGAGCATTAGCCAAAATTATTTTTATTTTTTATTTATTGGATATGTGACATACTTACACATCGCCATGATATTGGGTTGTAGAATGTGCCTCTTACTACAACAAATTCTTTATCTTTCTAATATTCTAACAATTCCCACACGGGGGGCTTAAAATAAGAATAAGCCTCAAATAGAGGACTTGGAAAATTAAAAGAAAACAAAGAGCTTGTACATAAATATTATGTTGTGAGGAGTTCAAATGCTATAACACTCATTGTAAGTGTTTAGATCGATACATAAGGAGTTGGAGCCAATGGGATAGGATCGATACAAAATTTGTATCTTTCTAATCTTCTAACAATTCCCACACCAGAGGCTTAAATAAGAATAGGCCTCATACCTCATATAGAGGATTTAGAAAATTAAAAGAAAGTGAAGAGCTTGTGCCTAAATATTATGGTGTGAGGAGTTTGAATGTTATAATCCTCGGTGTAAGTGTTTAGATCTATACATAAGAAGTTGGAGCCTATTGGGTAAGGTCGTTACAAACTTTTTATCTTTCTAGTCTTCTAATCATTCCTACACTAGGGGCTTAAATAAGAATAGGCCTCATACCTTAAATAGAGGACTTACAAAATTAAAAGAAAATGTAACTTATAATAAGAAAAGAAAACCTTATCTATTAAGTGATGGAAACTCTTATAATTATGAGTAAATTAAGTTTAATTAAAAAAAAATTAATTATGCTTGAAAATGAGGTATATTACAAATGTTAATGTTGCCCATGGTTTATTTATTAACACAGGTTGAGAGTCTATAGGTTCTTATATAAGTGATTTTGAGGGATTTTGAGGTTTGTTGATGTGTTTTGTTTCAAAACCCCTCATGGGTTTCAAAATGGATATGATTTAGGGGCATATCCATTATTTTCATTACAATTATTTAACTTTTGTGGAATACAATGTGTGTCACACCTTTAAGTAATTAATCATTTTTCCTTATCTTCGAACCCCATATCATTTAGTCATGCTAGTGATGTGGATGGAAAGAGATGGAAGGACATCTTATCTTCATTTCTTGTCTCCTTAATACAACATCCAACTTGTTTTGGCTTTGCCCTCCAGCATCAACCTGCTTTGCATTAATAATCTAAAGAAAATTCCAAATATTTAATTGGTGCGTAACACATTACCTTCCACATTTAAAATATATGCTCTTCCCCCACCTTTACCAAAACTTTATAAAATAAATTAAAATACAAAACATAACTCTTTTTTATTGACTTAAAGTTGTATAAAAATGCTTTCACATCCTACTATAAAATTACATATCTTTTATTTTTTTATTATCAAAATTTTTACTTATCGGTAATAATAAATAGATTTAAAATTTAAAATAAATAAATTAAAATTAAAATATTTAATTAAAATATTTTTTCCATTTATGGATTATCTTGAATAGTTAGATAGAATGATTATTATCTCCCACACGTATGCAATTTCATAATATAAAATATTATTATAATTACTAAGTACATGAAAGAGAATAATTCCCCAAAAATACCTTAAAAAAATTTAAAATTTATTTTGACCACCACAATAAAAAGACAACAAATATTGAACATGCTATAGGATATTAATTAGGCAGCGGATGTATATGCCCATCGTTACCCATGCCAAAATCGAACGGTGGACCCCGCTCAATTAATTCCTTATAAAGCACCTCCACGCGGCTCAATTAATTCCCTGTAACATGTTATTTATTTTCAGCCCAATAATAAGATGGAAAGAACATAAAAAGTTAAATTCCGTACTGCCCCTACACATAGCATGGCGTGCAATAATTTTGGATGTTTCCTTGCACGCAACATGATTGCAACATGAAATCTTTACAAATACCCTAAGAATATAATTGCAATTATTGCATTGCAATAATGCCTTTTGGGTTATAATTGCAATGTTAATTATATTTTTATCAACAACTTTATTTCCAGCATGTCTAATTTTATTGTATTCAACCATAGTTAACATATCTTCTTGGAGGAGAAATGCCTCTTGAGAAAGCATATACATTTTCACATTCATTTCTAAAATATATCTGGAAAAAGTAATAATTTAAAGGTTTTGTTTGTTTTCTTTAACAATGAGTTTTTAAGTTTTTGAATTTTTAAATATTTTTAGTGGTTAAATTTTTAAATATTTTTAAATTAATTAAGTTTTTATTAAAAAAATATATATTTTTTTAATAATTTATATTTATTATTAATTTTTGAAATTTTTTTATAAATAATATCATTTACTCTAAAGTATTTTGAATTGCTTTTTAAAATAATTTTAAATGCTTGGATATTTTTATATAATATTTTTATCATTATTAATTTCTCAATTTTTTTTAACTTTTGTATTTTACCATAAGTCTATCTAATTTGTGTGGATGACTTAAATAGACAATAACTCTTTATTTTGGAAAGTCATCTCTTTCCTTACCATCCAAAATGTTCAAACCATAATACAAAGTAAAACCATAGGCTTTGTAACTAATTTGTCTTTATATCATTTTTTGAATTTTTCATTAATATTTCTCCTTGCTCATTTCCCTTTTCCATTTTTCCATTAATTAATGTAAATGCTTCTAGCCATAATTCTTAATTGAAGTGGTCAATTTTTTCTTCATTAATTTGCATAAAATACAGTTGAGAGGACCTTGCTTGCATCTCTTTTTATAATAATCCTAGGTAAAGACTTTATTGGATAATGCCAATTGTAATAAAATATTAGTTTTAGGGGACAATGTAGCTTTCATATTTTCCTCTGCCACCATTTCTTGTCTCCTCCTTTTATGGTTTTAAACTTTTTTTTGGCTATGTAATTCCTAGAGGTTTTATCATTTAACTATATTATTCCATCGTCTTCCTCTTTTAGTTTGATAACACTTATATGTTTTAAATTCCCCCTTGAAGGTTTAACTGTGTAGTTTTCCCCAAGGAAAAATCGTAAAGTGGATATTTCTACAATGTTTCTCCATGGCAAAGTGTAGGCGATGTCTGAGAGTGATCAACTCAGCATAAGTATTGGTACCCCTTCCTAGGCCCATTCATTTAACTGTGTAGTTATTTTCTTGATTCCAAAGTATAGCTTCCATATTATTCTCCACCACTATTTCTTGTTTCCTCCTCCTTTATTTTGGGCTTTATACCCCTATTTTGCTATGCAATTCCTAAATATTTTATTCTTTGAACATATTATCTCAATGCCTCTCTCTTTTACTCTAAGAGTGTTATGCTTTAAATTTTCCCTTAAGCTTTAAATGTTTAGTTTATCTCTAGATTTGATTCGAAATTGTAGTTGACCTATTTAATGTTATATCCATTAAGTTGTGAATCTTCAAAATTAGTAGAGCATTTAGTAAAGGATCATATATTATGAAATTTCTTATATGACTTAACCAAGGATTCTCCCATACTCTAACTTTGTTTCATTTACCTACCTTCTTTACTAACTACTTGCCTATTAAAAGAAATGATTCACAAAAAATTTCCAAATCACTGAAACCATTCCTTGCATCTTTACCTTCTTTCTAATCTAGTTCTTCATTATTCTTAGTGCTATATATTCTCATATGTTATGTTTCTCCCTAGTCCTACAGTTTGCAATAGTCTCCATAGACTTTTTGTAGCTAGAACTTAGTAGAACAAATAAATGTCATTTAATCATGACCTCCCATCACCTTGGAGTTTTTAAATTTTTTCCACTTAACTAATATGATACATTCTTTTTGTCTTTTTCTTATCTATAAAAAGTTGAAACACTTTTTATTTATTTTTTCTAACACTTTGTTTGTTTTGTTTTTGTTTAATGCTCGACTTTTCATTAAGAAAAAGTTGTGTTACAAAGAAGTGTTATCTTCCCTATTGGTCTGCTTGTGGGGAAACCAAACCAATAGGACAAGTAAACTATCTTGAGGTTGTATAAGCCTCACTTAGCTAGATTATCAGTAAAAAAAGAGGTTCCCAAAATACATATGTTGTGCCGATCGACAACTGACATACAAAACTGCAAAACTAAGCCTTGAACTATTTAAAGACTTCATTTGTTGGGAGGAGGGAAGATGTGCACAAAGTTGCACTTAGCTAAGAGAGGCATTGATCCAAGATCTTTAACTTAAAAATGCATAAAGAATGGCATTGATCCAAGATCTTTGACTTAAAGATGCATAAAGAATTACATATGACAAAGCATGTTAACCAGGAAAACTAAAAGCACATAAAATGAAGAGGGAAGAACATGACAATCATGAGATCATGACATAAGAATTTGATTACGCAGTTCACCCAATGCGGGCTACATCTTCGGGCTTGCTCAACAGTGGGGAGGCTTCACAAACTATATGGTATATTTGACTTCATGTTGAGTCCCCCAAGTTAGTTATATGTGGTTTGTAATAAACTTTTATAATATAAAGTTTCCATTTTGGGATGTTAAATGACTTCTTAAGTGGCACGCCAATAGCTACAACAAAACATTTATACTATGTATTACTTTGACTTTATCTTAATATAAACTTCCCAACTTTAAAATAATAATAATAATAAATAAATTTATTCCATTTTTAAACATTAAAATTTAATACACATATTTTATTTATAATCTTATTTTGTTATGGGAAAGTTCCACAAGCGTACTTGGGATAAGGAGCTAGGAAGAAAGAAAAAGAACTATATTGAAGTGTTTAATCCCACTCATAATCATCAACCAAAAGCATACATAGAGGCCAATATCACTTGGAGAGCCAAAATTCTTATTGCTCAGTTAAGGACTAATTCTCATCAACTCCATTGTGAAACAGGGCGCTGAAAAAGGCCAAAAGAAGTGTGGGAGGAAAAAGTATGCATTTTTTGTTCTTCCGGAAAAGTGGAAACAGAAAAACATTTCATTTTAGAATGTGAGGCCTTCAAAGACAACAGGGAAAATTATGCAAATATGTTGGCAGCTAGCTCTCGGGATAATCTATTTAACGAGGGGTTTGTCAAGAAGCTGGAAGCATTTATTTTGAAGCTTCACGGAAAAAGGGTCGAATAAATCAAGCAGATGAATAAGCAATTTGTCCCATAGGCTATCTTTAGCCTCATGGACGTTAAAATAATTTCTTTCTTTCTTCTTTCTATAGATCTTTTTAACAACACTTTCCAGCACAAAATATTTATGAAACAAATACATCTTAGAACACACAAAGTTACCCTTCGACGAAAAATACATCTAGATTGGGTGATGTATTATTCGAAATTTGCCAAAAACTCGCATCTAACCTTAGTTACAAAAAATGAAAAAAATCATGCTAATGAAATGTCTCATAGAAAATAATTATATCTCTAATAAGTAGGGAGAATAACATTATGCTTTACAAACTAACCAAACTCTATTAATAAAATAATATAAAATTTAGCTTGCTAATAAAATTTACATTGGTACTATGAATTAATTTAGTATAAATTTTAGTTTCACTTGTGTTTGGGGTAGTTATAATTTGTACGTTTTAATAAATCAATATTTTAGTAAATATTTATTTATTATTTGAATCAAATTAACATTCATATAAATTTAAAAAAACAAGCATAATTGAACGATTTTTTTCTTTTTCATTTTTAACCTTTTTAATAATGATATATATAAAAGGCAAGAGGAATGAGTTGGTAACTATCCACACGATTAACTTAATAAATTGGATTATAATAAAGTTTTCCACCCTGTGAACGGAAAAAAATATCAAATTTTCAAATTAATAATATAATATTTACATTCTCCGATAGGGTGAGATCAAGCACATAGGTTAAAATGTATTGGAATGTGTTGGTCTAGACAGATGTTTATATGAAGGCGAACCCTAGCATAATAAGACTGGAATTTCATTCTTTGGTGGCATTTCCTCCTCAATATGTGAAGGTAATGGGAGAGGGTGAAGGTAATGGGAGAGGGATATCACCACTTGTTGGTTTTGCTTATTGCATCTACTTTAGCTTATAAAGGTTTTGGCAAGTTTTCTATAATGGCTTTGACAAGCTTTATCATTGGAGTGAAGGATGCATATTTTCATTTCATTAATGGCTCTTCGCAATTCAGAAGGAATGTTTTCCTTAAGGAGTGTGCCACATTGAACACTTATCTTATCTTTGTCCTTCACTGGCAGAGTAATGATCTCTTGACCTCATGTTATTTCCCCTCCATTCGTTATAAATGGGTCGGATTATGCACAATTTGGAGACTGTACATTGTATTTTGCAGCAAGGTTTTTGTACGATTGTATGGTATCTGATTTTAGTCTACCATGTCATGTTTGGAACGAAATGTTGTGTATGTTGCTAGTGATTTCTTGATACTCATCAAAAGGAGGGAATTGGGGCTATAAGGTCCCTCTATTATAAAGGGTTTCGAAGTCAATGTTTTTCATCCTTTCTTACATAACACAGCCTCAGGCTTTGTCTTCAAATTGGTGGTCGTGCTTCCCTCATCATGCTCCAAGGCCTGGAATTTCCAAGTATCTCCTTCAACTACCCGGTTTTGGTATGTGGGGTCTCGTACCCATGAATTTTTCGATTTGGTTTAAATAATTTACTCTACTAGGGATCTTTGATGTTACAATGGGGAATTGTCTAGCTCATAGTGTTTAATTCTGGGTTGTATTGTCTCATGTTCATGTATGATAGTGAGTTCTGGATTACACAGTATAGTCCTTTGCCTTGTTATAATGTGGGTTGTGCGTTTTTGTCAAATTGCCCCGTCCTATTTCCTCTCTTTCAATATGGTCACAAAATATGGTCTGTAGGCAAGGGTGATCGGTTAGTGTCTTTTGTGTCAACTCTTCTTGTCTTTAAAGTTTGTTACATGGCTAAGCATATTGGTTTCATAAGATCCTTAATTTGTATACTCTGAATTCCATTGTTATTTCTCGCATTTCCTTTCTGTCACAACCATTTTTCGCCTATTAAAGGTCATTGCAATCCTGAGTCAATTTAACTTTCTATTTGGTAGAAATCTTAACTCCATTTGAGTTTGTGTATCAATAGGTTTTTAGTTGGGTTGGGTGTTGTCCAGTATCATGCTCTGTGGTTTCTGGGGATGACATAGTTCTTTGTGGGAGCTCTTCACCTTTTCACTCTGTGAATCTAGGTTTAATTCCTTAGGGTAGTCTTGAAGTCAGTTTTCTTTGTGTTAGTCATGCATTTCTTCGAGCGACTATGCCACCTCGATAGAGAATGGAAAGTTGTATTGGAGGTACCAGCAATAGTTCTATCTCTCAGCCCAAGTGACTATTCAGATGGAATTCGGTGGCAACATTATTTGGCTCAATCCCTTCGAAAATTAGAAATGAGATCTGATAGATTGAATCTCGTGAATTTGGTCATAAATAATACGTCTCAGATTCTGAAGTGGGTAATCAAGAATTCAAATGGATTCCCGACCCTAAAAAATTCAGAAAAAAGGAAGTTGCATTTCTTACATTCTATTGCAAGTTACTAGTATTTGGAAACCTTATTTCTCTTGGTGATCCGAGCCAAACAAGTGGATTATTACAAAGTGTTTATAGGTTAGGAGGATATAAAACGCCTCCTCAGGAGCATTTGGTACTGTCTAGAAGACATTCTCATACGTCTGCAGAGGGTGGAGAAGTACGTTGTGTCAGATTATGATTCTGACTCTGAGAACATCACTGACTCTCCTGCAATGATCGATGTTCAACCGTTCAACATTACTTCACCTCCTAACATTGGGAGACCAACTAATGGAGCTCCTCTTTCTCTAGTGGTCATCTCCGACTAAAGGTATTATCTTAGTAGCAAATGTCATTTTTTGGCAACTCTTTTCAGTGTCGACTACGCACTAGTGGTTTGGTGGATAACAAAGCATCAATACTGCGAACTCATGGTCGACTTTCCTTAGGCTCTTGTCTTTATACCTGGGATGGAATTTCCTCTGTGATTTTGTTTTCCTTTGTAATTTTTTCTTTTGTACCCAGAAGTTCAATCTGTTCTTTGGCAAACACTTTTAGTAACTATCTAGGCAATGTCTTATAAGATAGTGACAAAGGATGGTAAAGGTAGTTTTTTTGGATCCAAGGAGCTTTCATGATATTTACATATATATGGTTAGAGGATTTTTTCACTCCCAGATCAGTGCTTTTGATAACCATGTACTCATTGTAAAATATTTTGATCAATGAAAATTTTGTACCAATTTACATATATATATATATATATATATATATATATATATATATACATGGTTAAAATTGTGAAAGTGAAGTAGTTATTATCTTATATAAAGAGCTAGGATCCATACATCTGAATACAAAATAAAGCAAAAAGAAAATTGTACCTTTTACATGTTAGTAGTTTTGATTTCTCTCCTTTTTTTCATTATAATTTAATGTATAAATTAAATTTCTAAGATATTCAAGGTGCCTTTCAACATAATATTTAGAAAATTTGTGAGTGCAATGATTCCCACTTTATTATCCTTGTCATTGGTTATCTCTACTACTGACAGGATATTATGCATTTAATAATGCATTTATCCTTCATTAATTCCTTGTTAACCAAAAATTAAACCAACAATGTGTAAAGTCAACATTCGGGAACAAAATAATATATTTATTTTTTTGAATTTTTGAATTCTATTTATTTAGGTCGTGTTTGGTTCAGAGAGCTGGAGTCTTATTTAGCAACGATGACTTCTACCACCAGATCATATGTTTGCTCTTGTATTTAGTGAATTTAGTGAATTCAATGTATGATGAGAAAATAGAATGAAAGTTTGAAAGGACAACTGGTGACAGGTTTTCGTAATCGATGGACAGGGACACACATGCAGTAATTCGTCCATATTCCACCCATTTCATAATAATCAATATCCCCCTGTACCTCTTAATAACCAATTTGTGTATGGAGAGAGGGTCGGGTCACTCTTTATACCACAATCGTATGTCAAAATCTAAATATAGAAATCACAGGGCCCGCCATGACACTGATTGATGGCCCACATCACATCAACTCCACCTCCCTTCTCCCTTTCCAACCATTCATTCCAATTTTCCCATCCCACTATGAAGTCGGAGGTCGGATGTTGCTTCTCATATGAATCTTCTTATGTTGTGAACTTCCTTGATCAGTCTTGACTTGTAAGTCAGAGGTCGGGGAAAATTTGGTCCACGCCAATCACTTATGAGTAATGACCCAACTTCTGACTATTTCGATGGTCAGGAATCGGTACCATTACATTGGTTTCGCAGCAAATTTGGGTCCACTCTCCAACCCCGACAAAACTGATAAATAACCAAGAGTGTGAAAGTTTGTGTTTATTAGCTATTACTTTGGCACCACAAGGATTTTTCATAAGAGAATCTTCAGAAATTAGTCGAAAACCATGAACGTTTGCAAGCACCTTTATAGTTTCAGGAGTTAGATATTGTTTCTTAGCTTTCAAAGTTACCAAAGTCCATAGGCTAGTTGAATCCCCTAGAACTGATCATCTTGAAGGAGTGTTTTGATTGTTTTTATGTTCCTATATGGTTGCTTTCAGCCATGTTTTCACAGTCCTCTAACAGTATGGGGCCAATGTTACTTCACAAAACTTCATATATGTAACTGTATTTTGTTGTCAATGAAAGAGGTTTTTTCTTTTGAAAAAAAAAAACTTTGCCACACGAATTTTGTCAACTTGAGGGAATGGGGGTTTGTTGATTTTCCTTTACAGAGGAGGTCATCATGATGCATGTACAACAAGTGCGAATATAGAGTGGGGGAATAGAGGCACCCATCCAATTATGATTGAAATCTATTTTTTGCTTTATCTAATGCATCTATATATCTAGCAAGGATCTACTCATTTTGATTTTGAGTCCATGAGGCTTAGGGTTAAGCGCATGCCCTATAGAATGTAAGTATGCGCACACATAAACGAGATCTACTCATTTTGATTTTGAACTGGTGAGGCTCAAGGTTAAGCGCATGCCCTGCAGAGTGTAAGTATACACACACACAAAATGGAACGTCCATGATGATTGAAATATTCATAACTATATGAAAATTTTCATCCACTAAACAGTAGTTTTAAACTTTCTATTGTTATATAAAATTTTAACAAAACATTCTAATTTAGAATCTTTTTTATATATTCTCTTATTTTATTTAAAAAAAATATATAGCTTGTAATATTTTGTCTTCATTTTTAAAATTTATAAATTTCAATAAACTATAATAACCTCCATATATATATATATATATATATAATATGAATATCTTTTTAATTATAAAATATATTTTTGACATCTATCTTTCTCTTTGAAAGACCAAAGAAACATCTTCCAAACAAATTAGTGTTTAAAATAAAAGAAATATTTCCCTATATCTCGACCTGCTTTTTCCTTTTATATCCACTAACGTCCTTTTATTTTAATAACGACACTCTCAATAAAGTTAATTTTTTTTTTATGAAAATTGAAATATTTTATTATGGTTACATTAAAAAAATATTTAGTTATTAATATTTTTTTAAATATCAATTCTATGTTAAGCATCAAATGCATTTCACATTTCATTCATAGTAGGTTATAATATCATTAGGCTATATCCATCTTAACTTTGGATCTATCAAGCATTGAGAGGGATGGAATATTTCAAGGTGGAAACCTTTTTTTTGAGTGCAAAACTCGAGGAAAGGTTTGTGCCTCCAAAGATTTGATCCCTCTCCACTCTTAAAAGATTCAGAGGTAAGAAAATTGTGTGTGTGTGCGCACGCGTGGAGAGGGATCAAATCTCTCAAGGTAGAAACCAATTTTTTGAGTGCAAAACTTGAGGAAAAGTTTACACCTTGAAATCTTTGATCTCTCTTCGCTCTCGATAGATTTGGAGTTAAGATGAATCTGTTATATATATATTACATAAGAATATCATTGGAAAAATCTAGAGCCCTAAAACCACCAATGGTAAATTGACTCTATGAATTCAATTTTACCTAAACTATAATAACGATATTTATGAGCATTAATTTGTTATAATTTGTTATTTTTATTTTTATTTTAAATAATTTAAAATTTTTTAGTTTTATTTTATTTGACCAAATAATTTGAATTTTTTTTTTTTTTTTTTCACCAAACCAAAATGTTTAGATAACATGGCATAACATAACATTACAACATCTCTTCCATATAGGGCTGGAGAGCTTAGATAACATGGCATAACATAACATTACAACATCTCTTCCATATAGGGTTAACATGGCATAACATAACATTACAACATCTCTTCCATATAGGGTTAGAGAGAACATCTCATCACAAATATTATTTTAGTTGTCATGTGTAATCTTCATGTTGAGTAGCTAAGGAATTATCAATTACTTTCTCTTTCTCTATAAAATTGATGTAATTATGTTCGATATAGTGATTTCACAACTCTTTTATAATAGGTTGTAGCATCAATATTATTTTAAATTTAATGTATAATCTCCACATTGAGTAATGAAGCATTTACACATCTCTCTCATAGTAAAAAATAAAAACTACATATGGATATATATATATATAAACTATAATTACTTTCTCCCTCTATATATAAAATTAATACAATTATGTTCTTTGATGGGATTATATATAAACTATAATTACTTTCTCCCTCTATATATAAAATTAATACAATTATGTTCTTTGATGGGATTATGTTATTTAGAATGAACATTGAAAAAATTTTATTTAATAATTTTTTGTTATCATTATTTAATACAATATAAAAATTGTTATTAACATTTTTTAATATATTTATTATTTTATTTATTTATTTAATATAACATTATTTGACACCATCTCTCCCATACTAACTAATCTCCCACACTGAACTCTAGATTACCTCTCAAACCAATAATTTTTTTATATTTTGTATTTTCAAAACTTTTGTTATATTTTTAATATTTTTCTTAAATAAAATATTTAAATATTTCATATAAATATATAAAATTAATAATTTCTATTTCTATTTCAAAACTATATAATTATTATTATATTTTAAATATTTTTATTTTTAAATAATAAATTTTAATATTCTTTATTTTCGTTTTTAAAATTGATAAATTATAAGTAAATTAAAATAATCTTCATATTATAATATATATTAAATATCTTTTAGTTATAAAATATATTTTTAACATCGGATTAGAAACATCATCCAACAATTTAGTGTTTAAAATAAAAGAAAGATTCCCCTATATCTTGACCTGCTTTTTCCTTGTACATGCGCTAATGTCTTTTTATTTTAATAACGGCCTTCCTCAACAAATTGAAATATTTTTATGGCTGAAATTTGAAATATTTTGTTATTAATAATTTTTTTAAATATTATTATCAATTTTATTCGAGCATTTAATGAATTTCACATTTCATTCATAGTAGTCATAATATCACTAAATTATATCTATCTTAATTATGGATTTATCAAGTATGAAGAGGGATCAAATTAAGGAAAATTTTCTTAAAGTTTAAAAACATTAGCGAATCTCACTAATCCCTAATATGCAATCTATAAAATGTTTATTGATATATTTGTAAAATTATTCAAATGTATAATGATTTTATATATAGTCTCTATATAATGTTGGCGATTTTTAAGGTAAAATAATTTTATATTCTAAAATTTGAGCGAATCATCTTTTATAAAAAATTGGAAATTGAAGAATTTTTTTTGTGGAAAACTCATGGAAAATTAGCCCACTGGGCGAACATTAGCCCCTAAAATTTTCCATGGATCAAATCTCTCAAGATGGAAAACTCTTTTTTGAATGCAAAATTTGGGGAAAGGGTTGCATCTCTATATATTTGATCCCTCTAGATGCTTAATAGATTCAAATTTAAGATGGATCTAAGCTAGTTATGCATGTGTTCTCTACTTCGAGAGGGATCAAATCTCTCAAGTTGGAGACCTCATTTTTTAGTGGAAAACTTGAGGAAAAAATTGCACCTAGAGAGATTTGATCATATATATATATATATATATATATATATATATCATTGGCAAAACCATAGGTTGAAAAAACCTAAAACCCCAAAACTGCTAATGATAAATTGACTCTATCGCCTCAATTTTACCTAAATTACCATAACAATATTTATAAGCATTTAATTTATTTTTATTTTAAATATTTTTATTTTTATTTTTAAATAATTTTTATTTTTATTTCACCAAATCAAAATGTTTAGATAACATGACATAACATAACATTGCAACATCTCTTCCATATTGGGGATATTGGGCTGGAGAGCACCTGCACCTCTCTGTACAAAAAATATTTTAGTTGTCATGTGTAATCTTCATGTTGAGTAGTGATCTGAAAATGGAATGTACTTGTTTAAGGGTGCAAGGTATCCATTTCCAATAATTTCAACTGTGAGCTAGACACTCCAAATGACCTCTAAAATTGTGTAAACTTCTTATTTCTTATACAGAGATAGACTGTAGGGGCATTCACCGGACATGTCACCTCTAAAAAGAGGATGAGTTCCAGAGGCTACCTGGCCCTCTACAGGCTTTGCCTAAAGAAATAACAAAGTAAACACTTAAAAGTCTTTGACATACACATACTTGAAGTTTAAGGTCTTGCGGAATAAGACAAGTAACTTTCTGTAACTGAACAGGTGATTATGTGTGTATGCAAGTTATATTTATTTGCTGTTTAATACTTTATATCAGTTTTGTTTAGCATATCATCTTCAGCAAATAAAGACATCAAAATGATAAAGCAGTTCACCCCCTCCTGGGCTACATCTGCTGGACCAAGCCTCTCCAACTAGGCTTGTCCTCTTGTATTAAAATTGTTACAAAGGCTAATACAAGAATATGGGTGTCTCAAAGGATAGATCTGACTGTAAATACAGAATCAGAAGATAGAAATTAGCCAAACATGCTCTTTCCCAAACACTAAACAGTGAATTTTGTACCTTATACAGTACTTTCCCCAATTGGCCCTAGTGGCTCTTTAAACTTGCATGGAGAATTTCGAGGTGAATATGACCTCAATTGGTTCTGAAACCTCTGCCATTAGACTCAAAAGGTCAAAAATAGTAGACATAGGCTTTTGAATCACCAAAAACGGATGAACATAGCCCCCAAACAGCTCATGCACTGAAATGGCCCTAGTGGCCCTGAAAGCTTCCCTGAAGCTAAACAGTGAGAAGAATGCCTCAGAAGGCAAAACGAGCTGTAGAAATGGATTCATAAGGCTGGAAAACTTCAGGAATGACCTTCGTTCCACATTCACTGGCTGCACAATTCCCAATGCAGCTCCCAAACTGATTTGGCCCTAGTGGCTCCTGGAACTTCCACGAAGCTAAAACACCTGCAAATGACCTCAGATGGCTGTGAAACCTGTGCCAATGGCTTCAGAAGGTCGAAGAGACCCAAAATCAAAAAAAAATCGTCCAAAACGGACTTTCCTAGCCAAAGTTATGGCCATTTACTCCCAACTGCCAGCTTGGCCTAAAAAAACTCCAGTTAACTTTAGTTACGGCCAGTTAAGCCCGCCAAATATGGAGCGGCCGCCAAATTTGGCGCCACCGCCAACTGATCCGCCAACTGTAACTGCAGTTTAATAAATGCGCATGTGACCACAGATTTCGGGTGGCAGTTAACATCGGATTTCGCGCCGGAGGTTAGGGGTTAGCCCACGGTTCTGGGCACCCGGTCATATGGTGTGCGGGGGCTGGCGCTTAGGGGCTGGCCCCCTTAATTTTCCCGCCCATTACCATTTCAAACTTTATTACAATATTGCTCCGCCCATCGAACAAATGAGCCGTTGGTGGCGCGTTGGTAAGCCTTTGTAGTGACAAGGTAGAGGTCACGGGTTCAAACCCGGCCCATGCCAAACTTTTTTAAAATGCGCCCAAAAAAGGTTTGCTGACGTCATCTGGGGCCACGTGGCGCCCTCCAGGCCTGCCACGTGGCAGCCTCTGATTCGCTAGTCAAAGGGAATATTCTTCGGAATATTCCAAGGAATATTCTATGGAATATTTTTTTTTTAATTTTTTTTCAAAAATTTAAAATTCCAATGTTTTTAGGCAATTATTCTTTTTGGCATAACTTTCTCATACGGCGACCGTTTTTCGAACCGTTCACGGCACCAGAATTAGGAAGACGAGCTCTATCTGGTCGTTCAGGTTCCATTAGTTTTGAGCACTTTCATTTTTGACCATTTTACGACACTTGGTCCTGAGCTCCTGATCACACCTCCCAAATGAGAAGGCTTTTGGTCCCCAAAAGCTCACTGAATCTTTGAACTGAATTGTACAACACTTGAGGAACAGAAATATCCTCTTCCGTTCAGCCAAAAAAACATACTGATGCCAAAATTTCCTGCCTTATCAACTGTCGTCATGGCGAATGTTGCTGCATAAACCAAGTACTCGTGGAATCCCGACCAACCTTGTTCGCCAAACAAACTGAAAGTTTGCAGAAACCAGCAATGAAACTTGCTGATATATGAGCTGAAATCTTCCCTTGCATATGTGGGTTTGCCACTGTCACGATGCCCATCCATGGCACCTCTGCTCCAGAAGAAGAACTGTGTCCCAAATGAGAAGGCTCTTACAAAGAAGAAACACTTCATCATTTCTCCCCTTTACAATCTTGGAGATCAAATTAACTTTTTCCAAGTCAAGATTACATTACATGCATGGTTAAAAACAAAGTAATCAACCCTTCAAGTTAATCACACATACATGTTTAAAAAACAAGGAAATCATCATGATCCCTGTGCACATGCATATCATTCTCATGCATGCAGTTTATCCTTCAACTTTCTCTTAAGTACAATCATAAGTACAAGATCCTCGATCACATGTACATGTACTTTCAAAGCTGAAATGAATATAACTTTCGCTGCAATAGAGTGAGTCTCATACTCAGCTTTTCCATCCTGCAACTTGCATTCCCTTAACAATGAAATGCATTCAATCAAAAGACCTGCAACTTTAATTGGATAAGAATTCTAACCATTTCTTACCAATCCATTTCAAAGGCGCTTCCTTTAACTGCACATCAATATCAACATGTGTATCATCCTGACACATCTCAATGATGGAAACTTCCTTCCCATTCTTGCCATACTCTTGCTCCAATTTCTTTAACTTTCGTGGAAGCATTGTTGGATTCAGAGTCCAACACCTTTCAGCAGTATGTCCATGCTTATGGCAATAAGTGCAACACATGTTCATCTTCTTGACAGCATGATTTGCATTGTTCAATGGAACTTTAACTTCTTGCCTCCTTTCCTTCAAAAGTTTCCTGCATGTTGCCATTCTTTTCCAACATCTAGAAACACTATGGTTAAACAAACCACAAAAAGAACATGCAATTCTTTTCCAATGCTTGTGTGGAAATTTTCCATGCTTTACATGATCAAAGGAAATATGATTGAAATCATATTTATACCTTTCTCTTTCACCTTCATTACCTTCATGAGGAGGTGAATCAAATGAAGAAGAAGCTCCTTTTGGAACACCATGAATCCCTTCAATGGTTTTAGAGCTTTCACCACTTCCTTGTTCAAGTGCATGCTTATGCACACCTTCTTCCTGCAACGCATGTTTCAAACTATTGCATTCCTCAAGGATACAACCTTTACAACCTTGAGATAAAGAACCTGAAATGAAACTCCTTCTAGGAACTGTTTCCATTGCCTTCATGGCTGCTTTGGAACTTTCTCCACAAGATTGTCCATAGCCAAGACCCAAATTCTTAGGCCTTACCTCAACCATTATTGGCTCAACTATACCCTGTGCATGTTTGCCCAATCCTTTTCCTTCATATCCCATTTTGGACATCAACTTGGACCCTATGCCTCTGGTATGTTTCTCAAAAGAACCAACATAAACATTCTTATCAGAATTTGAAGACAAACTAGAATTGTTTACCTCTTCTTCCAGCTGATACTTGGCTAAGGCTTCTTTGGCAACAAGGAGTTGTGTCTCCAACTCATGCATCCTTTCCAGCTTCATGTTTGCAAAATGAAGTTGGCCTTCCATTTCCTGCAATTGGTCAGAAAGCAACTGCTTCTCTTCCCTCATGGAATTCAACTGCTCTTGAAGTCTAGAGCTCTTTCTTTCATCCTCATACATTTCTCTCACCATATTCATCATGATGAAAAATTCTTGCTTCAAGCCTTCATCAAAGAATCTTGTGAAGGAGGACGATTTTGAGAACTCACTTATGGAAGTCATTATAAAAATGAACAAAAGAGCTTCAGCAAACTCACAAAACAAGTAGTAAAGCAGTCAATCTTCAACACTGCTTAAGATACCTTTCAAGCTACACAATCAAGCTATGATATCAGTCAAGCAACCTAGTGCTCTGATACCATCTGATCTGAAAATGGAATGTACTTGTTTAAGGGTGCAAGGTATCCATTTCCAATTATTTCAACTGTGAGCTAGACACTCCAAATGACCTCTAAAATTGTGTAAACTTCTTATTTATTATACAGAGATAGACTGTAGGGGCATTCACCGGACATGTCACCTCTAAAAAGAGGATGAGTTCCAGAGGCTACCTGGCCCTCTACAGGATCTGCCTAAAGAAATAACCAAGTAAACACTTAGAAGTCTTTGACATACACATACTTGAAGTTTAAGGTCTTGCGGAATGAGACAAATAACTTTCTGTAGTTGAACAGGTGATTATGTGTGTATGCAAGTTATATTTATTTGCTGTTTAATACTTTATATCAGTTTTGTTTAGCATACCATATTCAGCAAATAAAGACATCGAAATGATAAAGCAGTTCACCCCCTCCTGGGCTACATCTACTGGACCAAGCCTCTCCAACTAGGCTTGTCCTCTTGTATTAAAATTGCTACAAAGGCTAATACAAGAATATGGGTGTCTCAAAGGATAGATATGAATGTAAATACAGAATCAGAAGATAGGAATTAGCCAAACATGCTCTTTCCCAAACACTAAACAGTGAATTTTGTACCTTATACAGTTATCTGAAAATGGAATGTACTTGTTTAAGGGTGCAAGGTATCCATTTCCAATAATTTCAACTGTGAGCTAGACACTCCAAATGACCTCTAAAATTGTGTAAACTTCTTATTTCTTATACAGAGATAGACTGTAGGGGCATTCACCGGACATGTCACCTCTAAAAAGAGGATGAGTTCCAGAGGCTACCTGGCCCTCTACAGGCTCTGCCTAAAGAAATAACAAAGTAAACACTTATAAGTCTTTGACATACACATACTTGAAGTTTAAGGTCTTGCGGAATAAGACAAGTAACTTTCTGTAGCTGAACAGGTGATTATGTGTGTATGCAAGTTATATTTATTTGATGTTTAATACTTTATATTAGTTTTTTTTAGCATATCATCTTCATCAAATAAAGACATCAAAATGATAAAGCAGTTCACCCCCTCCTGGACTACATCTGCTGGACCAAGCCTCTCTAACTAGGCTTGTCCTCTTGTATTAAAATTGTTACAAAGGCTAATACAAGAATATGGGTGTCTCAAAGGACAAATCTGACTGTAAATACAGAATCAGAAGATAGGAATTAGCCAAACATGTTCTTTCCCAAACACTAAACAGTGAATTTTGTACCTTATACAGTGCTTTCCCCAATTGGCCCTAGTGGCTCTTTAAACTTGCATGGAGAATTTCGAGGTGAAGATGACCTCAATTGGTTCTGAAACCTCTTCCATTAGACTCAGAAGGTCGAAAATAGCAGACATAGGCTTTTGAATCACCAAAAACGAATGAACATAGCCCCCAAACAGCTCATGCACTGAAATGGCCCTAGTGGCCCTGAAAGCTTCCCTGAAGCTAAACAGTGAGAAGAATGCCTCAGAAGGCAAAACGAGCTGTAGAAATGGATTCATAAGGCTAGAAAACTTCAGGAACAACCTTCGTTCCACATTCACTGGCTGCACAATTCCCAATGCAGCTCCCAAACTGATTTGGCCCTAGTGGCTCCTGGAACTTCCACGAAGCTAAAACACCTGCAAATGACCTCAGATGGCTGTGAAACCTGTGCCAATGGCTTCAGAAGGTCGAAGAGACCCAAAATAAAAAAAAAATTCGTCCAAAACGGACTTTCCTAGCCAAAGTTATGGCCATTTACTCCCAACTGCCAGCTTGGCCTAAAAAAACTCCAGTTAACTTTAGTTACGGCCAGTTAAGCCCGCCAAATATGGAGCGGCCGCCAAATTTGGCGCCACCGCCAACTGATCCGCCAACTGTAACTGCAGTTTAATAAATGCACATGTGACCACAAATTTCGGGTGGCGGTTAACATCAGATTTCGCGCCGGAGGTTAAGGGTTAGCCCACGGTTTTGGGCACCCGGTCATATGGTGTGCGGGGGCTGGCGCTTAGGGGCTGGCCCCCTTAATTTTCCTGCCCATTACCATTTCAAACTTTATTACAATATTGCTCCGCCCATTGAACAAATGAGCTGTTGGTGGTGCATTGGTAAGCCTTTGTAGTGACAAGGTAGAGGTCACGGGTTCAAACTTGGCCCATGTCAAACTTTTTTAAAATGCGCCCAAAAAAGGTTTGCTGACGTCATCTGGGGCCACGTGGCGCCCTCCAGGCCTGCCACGTGGCAGCCTCTGATTCGCTGGTCAAAGGGAATATTCTTTGGAATATTCTTTGGAATATTCTTTTTTTTAATTTTTTTTCAAAAATTTAAAATTCCAATGTTTTTAGGCAATTATTATTTTTGGCATAACTTTCTCATACGGCGACCGTTTTTTGAACCGTTCGCGGCGCCAGAATCAGGAAGACAAGATCTATCCGGTCATTTAGGTTCCAATTAGTTTTGAGCACTTTCATTTTTGACCATTTTACGACACTTGGTCCTGAGCTCCTGATCAAGTAGCAAAGGAATTACACAACTTTCTCATACTAAAAAGTAGAAACCACTTGTGGATGAAATTATAATTCTTTCTAAACTATAATTACTTTCTCCCTATATGTAAAGTTAACACAATTATGTTCTTTGATGTAACTGCAAATATTATTTTAGTTGTCATGTGTAATCTTCATGTTGAGTCCCCCAATATCCACCTCAATCAGTCCCCCCCTCCTTAAGAAGCAATGATATCCATTTCTTTAGTTCCCCCATCATATGGGTAAGCTTATGCTGAATTTGGGTCTTGGTGAGTCACTTGCCTTTGTGAAGAACCTAACTAGCTTTTATAATCTAGTAGAGTTGGATGTGTCGTTGGAAAGTATCCTTTGCCTTGGTGTCAATGATATGATCCACTGTAGCTTGTTTAATGTAGACAAATTAAGCTTTGTGGGGGGTAATTTCTCGCTACCTCCAAGGTGTCCAAAAGAGGTGGATAATTTGGTCAAAGCGACTCCACATTGAACACTAAGTGTGAGCCAAGTAATGGGGGAATACTCAATTCAAATCCATTATCACAGAAGCATTTGTGATTGTGTACAAACCATATTAGAGTCGTTTGAGCTTTCACTTTTAGCCCTTGAGACACTCTTTTTGTAAGTGTAACCACACCTTGTCACCCACCTAAAAATTATAAACCTTGTGTTTGTCATGCCGCTACTTGTACTTGGCATTGGCTTTATACTTGATATCATTGACCTATTGTTGGAGGTGTTGGAACCACTCAACAAATTTGGTTTCCCTACCTACCTCCATCTAAGCATGGGAGGCTTACTAACCAAATATACCATATATTTGTATACTTGAGGCCTTGCTTGGTTTGAGTTTATTACAAACCAAATATACCATTACACCAAGCCTCCAACCAGAGCCAAGAAGAAAAAATCGAACCCTGTAGTGCAAATCGTCGACTTCACCATCGAGGGACCCTAGTTCGTCGTGGCCTCACCTGTCATAGAAGAAGTTCTTCCCTCCACATCCACAACTTCGTCGAACTCGAGTGACCCATCCCCACACACCGCATTGAACTCCGCTACCTTGTCGAATACAATTCCAACTAGGACACTGTTGGGCATAGAGGACATGGAAGTTGATTCAGTTATTCATTCCACCATGATAGTCCCCAGTAGAGGAATCATTACCACCTCCATGATGTCATTGTTACTAGAGTCGGGCCCACTGCTAGACACAAGGTCCATCATTCCATAGTCGCATGTTACCACTATCGATCCCTTCTTGCTCCCATTTCATTTAACCCCCCCCATTGCACCAAATCATGTTTCCATATCGTCAACTCCTCAATTTTCATAGCCATCATAGCAAGCGACATCACCCCACAAACACTCAAACAAGTCCATCGCTAGTGGGCAACCCCTGTAGAGCTGATTCCCTAATCCATCCAACATGCAACAAAATGATCTCCAAATCTGGTCCTCAGCCCAATTGTTCAGCGTAATATACCTAGGGGGGATAATATGGGGTACAAAGGGAGGTACCCTTTGGATGGAATCAATGGGTACTATAAATATGGCTTGTGGAGTTCTCTCCTTCCTTAAGGAGTGAATGTATGGTGTTGCCCTACCTTAAGGGTTTGATCAATAAAGAAGTATTTATCTTTATCTTGTTATTTATTGGGTTTATTTGTATTCTCATATATTTCTGGGTTAGAGCTATAACAAGTGGTATTAGTGCACTTTCTTGGGCAAAAGTGGAGAAATTTATTTATTTATTTTTTTTTATTTTATTTTTTTTGCAGGAAATTTTTTGGGCTGGCAAGTTGCAGATTAGATCTATATTTTTTGGTGCAAAATATTCAAAATCTAAGTGCAGATCTGGATTTTTTGTGAAAAAATACCCGATTGAAAAAAAAAAAAAAAAAAAAAAAAAAAAAAAACAAAACAAAACAAAAACAAAAAACAAAACAAAATAAAACAAAACAAACAAACAAACAAAACAAAATAAAAACAAACAAACGAACAAAACAAAAAACAAATAAATAAATAAAATCAATCAGCCGAATCGGAGTCCGGATGAAGGAGATATCGCTGATCTAAAAATCAGTGGTGTTGCAGACAATTTTTCGGGGCAGCGAGTTTGCGGCGCAGATCTGGACGTCCTGGTGCAAAATCTGCAAAATCTAATTGCAGATCTGGATTCTTTGTGAAAAATACCCGATTTCAAAAAAAAATCGAGCGAATCAGAGTCCAGATGAAGGAGATCTCGCTGATTTAAAACTCAGTGCTGTTGCAGACATTTTTTGGGGCAACGAGTTTGCGGCGTAGATCTGTACTTTTTGGTGCAAAATCTACAGAATCTAATTACAGATCTAGATTATTTGTGAAAAAATACCCAATTTAAAAAAAAAATCAGTTGAATCGGAGCTTGGATGAGAGAGATATCGCTGATTTAAATTCAACTATTTTTCAGCAATTATTTGTGACGGCGGGGCAGTTGCAGCGTGGATCAGCAATTCCAGTGCCTAGATTGGGATTTCTACCACATGGGAAGATGTAGAATGGTTGTTCCATTTCCGAAAACAGGTCATAATAGGAATTCTGAGCAATATTGACAGAATTGTGGCCACTTTAAATTTTTGCCAAGTACGTAATTTTTTTTTTTTTTCTTGCCGTCTAGCAAGATGTTTCTTACAGGAAAAGATAATGACCCTACTATTGGAGAATTCATAAAACAAAGAAATTTCACATATGGGACAAGTTCAAAGGAATTAGTGTGGCTTGGTTTCAAAGATGAGGCTACCAAATGGTATTTCTCACTTGACAAAAAGCAGTTGACCAAACTTTCAGATGTAGAATTTGAAAGAGTCCTTTTAGACAATGGTCTCGTGCTAGAAAAAAGGAGAATGAGACACGTAAGGGGTTATTTTATATTGGTGTCTCCTTATTGCAGGTTCATGGATTGATTCAGAAGGAGAAGATCGTTGTGTCTATAAATCCTAGTTGCAAGCAAAATCTCATAAATGTCAACTTGGCAAAAAAATTACAAGTGCCAACAAAACACATTGAAAACACACAGGTTGATGATGTGGATGTTCAAGTTTATAAGGATTTGAAGCTTTCTATGGATAAGAATGTGTTGCATGGTGATTTTTATACTTCAGATATGGATAACATGGATGTTGTTTTGGGATATCCTTGGATGGAATCCGTGGGTACTATCAATATTAATGTGCAGAATAAATTCCTGAAGCTCTGGTATAAAAAGAAGAAAATTACATTACAGGATATTTCCATTAAGACCCAAGTAGAGACTATGGAGGCAAAAGCACAAAGCTCTAATGAAACTTACACATCAAATGATGAGCCTTTGATGATCGACAATCAAACACAAACAGAGGCTGAAGCAGAAAAGGTTACAGGTGCTGACACATCAGATGAGGGCTTAGTGGTTGAAGTAATATTGGAAGATAAGACACCACAACGGGTACCACAACATGCACCAGATAACAGTCAGGATCCAGTAAGGGGTGAATTAAAGAAAAAGACACCATGGGTTAAAACTTCAACATATCATCACCCCGCAAGAAAACAACCAACAAGATGGCAACCAATTAGCCACAAGGACAACAACCCCCACATGATAGATAGAGAAGAGCGAAGATCCACCTACCACACATCAACACAAAAGAGTTGCCAAGGTCAACTTCCATCTCAAGCGAGCGAGGCACCAGCGAGATCGAGGGTTCACCTTTCTCTTGGATGGCTAGATGCACGTGCATAGTACCAATGGACTACTCTTTTGAGTAGATCTTATTATTTGTGTTCTTCCCATGTTTTGGGGACGAAACATGTTAAAGGGGGTGGAACGTAATATACCTAGGGGGGATAATGTGGGGTACAAAGGGAGGTACCCAAGGGAATAATGTAATAATGGGATGGGCCATAGTAATAAATAAGGTGTTTAACCCATATCATGTAAGGGACCACAAGTAGTTAGTAATAATGTAATGGGCCCATGGTATTAGATAGATGGTATTGAGGGAACCATGGTAATGACCCATGGTATTGTATGTATGAGGCCTATATAGAGGCTAGAGACTCCGCATGGAGGGATAACATGCATATGGCTTGTGGAGTGTTCTCCTTCCTTAAGGAGTGAATGTATGGTGTTGCCCTACCTTAAGGGTTTGATCAATAAAGTGAATCATTTCTATCTATTTCTATCTTCTTATTTCTTGGGTTTATTTGCATTGTCTTATATTTTCAGATCAAATATATAACAAGTGGTATCCGATCTATAACATTCAGCTTTATTCCAAGTGATGCAGAGAGTTTCACAAATACACAATTACCTTATTTCTGACCATGAACAAAAACAATATAATATTTCTACCCTCACAGCCGAATGGGACTACTCCACCAGGACAATCAACAACTTCAAGAGCAGGTTGACCAAATTAATTCATGATTCTAGGCACTTTGGCTTGCCATTTTTAATGTGGTGAGTGAGGCTCCGAAATATTTCTCTACTTGCACCCTGGTCGAATGTTGTGATCATATCCAGACTCCATGTAATGGTCTAATCTAAGCTAACCGAGAGCTTAGGAAGAACCTCGATAAAGCGAGAAAGGCACTACCAGAGCCTACCACGGTGTATGCTGAGGAGATTGAGTAGAAGATTAACATTGTACCCATTCTTAAGGCCTCCATCCTTGAAGCCATGAATGATGGGTACACCTTACTGTGGCAGGTTCATGACTGGTCCGACAACCTAGCAAAGAAGAATCAACTAATCTACCCACTTCACCAACAAATTAATCAACTCCTCACTACAATTAAGAACTTTAAGGATAAGGAGCAGTGAAATTAGTTCCAAGCAGAAGTCACCGCTCTGGAAGGTCACGTCCAGCATATCAAGGACGAGTCAGCCAAGACCAAATAGAAACTTTGTGATCTCCGACTGTCGGTCCGAGTTCATGTGGACACGCTACAAGAACTCAATGAGGATATGGAAGAACAATGGGCTTCCCTAATGATGACACGGCCAACTCAACCAACGTCTAGCACGACGACCAAATTCCTAAATCAAGCAGTTCCAATCACAGGACCCTAGAAAGTAGCACTGGACAACTACAATCAATTCTGCTAAGTGACTATTACTGTTGTGCTAGAGTTGGGGCCTTTGTTTGGAGAAAGAAGAAGCAACAACATAACCAAGGGATGTACCAACAGTAGTATTAGCAGAAGCACTGGCAGAAGCGTCAATAAGAACGACAACACCAAGGGAAGAATGACATAGGTATGATTCAATGGACCATGGTCGAGGCCTATTGGGGCCTTCGTTTTGATATTTTGCAGAGAAAAAGGCTAATGACAAGTGGCGAAGGCGGTCGTTGGGAAGTTGCAGAGTTGACAGTCGAGGGAAGAGCAAAGATTGAAGGAAGACTGGCAGGAAGAATCAGGGACAACCGAGTGAGGAAAGAGCAGAGGTAGCCGTGGATGAAGACAATCGAACGAGGAAAGAGTAGAGGCAGTCGAGGATGAAGACAGTCGAGCAAAGGGAAAAGGAACTGGAATTTTGGGTTGATGGCAGAAGATAAAAAATAAAAGGAAGAGCGAAGGAGGGGTTGTTGGTCAGTTGCATCAAGTTTGTAGTGTTTCCATTCTTCCTGTGTTGTGGATCAATGAGAAAGGCTCCATGATTATATTTGTACGAGTTTGCATATTGGCTATGTGATTTCTGGATTTATATTGTGTTCTTGTGTATTATGTTGGATATTCAAAAAATTTATATATATGCATCTGTTTAGGTAGCCTTTTGGTGTAGGATGGATAGATTGTTACTATCTAGCTGGTTTGCATGTTAAGCTACCATCCTTTTCTCTCTTCCCGGTGATATGATTCCCTTGATATCAAATTCCTATCCTTATCTAACTTCGATTGCGGCACGCCTCGAATGAGACTTCTTCTCCTTCCTAGGTAAAGTGAAAATGCCGACATTATGCTAGACTACAGCAAAGCCTTGTTGGCCCCTTGTGCCTGAACCCAGGGTCTCAACCTTTCTGTCATTTTATGCCATCATTGAAGAGTCAAAAACCTTCCATGTGATGTAGTTTGGTTTTAAATAGAGGGAATGTTCACTAACATGAGATACCAATCCTGCTTCTGAAAAATACATGGAAAATCTAACCAACATGATAGTTTGGGCATTTGATGGGCATGTGAGAAAGAGTCCTCCCTATCACCGAAATGCCCCCAAGTCAAGTTGGATTATTTCGCGATAATGTATCATGTAGACAAATGTTTATTGAATATTATTTTCATTAAAAGGAAGCAATTGAGGAGCACCTTTCCTACTGGTAAAAAGGACAATAGTTGAAGATGCTTATTTGGGAACATATTTCAATTTGGTTGGTTGGTGTAGACAAAATTTGCAAAGATAGAGGTATTGGTTGGCTAATATTCTCCCTACTATGTATCATTGAATGTGATGAATGAGTGGTAGATATACCACTAAATTTTTAACCAATCATTTGAAATCTAAAGGTTGCATAATGTTGGCTGAAGGATTATTTGTCATCTAAATCATTGAGAAGATTTGAAAATTATCCAAAGTTGTGTGAGGTAGTCGTGGTTTTTATTAACCTTGAGAGAATGGTGTGGTGGCATCTATAAGCAAGGCATCTGTTTCTTGGGCCCGTAGGTGTCCCTCAATTGGAAAATCTGTGAGTCTACTACTTTTAAAGGACATATGCGATGTGGCTACAAGATTTAATGAAAATTTTATGTTATGCATCTTGTTTTTAAATGAAAGGCTATTAAATGCCTTGTAATTAGTAATCTTTTTGTAGCCATTATTGAGAGTAATTAACCAATTTCTTTTCCCACGTAGCGCACTTACTTTTACCAACGTTGTGACCATATTTGTTTCCTCACTAGAATGATAACAAAGTAATTTCATGATATTTTGGTGGCAAACATTGCCTGATGGCCTCACCACCAGGAAATGAAATTATGTAAAACCCACTTTCCACCGACCTTCACAACTGACTTATTTTTATTTTATTACGCAAATTATTGTAGGGAACCTCTAATTTAATCGTAATGAGTATTTTTCAGTTTATTACTTTATACTTTGCGCGAATATAACTATAGGTTTAAAGCAATAAATAAGTAATTAGTAGTTTAGCCACAAGTTTGAAGCCAAAAGGCATGTTATATTATTTAAAAATATGAATATTTAAACGAGCTCAAAAAAATAAAAATGTAGCTTTGAATATGAGATTATAGTTTTATCTCAGGGTTACATTAGTTATTTCTTGGTTCATGATGAAAATATCACCTATGCATAAGCAATTATGATTGACTTCAACAAAAATCTAAGCTGGAATGGTTGTAGAAAGAAAAGAAGCTTGGGGGGTTGGAAAACATTTTATGCTTTTCAAAATAGGTGTAGAGAGGCAGAGTTATGGGACTGGAAAACCACTCAAACACTTTTTGGGCTTCTAGTGATTCTGGTGATTCTCTATGGTTGTGAACTATGAGCTAGCAGTACACCCGACATGCAGTGGAGACAAATTGAGAAAATTCAGAAGCGTTTGATTACAAACAAATTCAAGATTAAAAGTGCAGTTCCTTGTGTATCTTGTTAGGTGAAACAGGGACTGCTCCTATTGAAGCAATTACTATGGTGCAAGTCATAAGGTATTTAAAAAGAATTGAGCAAATGGAAAAGGGTAGATGGCCTAAGGTTGCCTTTAATGACAGATTGTGCAAGAGAAAAAAACTTGGATGTAGCAAAATAAAAAATGGTTTAGTAAATGGGGTATTTGCTTGAACGCATGTCCTATAAACAACAAAGAGATAAAAGCTTTTGTTGTGGAAAAGTTCCACAAGCGTACTTGGGATAAGGAGCTAGGAAGAAAGAAAAAGTACTATATTGAAGTGTTTAATCCCATTCATATTCATCAACCAAAAGCATACATAGAGGCCAATATCTCTTGGAAAGCCAAATTCTTATTGCTCAGTTAAGGACTAATTCTCATCAACTTCGTTGTGAAACAAGGCTCTGGAAAAGGCCAAAAGAAGTGTGGGAGGAAAGAGTATGCATTTTTTGTCCTTCCAAAAAAGTGGAAACATAAAAACATTTCTTTTTAGAATGTGAGGCCTTCAAAGACAACAGGGAAAGTTATGCAGATATGCTAGCAGCTATCTCTTGGGATAACCTATTTAGCAAGGGGTTTGCCAAGAAGATGGGAGCATTTATTTTGAAGCTTCACAGAAAAAGGGTTGAATACATCAAGCAAACAAAGAAGCAATCTATCCCATAGGCTATCTTTAGTCTCGTGGACATTAAACTAATTTCTTTCTTTCTTCTTTCTATGGTGTGAGAAGTTCAAATGCTATAAAGCTTGGTGTAAGCATTTAGATTGGTAAATAAAGAGTTGAAGCTTATGGGCAATATCAATACCAATTTAGATTCATCTAATTTCATATTTATCATGCATCGAGAGGATAAAATTAAGGAGTTGTCTTTAGTGTGATTTTTTGGAATTTCAGATGCCGAAATCCGGTGAAAAAATTTGAGGTGAAATCTTGATTTGTGTTATTTAAATTAGTTTTTTGACTGTATATATGGATTCAACACTCTGAAAAACCCCTATGGCACTTTGATTGTGCATGGGTTACTCATCAAACTTGTGATTTCAATGAATTCTTGCCGAATTTTAGAAAAATTAAACCGGAAAAATCCAACGGAAAAGCTTCCAAAAAATCGCACTAAAGACAACTCATCAAATTAATATTTTCAAATATTACAACTTTGGTGTGGTAATATTTATGTCTTTAAAGAGCTTAATATATCCATAGAATATGCTTTTTCCTTTTAAAAATTTGTTTTACAAATATTTAATTAAAAGAAGTATTAAAATATTTTGGAGGAGGATTTTCGATTCTTTGTCTTAATCGATTTTTATTTGTTTATTTATACGGTTTTTTAGACTTTTGTTTGAGTGGGCATTAGCCAAAATTATTTTTATTTTTTATTTATTGGAGATGTGACACACTTACACATCGCCATCATATTGGGTTGTAGAATGTGCCTCTTACTGCAGCAAACTCTTTATCTTTCTAATATTCTAACAATTCCCATACGGGGGGCTTAAAATAAGAATAAGCCTCAAATAGAGGTTTTGGGAAATTAAAAGAAAACAAAGATCTTGTGCATAAATATTATGGTGTGAGGAGTTCAAATGCTATAACACTCGTACGTGTTTAGATCTATACATAAGGAGTTGGAACCAATGGGGTAGGATCGATACAAAATTTTTATCTTTCTAATCTTCTAACAATTCCCACACCAGAGGCTTAAGTAAGAATAGGTCACCTACCTCATATAGAGGATTTAGAAAATTAAAAGAAAATGAAGAGCTTGTGCCTAAATATTATGGTGTGAGGAGTTTAAATGTTATAATGCTCGGTGTAAGTGTTTAGATTTATACATAAGAAGTTGGAGCCTATTGGGTAGGGCTAATACAAACTTTTTATCTTTTTAGTCTTCGAATAATTCCTACACTAGGGACTTAAAGAAAAATAGGCCTCATACCTTAAATATAGGACTTAGAAAATTAAAAGAAAACGTAACTTATAATAAGAAATGAAAACCTTATCTATTAAGTGATGGAAATTCTTATAATTATGAGTAAATTAAGTTTAATTAAAAAAAATTATGCTTGAAAATGAAGTATATTACAAATGGTAATGTTGCCATGGCTTATTTATTAACACGAGTTGAGAATGTATAGGTCCTTATATAAGTGATTTTGAGGGATTTTGAAGTTTGTTGGTGTGTTTTGTTTCAAAACTCCTCATGGGTTTCAAAATGGATATGATTTAGGGGCATATCCATTATTTTCATCACAATTATTTAACTTTTGTGGAATACAATGTAAGCCACACCTTTAAGTAATTAATCATTTTTCCTTATCTTCCAATCCCATATCATTTAGTCATTCCAGTGACATGGATGGAAAGAGGTGGAAGGACATCTTATCTTCATTTCTTGTCTCCTTAATCAACATCCAACTTGTTTTGGCTTTGCCCTCCAACATCGACCTGCTTTGCATTTAATAATCTAAAGAAAATTCCAAATATTTAATTAGTGCGTAACACATTACCTTCCACATTTAAAGTATATGCTCTTCCCTCCACCTTTACCAAAACTTTATAAAATAAATTAAAATACAAAACATAACTCTTTTTAATTGACTTAAAGTTGTATAAGAATACTTTTACATCCTACATTTTATAAAATTACATATTTTTTATTTTTTCATTATTAACATTTTTATTTATCCATAAATAATAAATAAATTTAAACTAAAAAAATTAATTAATATATTTTTTTATTTATAAATTATGAGGTAGTTAAGTAAAATGATTATTATCTTCCATACTTATTTCATTTTTTTATAAATATAATTACAAAATAATAAAAAATATTATTATAATTACTAAATACATGAAAATAATTCCAAAAAAAATACCGGGGAAAAAATTTAAAATTAATTTTGACCACGACAATAAAAGCACATAAACTTATTATCAATGTCATACATATATCTAGAACATTAAAAAAAAAAGAGGCTTTTTAATTCCGTACTTCCCTTACTCATAGCATGGCGTGCATGCACGTAACATGAATATACTGTTAAATATAATGTTGAAATCTCTCCTAGCAATAAAATCTTTACAAATACTTTAAGAATATATGCCAATAATGCCTTTTGGGTTGTTATAATTGCAATGTTAATTATATTTTTATCAACAAAATCTTTACAAATACTTTAAGAATATAGGCCAATAATGCCTTTTGGGAGGTTATAATTGTAATGTCAATTATATTTTTATCAACAAAATCTTTACCAATACTTTAAAAATATATGCCAATAATGCCTTTTGGGTTGTTATAATTGCAATATTAATTATATTTTTATCAACAACTTTCTTTCCAGCATGTCTAATTTTATTGTATTCATATCCAATAATCTTCTAAATGCACCTACTTCAACCATAGTTAACATTAACATATTTTCTTGGAGGAGAAATGCCTCTTGAGAAAGTATATACATTTTCACATTCATTTCTAAAATATATCTGGAAAAAATAATAATTTAAAGGTTTTGTTTGTTTTCTTTAACAATGAGTTTTTAAGTTTTTGAACTTTTTAAATATTTTTAGTGGTTGAATTTTTAAATATTTTTAAATTAATATATATATTTTTGAAATAATATCATTTACTCCGTTGAATTATTTTTTAAAATAATTTTAGATGTTTGAGATATTTTTATCTAGCATTTTTATCATTATTAGTTTCTTAATTTTCATTAACTTCTGTATTTTACCATAAGCTTATCTAATTTGTGTGGATGACTTAAATAGATAATAACTTTCTATTTTGGAAAGTCATCTCTTTCCTTACCATCCAAAATGCTTAAACCATAATACAAAGTAAAACCATATGCTTTGTAACTAATTTGCTTTATATCATTTTTTGAAATTTTCATTTATATTTCTCCTTGCTCATTTCCCTTTTCCATTTTTCCATTAATTAATGTAAATGCTTCTTGCCATAATTCTTAAGTGAAGTGGTCAAACTTTTTCTTCATTAATTTTGCATAAAATACAGTTGAGAGGACCTTGCTTGCATCTCTTTTTATAATAATCCTAGGTAAAGACTTTATTGATTAATGCCAATTGTAATACAATATTAGTTTTAGGGGACAATGTAGCTTTCATATTTTCCTCTACCACCATTTCTTGTCTCCTCCTTTTATGGTTTTAAACCTTTTTTGGTTATGTAATTTCTAGAGGTTTTATCATTTAACTAAATTATTCCATCGTCTTCCTCTTTTAGTTTGATAACACTTATATGTTTTAAATTCCTCCTTGAAGGTTTAACTGTGTAGTTTTCCCCAAGAAAAAATCATACCTTTCATTGATATAAGAAAATTACATATTGTAGATGCAGTGTCACATATGTTATATAGTGAGGTTGTTTGCCTATCAAAAAAGAATGTATCAAAAATGATCTTTGATTCTCCACGCAGGGAGAACGTGTCTTCTGTGTTTTTCAAAGAGGTCAAAAAACTCCTCGCAGGGAGTACAATTGTCTGTCTTATATATACAACTAGTAGATCGAAATATATATGTACTGATAAATTAAGCAAAAATATAAACATGTAAATCAGGCCCCTCTAGGCCAGTTATGCTGTGTAGTCCATATATGGGTGATGGTAGTACTGATAGTGTTCACTATCCCTCTACTCCTGAATCATCCATGTACCACGAGGCCGGTTCACAACTTCCTTGGATAGCTGATCAGAAATCTAGTTACGTTCCCTGTAGATATGGCGACAAACAAAATGATCAAAATGTGCAATGAATCTGTGTGCCTCTTCCAAAATAGGTCTCAGAGAATATGCATGACAATTTGATGTATTGTTTATCTAGTTGATAACATTCTTGGAGTCCCCAAAGATTTGGATATTTTTGCAATGTTTCTCCATGGCAAAGTGTAGGAGATGTCTGAGAGTGATCAACTCAACATAATTATTGGTACCCCTTCCTAGGCCCATTCATTTAACTGCGTAGTTATTTTCTTAATTCCAAAGTATAGCTTCCATATTATTCTCCACCACCATTTCTTGTTTCCTCCTCCTTTATTTTAGATTTTGGGCTTTATACCCCTATTTTGCTATGCAATTCCTAGTTATTTTATTCTTTGAACATATTATCTCAATGCCTTCCTCTTTTACTCCAACAATACTATGCTTTAAATTTTCCCTCGAAGGTTTAAATGTGTAGTTTATTTCTAAATTTGATTCCAAATTGTAGTTGACCTATTTAATGTTATATCCATTAAGTTGCAAATCTTCAAATTTTGTAGAGCATTCATTAAAGGATCATATATTTTGAAATTTCTTATATGACTTAACGAAGGATTCTCCCATACTCTAACTTTGTTTCATTTACCTACCTTCCTTACCAACCACTCGCCTATTAAAAGAAATGATTCACTAAAATTTTCCAAATCACTAGAACCATTCCTTGCATCTTTACCTTATTTCTAATCTAGTTCTTCATTATTCCTAGTGCTATATATTCTCATATGTTATGTTTCTCCCTAGTCCTACAATTTGCAATAGTCTCCATAGACTTTTTGTAGCTAGAACTGAGTAGAACAAACAAATGTCGTTTAATCATCACCTCCCATCACCTTGGAGTTTTTGATTTTTTTCCACATAACTAATATGATACATTCTTTTTGTCTTTTTCTTATCTATAAAAAGTTGAAACACTTTTTCTTTATTTTTTCTAACACTTGTTTGTTTTGTTTTTGTTTAATGTTTGACTTTTCATTAAGAAAAAGTGGTGTTACAAAGAAGTGTTATCTTCCCTATTGGTCTGCTTGTGGGGAAACCAAACTAGTAGGACAAGTAAACTATCTTGAGGTTGTATAAGCCTCACTTAGCTAGATTATCAGTAAAAAAAGAGGTTCCCAAAATACATATGTTGTGTCGACCAACATTTAACATACAAAACTGCAAAACTAAGCCTGGAACTATTTAAAGACTTCATTTGTTGGGAGGAGGGAAGACGTGGACAAAGTTGCACTTAGCTAAGAGAGGCATTGATCCAAGATCTTTGACTTAAATATGCATAAAGAATGGCATTGATCCAAGATATTTGACTTAAAGATGCATAAATAATTACATATGACAAAGCATGTTAACCAGGAAAACTAAAAGCACATAAAATGAAGAGGGAAGAACATGACAATCATGAGATCACGACACAAGAATTTGATTACGGAGTTCACCCAATGTGGGCTACATCTTTAGGCTTGCTCAACAATGGGAAGGCTTCACAAACTATATGGTATATTTGACTTCATGTTGAGTCCCCCATGCCAGTTATATTTGGTTTGTAATAAACTTTATAATATAAAGTTTCCATTTTGGGATGTTAAATGACTTCTTAAGTGGCACGCCAATAGCTACAACAAAACATTTATACTATGTATTACTTTGACTTTATCTTAATATAAACTTCCCAACTTTAAAATAATAATAATAAATAAATATATGCCATTTTTAAACATTAAAATTTAATACACATTATTTTATTTATAATCTTCTTTTGTTATGGGAAAGTTCCACAAGCATACTTGGGATAAGGAGCTAGGAAGAAAGAAAAGAACTATAATGAAGTGTTTAATCCCACTCATAGTCATCAACCAAAAGCATACATAGAAGCCAATATCTCTTGGAGAGCCAAAATTCTTATTGCTCAATTAAGTACTAATTCTCATCAACTTTGTTGTGAAACATGGCACTGAAAAAGGCCAAAAGAAGTGTGGGAGGAATGAGTATGATTTTTTGTTCTTCCAGAAAAGTGGAAACAGAAAAACATTTCATTTTAGAATGTGAGGCCTTCAAAGACAACATGGAAAATTATGTAGATATGCTGGCAACTAGCTCTTGGGATAATCTATTTAACGAGGGATCTGTCGAGAAGCTGGGAGCATTTATTTTGAAGCTTCACAGAAAAAGGTTGAATACATCAAGCAGATGAAGAAGGAATCTGTCCCATAGGCTATCTTTAGCCTCATGGACGTTAAAATAATTTCTTTCTTTCTTCTTTCTATAGATCTTTTTAACAACGCCTTCCAACACAAAATATTTATGAAACAAATACATCTTAGAACACAAAAAGTTACCCTTCGACGACAAATACATCTGGATTGGGTTATATATTATTCGAAATTTGCCAAAAACTCGCATCAAACCTTAGTTACAAAAAATGAAAAAATCATACTAATGAAATGTCTCATAAAAAATAATTATATCTCTAATAAATAGAGAATAACCTTAGTTACAAAAAATGAAAAAATCATGCTAATGAAATGTCTCATAGAAAATAATTTTATCTCCCATAAGTAGAGAGAATAACATTATGCTTTACAAACTAACCAAACTCTATTAACAAAATAATATAAAATTTAGCTTGCTAATAAAATTTACATTGATACTATAAATTAATTTAGTATAAATTTTAGTTTCACTTGTGTTTGGGGTAGTTATAATTTGTACGTTTTAATAAATCAATATTTTAGTAAATATTTATTTATTATCTGAATCAAATTAACATTCATATAAAAATAAAATAAAAAATAATAATAATTGAACGAATTTTTCCTTTTTCATTTTTAACCTTTTTAATAATGATATATATAAAAGTGCAAGAGGAATGAGTTGGTAACTATCCACACGATTAATTTAATAAACTGGATTATAATAAAGTTTTCCACCGTGTAAACGGAAAAAATATCAATTTTTCAAAATTAATAATATAATATTTACATTCGATGGGGTGAGATCAAGCACATAGGTTAAAACGTGTTCGTCTCGACATGTTTATACGAAGGCGGTACGTGGAACCCTAGCATAATAAGAATGGAATTTCATTCTTTGATGGCGTTTCCTCCTCAATATGTGAAGGTAATGGGAGAGGGACATCACCGCTGGTTAGTTTTGCTTATTGCATGTACTCTAGCTTATATAGGTTTTGGCAGGTTTTCTATAATGGTTTTAACAAGTTATATTATTGGAGTGAAGGCTGCATGTTTTCATCTCATTAATGGCTTCTCGCAGATCAGAAGGAATGTTTTTTTTAAGGAGTGTGTCACGTTGAACACTTATTTTATCTTTGTCCTTTATTGGCAGAGTAATGATCTCTTGACCTCATGTTATTTCCCCTCTGTTTGTTATAAATGGGTCAAATTATGCACAATTTGGAGACTGTACATTGTATTTTGCAGCAAGGTTTTTGTACGATTGTATGGTATCTGATTTCAGTCTATCATGTCATGTTTGGAACGACATGTTGTGTGCGTTGCTAGTGATTTCTTGATACTCATCCAAAGGAGGGAAATGGGGTTATAAGGTCCCTCTATTATAAAGGGTTTTGAAGTCAATGTTTTTCATCCTTTCTTAAATAACATAGCCTCGGGCTCTGTCTTCAAATTGGTCGTTGTGCTTCCCTCATCGATGCTCCAAGGCCTGGAATTTCCAAGTATCTCATTCAACTACCCGGTTTTGGTATGTGGGGTCTCGTATCCATGAATTTTTCGATTTGGTTTTAATAGTTTACTCTACCAGGGATCTTTGATGTTACAATGGGGAATTGTCTGGCTCACAGTGTTTAATTTCGGGTTGTATTGTCTCATGTTCATGTATGGTAGTGAGTTCTGGTTTACACAGGATAATCCTTTGCCTTGTTATAAAGTGGGTTGTGTGTTTTTGTCAAATTGCCCCCTCCTATTTCCTCTCTTTCAATATGGTCACAAAATATGGTCTGTAGGCAAGGCTGCTCGGTTAGTGTCTTTTGTGTCAACTCTTCTTGTCTTTAAAGTTTGTTACATGGCTAAGCATATTGGTTTCATAAGATCCTTAATTTGTATACTCTGAATTCCATTGTTGTTTCTCGCATTGCCTTCCTGTCACAAGCATTTTCCGCCTATTAAGGGTCATTGCAATCCTGAGTCAATTTAACTTTCTATTTGGTAGCAATATTAACTCCGTTTAAGTTTGTGTATCAATAGGTTTTTAGTTGGGTTGGGTATTGTCCAGTACCGTGCTCTGTGGTTTTTGGGGATGACATAGTTCTTTGTGGGAGCTCTTCACCTTTTCACTCTGTGAATCTGGGTTTAATTCCTTAGGGTAGTCTTGGAGTCAATTTTCTTTGTGTTAGTCATGCATTTCTTCGAGCAACTATGCCACCTCGATAGAGAATGGAAAGTTGCAGTGGAGGTACCAACAATAGTTCTATCTCTCAGCCCAAGTGACTATTCAGATGGAATTCGGTGGCACCATTGTTTGGCTCAATCCCTTCAAAAATCAGAAATGAGATCTGATAGATTGAATCTCGTGAATTTGGTCATAAAGCCTACTTCTCAGATTCAGAAGTGGGTAATCAAGAATTCAAATGGATTCCCGACCCTAGAAAATTCAGAAAAAGGAAGTTGCATTTCTTACATTCTATTGCAAGTTACTAGTATTTGGAAACCTTATTTCACTTGGTGATCTGAGCCAAACAAGTGGATTATTACAAAGTGTTTATAGGTTAGGAGGACATAAAACGCCTCCTTAGGAGCATTCGGTACTTTCTAGATGACATTCTCATACGTCTGCAGAGGGTGGAGAAGTACATTGTGTCAGATTATGATTCTGACTCTGAGAACATCACTGACACTCCTATAATGATCAATGTTCAACTGGTCAACATTACTTCACCTCCTAACAATGGGAGACCAGCTAATGGAGCTCCTCTTTCTCTAGTGGTCATCTCCGACTAAAGGTATTATCTTAGTAGCAAATGTCATTTTTTGGCAACTCTTTTCAGTGTCGACTGCGCACTAGTGTTTTGGTGGATAACAAAGCATCAATACCGCGAAATCATGGTCAAATTTCCTTAGGCTCTTGTCTTTATACTTGGGATGGCATT
Organism: Pinus tabuliformis; assembly: GCA_031772625.1. NCBI lineage: Eukaryota > Viridiplantae > Streptophyta > Pinopsida > Pinales > Pinaceae > Pinus > Pinus tabuliformis. The sequence goes on along the minus strand of CM062811.1, from coordinate 771,370,089 downwards.
TCCTCTGTAATTTTGTTTTCCTTTGTAATTTTTTCTTTTGTACCCAGAAGTTCAATCTCTTATTTGGCAACACTTTTAGTAACTATTTGGGCAATGTCTTATAAGATAGTGACAAAGGATGGTAAAGGTAGTTTTTTTGGATCCAAGGAGCTTTCATGATATTTATATATATATATGGTTAGAGGCTTTTTTCACTCCCACATTAGTCCTTTTGATAACCATGTACTCATTGTAAAATATTTTGATTAATGAAAATTTTGTACCAATTTACTATATATATATATATATATATACACATGGTTAAAATTGTGAAAGTAAAGTAGTTATTATCTTATATAAAGATCTAGGATCCATGCATCTGAATATAAAATAAAGCAAAAAAAAAATTGTACCTTTTACATGTTAGTATTTTTGATTTCTCTCCTTTTTTCATTATAATTTAATGTATAAATTAAATTGCTAAGATATTCAAGGTGCTTTTAAACATAATATTTAGAAAATTTGTGAGTGCAAGATTCCCACTTTATTATCCTTGTCATTGGTTATCTCTGCCACTGACAGGATATTATGCATTTAATAATGCATTTACCCTTCATTAATTCCTTGTTAACAAAAAATTAAACCAACAATGTGTAAAGTCAACATTTGGGAACAAAAATAATATAATTACTTTTTTGAATTTTTTAATTCTATTTATTTAGGTGGTGTTTGGTTCAAAGAGCTGGAGTCTTATTTAGCAACGATGACTTCTGCCACCATATCATATGTTTGCTCTTGTATTTAGTGAATTCAATGTATGATGAGAAAATAGAATGAAAGTTTGAAAGGATAACTAATGACAGGTTTTTGTAATCGATGGACAGGGACACACATGCAGTAATTCGTTCATATTCCACCCATATCATAATAATCAATATCCCCCTTTACCTCTTAATAATCAATTTGTGTATGGAGAGAGGGTCGGGTCACTCTTTATACCACAATCGTATGTCAAAATATAAATATAGAAATCACAGGGCCCACCATGAGACTGATTGATGACCCACATCACATCAACTCCACCTCCCTTCTCCCTTTCCAACCATTCATTCTAATTTTCCCATCCCACTATGAAGTCGGAGGTCAGATGTTGCTTAGCATATGAACCTTCTTATGTTTCGAACTTCCTTGATCAGTACTGACTTGTAAGTCGGAGGTCGGGGAAAATTTGGTCCACACCAATCACTTATGAGTGATGACCTAACTTTCGACTATTTGGATGGTCAGGAATCGGTACCATTACATTGGTTTCGCAACAAATTTGGGTCCACTCTCTGACCCCGACAAAACTGACAAATAACCAAGAGCGTGAAAGTTTGTGTTTATTAGTTATTACATTGGCACCACGAGGATTTTGCATAAGAGAATCTTTAGAAATTAGTCAAAAAACATGAATGTTTTGCAAGCACCTTTATAATTGCAGGAGTTAGATATTGTTTCTTAGCTTTCAAAGTTACCAAAGTCCATAGGGTAGTTGAATCCCCTAGAACTGATCATCCTGAAGGAATGTTTTGATTTGTTTTTATGTTCCTATATGGTTGCTTTCAACCATGTTTTCACAGTCCTCTCACAGTATGGGGCCAATGTTACTTCACAAAACTTCATATATGTAACTGTATTTTGTTGTCAATGAAAGAGGTTTTTTCTTTTGAAAAAAAAAAACTTTGCCACACGAATTTTGTCAACTTGAGGGAATGGGGGTTTGTTGATTTTCCTTTACAGAGGAGGTCATCATGATGCATGTACAACAAGTGTGAATATAGAGTGGGGGAATAGAGGCACCCATGCAATTATGATCGAAATCTATTTTTCGCTTTATCTAATGCATCTATATATCTAGAAAGGATCTACTCATTTTGATTTTGAGTCTGTGAGGCTCAGGGTTAAGCCCATGCCCTGCAGAATGTAAGTATGCACACACATAAACGATATCTACTCATTTTGATTTTGAATTGGTGAGGCTCAGGGTTAAGCACATGTCTTGCAGAGTGTAAGTATACACACACACAAAATGGAACGTCCATGATCATTGAAATATTCATAACTATATGGCAATTTTCATCCACTAAACAATAGTTTTAAACTTTCTATTGTTATATAAAATTTGAACAAAACATTCTAATTTAGAATCTTTTTATATATTCTCTTATTTTATTTTAAAAATATATATATATCTTTTAATATTTTTGTTTTCATTTTTAAAATTTATAAATTTCAAATAAAATATAATAACCTTCATATATATATATATAATATAATATGAATATCTTTTTAATTATAAAATATATTTTTGACATCCAACTTTCCCTTTGAAGACCAAAGAAACATCTTCCAAACAAACTAGTGTTTAAAATGAAAAAATATTTCCCTATATCTCGACTTGCTTTTTCCTCTTATATCCATTAACGTATTTTTATTTTAATAACGACACTCTCAACAAAGTAATTTTTTTTAATGAAAATTGAAATATTTTATTATGGTTACATTAAAAACATATTTAGTTATTAATATTTTTTTAAATATCAATTCTATGTTAAGCACTAAATGAATTTCACATTTCATTCACAGTAGGTTGTAATATCATTAGGCTAGATCCATCTTAACTTTGGATCTATCAAGCATTGAGAGGGATGGAATATTTTAAGGTGGAAACCTCTTTTTTAAACGCAAAACTCGAGGAAAGGTTTGCGCCTCCAGAGTTTGATCCCTCTCTACTCTTAAAAGATTCAGAGTTAAGAAAGTTGTGTTGCGCGTGCGCGTGGAGAGGGATCAAATCTCTCAAGGTAGAAAGCTATTTTTTGAGTGCAAAACTTGTGGAAAAGTTTACACCTCGAAATCTTTGATCTCTCTTCACTCTTGATAGTTTGGAGTTAGGATGAATATATATATATATATTACATAATAATATCATTGGAAAAATCTAGAACCCTAAAACCACCAATGGTAAATTGACTCTATGAATTCAATTTTACCTGAACTATAATAACGATATTTATGAGCATTAATTTGTTATAATTTGTTATTTTTATTTTTATTTTAAATAATTTGAAATTTTTTAGTTTTAATTTTATTTCACTAAATAATTTGAATTTTTTTATTTTTATTTTTATTTCACCAAAACAAAATGTTTAGATAACATGGCATAACATAACATTACAACATCTCTTCCATATAAGTTAGAGAGAACATCTTGTCACAAATATTATTTTAGTTGTCATGTGTAATCTTCATGTTGAGTAGCTAAGGAATTATCAATTACTTCCTCTTTCTCTATAAAATTGATGTAATTATGTTCGATATAGTGATTTCACATCTCTTTCATAATAAGTTGTAGCATCAATATTATTTTAAATTTAATGTATAATCTCCACATTGAATAATGAAGGAATTACACATCCCTCTCATAGTAAAAAATAGAAACTACTTGTGGATTAAATTATATATATATATATATATATATATATATATATATATATATATATATATAACTATAATTACTTTCTCCCTCTATATATAAAATTAATACAACTATGTTCTTTGATGTGATTATGTTATTTAGAATGAACATTGAAAATTTTTATTTAATAATTTTTTGTTATCATTATTTAATACAATATTGAATTTTTTTGTTATTAACATTTTTTAATATATTTATTATTTATTTATTTAATATAACATTATTTGACACCATGTCTCCCATACTAACTAATCTCCCACACTAAACTCTATAGTACCTCTCAAACCAATAATTATTTTATATTTTGTATTTTCAAAGCTTTAGTTATATTTTTAATATTTTTCCTAAATAAAATATTTAAATACTTCATATAAATATATAAAAAAATTAATGATTTCTATTTCTATTTCAAAACTATATAATTATTATTATATTTTAAATATTTTTATTTTTAAATTATAACTTTTAATATTTTTTATTTTCGTTTTTAAAATTGATAAATTATAAGTAAATTAAAATATTCTTCGTATTATAATGTATATTAAATATTTTTTTAGTTATAAAATATATTTTTAACATCAGATTAGAAACATCTTCCAAACAATTTAGTGTTTAAAATAAAAGAAAGATTCCCCTATATCTTGACCTGCTTTTTCCTTGTACATGTGCTAATGTCTTTTTATTTTAATAACGACCTTCCTCAACCAATTGAAATATTTTATTAAGGCTGAAATTTGAAATTTTTTGTTATTAATAATTTTTTTAAATATTGTTATCAATTTTATTCGAGCATATAATGAATTTCACATTTCATTCATAGTAGTTGTAATATCACTAAACTATATCTATCTTAATTATGGATTTATCAAGTATTAAGAGGGATCAAATCAAGGAAAATTTTAAGGATGGAAAATTTTCCTGAAGTTTAAAACATTGGCGAATCTCACTAATCCCTAATATGCAATCTATAAAATGTTTATTGATATATTTGTAAAATTATTCAAATGTATAATGATTTTATATATAGCCTCTATATAATGTTGGCGATTTTTAAAGTAAAATAATTTTATATTCTAAAATTTGGGCGAATCATTTTTTATAAAAAATTGGAAATTGACGAATCTTTTTGGTGGAAAACTTACGGAAAATTAGCCCATTGGGTGAACATTAGCCCCTAAAATTTTCCGTGGATCAAATCTCTCAAGATGGAAAACTCTTTTTTGAATGCAAAATTTGGGGAAAGGGTTGCATCTCTATATATTTGATCCCTCTAGATGCTTAATAGATTCAAAGTTAAGATGGATCTAAGCTAGTTATGCATGTGTGCTCGCTGCTTCGAGAGGGATCAAATCTCTCAAGTTGGAGACCTCTTTTTTGAGTGCAAAACTTGAGGAAAAAATTGCACCTAGAGAGATTTGATCATTCACACACACACACACACACACACACACACACACACACACACACACACATATATATATACCATTGGCAAAACCATAGGTTGAAAATACCTAAAACCCCAAAACTGTGAATGATAAATTGACTCTATCACCTCAATTTTACCTGAACTACCATAACAATATTTATAAGCATTTAGTTTATTTTTATATTAAATAATTTTTATTTTTATTTCACCAAATCAAAATGTTTAGGTAACATGACATAACATAACATTACAACATCTCTTCCATATTGGGGATATTGGGCTAGAGAGCACCTGCACCTCTCTGCACAAAAATTATTTTAGTTGTCATGTGTAATCTTCATGTTGAGTACCAAAGGAATTACACAACTTTCTCATACTAAAAAGTAGAAACCACTTGTGGATGAAATTATAATTCTTTTTAAACTATAATAACTTTCTCCCTATATATAAAGTTAACACAATTATGTTCTTTGATATGACTGCAAATATTATTTTAGTTGTCATGTGTAATCTTCATGTTGAGTCCCCCAATATCCACCTCGATCAGTGCCCCCTCCCCCCCCCCCACCCCTTAAGAAGCAATGGTATCCATTTCTTTAGTTCCCCCATCATATGGGGAAGCTTTTGCTAAATTTGGGTCTTGGTGAGCCACTTGCCTTGGTGAAGAACCTGCCTAGCTTTTATAACCTGGTAGAGTTGGATGTGTTGTTGGAAATTATCCTTTGTCTTGGTGTCAATGATCTGATCCACTGTAGCTTGTTTAATGTAGACAAATTAAGCTTTGTGGGGGGGAATTTCTCGGCTACCTCCAAGGTGTCCAAAAGAGGTGGATAATTTGGTCAAAGCGACTCCACAATGAACACTAGGTGCAAGCCAAATAATGGGGGAATACTCAATTCAAATCCATTGTCACCCACCGCATTTGTGATTGTGTGCAAACCATATCAGAGTCATTTGAGCTTTCACTTTTGGCCCTTGAGACACTCTTTCTGTAAGTGTAACTACACCTTGTCACCCAACTAAAAATTGTGAACCCTGTGTTTGTCATGCTGCTACTTGTACTTGGCATTGGCTTTATACATGATATCATGGACCTATTGTTGGAGGTGTTGGAACGACTCAACAAATTTGGTTTCCCTATCTACCTCCATCTAAGCATGGGAGGCTTACTAGCCAAATATACCATATATTTGTATACTTGAGGCCTTGCCTAGTTTGAGTTTATTACAAACCAAATATACCATTACACCAAGCCTCCAGCCAGAGCCAAGAAGCAAAAATAGAACCCTGTAGTGCAAATCGTAGACTTCACCATCGAGGGACCGCAGTCCGCCGTGGCCTCACTTGTCATAGAAGAAGTTCCGCCCTCCACATCCACAGCTTCATCGAACTCGAGTGACACATCCCCACACATCGCATTGAACTCCGCTACCTTGTCGAATACAATTCCAACTAGGACACTGCTGGGCATAGAGGACATGGAAGTTGATTAAGTTATTCATTCCACCACGATAGTCCCTAGTGGAGGAACCATTACCACCTCCATGATGTCATTATTACTAGAGTCGGGCCCACTGCTGGACAGAAGGTCCATCATTCCACAGTTGCATGTTACCACTATCGAGCCCTTCTTGCTCCCATTTCGTTTAAAACCCCCCATTGCACCAAATCCTATTTCCATATCGTCAACTCAATTTTCATAGCCATCATAGCAAGTGACATCACCCCACAGACACTCAGACAAGTCCATCGCTAGTGGGCAACCCCTGCAGAGCTGATTCCCTAATCCATCTAACATGCAACAAAATGATCTCCAAAGCTGGTCCTCAGCCCAATTGTTTAGCTTTATTTAGCAAGTCGTACAGAGAGTTGCACAGATACACAATTACCTTGTTGTCGACCATGAACAACAATAGTAGAATATTTCTACCCTCACAGTCGAACGGGGCTACTCCACCAGGACAATCAACAACTTCAAGAACAGGTCGACCAAATTAGCTCGCGATTCTAGGAACTTTGGCTTGCCATTTTTGATGTGGTGAGTGAGTTTTCGAAATATTTCTCTACTTGCACCCTGGTCGAATGTTGTGACCATATCTAGACTACATGTAATGGTCTAATCTAAGCTAATCGAGAGCTCAGGCAGAACCTCGATAAAGCGAGAAAGGCACTACCATAGCCTACCATGACATATGCCGAGGAGATTGAGCAAAAGATGACTATTGTACCCATTCTTAACGCTTCCATCCTCAAAGCCATGAATGATGGGTACACCTTACTGCAACAAGTTCATGACTGGTCCGACAACCTAGCAAAGAAGAATCAACTAGTCTACTGACTCCACCAACAAATTAATCAACTCCTCACTGTGATTAAGAACTCTAAGGATAAGGAGTAGCAAAATTAGTTCCAAGCAAAAGTCACCACTCCGGAAGGTCACGTCCAACATATCAAGGACGAGTCAGCCAAGACCAAATAGAAATTCTTTGATCTTCGACTGTCGGTCCAAGTTCATGTGGACACACTACAAGAACTCAGTGAGGATATGGAAGAACAATGGGCTTCCCTAATGATGACACTGCTAGCTCAACCAACGTCTAGCACGACGACCAAATTCCTAAATCAAGCAATTCCAACCAAAGAACCTTGGAAAGTAGCACTGGACAACTACAATCAATTCCGCTAGGTGACTATTGCAGTTGTGCCAGAGTTGGGCCCTTCGTTTGGAGAAGTAGGCCAAGAAGAAGCAACAACATAACTAAGGGATGTATGAGCAGTAGTATTAGCAGAAGCACTGGCAGAAGCGTCAATAATAACGACAACACCAAGGGAAGAATGACATAGGGATGATTCAATGTGTTATATACATTTTTGGGCACTGCAACCCTAATCATAAATGTCCATAAACCAAGGGCTCTTAAGTCCCTAAAAGTGTTGTTCCAACCTCTAAAAGAACAAGGTCAACTGATTACATCTTCTCCCAGATGTTCTCCATGAAAAACTGCTCAGAACTGGACCATCTCACCTGCTCCATGGTCAAAGTGCGTTGCATCCCACCTAAATACACACGGAAGGTGCGACTCCACTGGGGAGCGAAAAGATTGTTTGTTTGTCTACAATTGTTTGCTTTATAAACTTACAGACGGAGCCTAAAGTCAAGCCAGCTAGCCTTCGAACTGCATTTACTATGCAAGTGCAAAGTAGATCAATGTTGCTTCAGTCTATCTCCGGGTTTTGTTTATGAACTGAACAATCAATTTACAAGCTCTCTAATTGCCCTTGTGGTGGCTCTAGTAACCTCTTTAGATCTACCCCTGTGATTGATTTACTGATTACCACTTGCTCGGCCTAAATCCCTGAATTGAGTTGCAAACTATGACCCGGAACCCAGTTGAAGTCTCGTCCCTGGACCATCGCACTGTCTCTTCTTTGGATTCTGGATGCATCACACTTCCCGAGTGTAGTAGGTGCACTGCATCTCTTTTTCCCTGTGTTACAGGTGTGCTGATCAGACAAGGCCTCTTCTGCTCTTAGATTTTGGTTTCTGTGTTCACTCTTTTCAGCTCTATTCAGGAGTTTTGCTGCCTGTAGTCAGTACACCTCTGTTGAAACCCCCTTCCTTTCCATTATTCCGCCTCCATTGTGCAAAGAACTGTAAATGTTTTTATGTATTTTGAGCCATTTTCAGTTCTCTTTTACAAAGAAGTAGCGTAATTGAACTGTCGTTTCTTGATTTGAAAGTGTCGCAAGTGTCATTTTCAGTCATAGAAGAGAATCCGATTGTTCTTGATAGTCGATTACACTGTTACTCTTGTATTTGATTTGAATTAGTAGTTTTTCAAGTGTCGAAATCAAGTTTTCAATTCCAAATCGCAAAGTGTTGTCATTTTCTTCATTTTGTCTTGAAAAGAAACTTGTTAGTAATGTCGCTTTGAAAAATAATTCAGATTTGTGGTTAGCTTTCTTTTTATCATTCACACACTAAGAAGGCTGAAAAAAATACATGCATGTGCATTTGCATTTAGACTGTTTGTTGGTTTGATTTAGGATAGTGCATATAGTGTATGCTCTCTGCTCTATGTTGAAAGAATATCATCTCTCTTTCCTTAGTAGCTAGGATTTTCATTGCAAAAAGAAGATTAAACGATTGTTTATCATCTTAGATTGCATTTTAGGAATTGTACATCTACATCACGCGGTGAACCTGAAAGGAAAATTTCTTAAGCAAGATCAACTATAAAATAAATTTAATGAATCTAAAAACACTTTGGAACCTAACGCAAAACATTTAGAATTCTAGGCTAGAGACGTATTCCGGCGTCGTAAAGCCTGGTAACTATTGTTTTCATTGATGGTTGGGTGATTCCTCCACTTTGAGACGATAAGTGCCAGTACGGACTTGTGCTCCCACATACCGTCGAGTATATATTGGGAGACCACAATAGGCTTTATCCTTTATCCATAGAAAGCCGTGTCTGCCGCCCTATCGATCGCAATGCACTGAACACAACATTCAGGAAGATTGACTGCCGTACCATAAAAAGTATTCTGCAGTTTTGCGATTGGTTTGGTAATCCCTCTGTCTAGATTTCCAGAGCAGTCTCTTTCATTCCTTTTCAGACTCCTTAAAGGAAAATGTCCATCTGAGCACTTGTCACTTCAGGCTCATTAAAAATCGAAGGCGACTAGAGTCATCTTTTTTTTTTTCTCGACTCTTAAAAATTGAAAAAACAAGTTGTGTCAAAGCGTCTAAAATTTATTTTAATCGGAATAAATATCACCTTTCCTATGTTGGTATTAGGTTGAGAAAAATGGAGTCCACCAACCAAGGAGTTCCCCTTGGGTGAAATCCTAGTCCTTTCTCCTCTTGGGGAGATGTTGGCGCACCCCATATGGCCACATTGTCGCTTCCAGGATTGACAATCGGCTTGTCCGTATGGATCTTCTCAACCTCTATCGTCCATAACACCGTGATTCCTGAACAATCAAGTCAGCAACTAAACGATACCAGAGTTACCCCCCAACCTTCTACTTCGTCCAATTCTTCCTCTCCTCCTTCCTCTTCGCTTGATGAAGCTGGTAAAGCCAAAAATCAAGTAACTGAGAAGAAGAAGGAGAAGAAGAAGAAGAAAGAGAAGAAGAAGAAGGAGCCAAAGGCAAAAAGGGGCGACCAGGCATCGTCTAGCGAAAATCCACACACTGCACCATCTAGGCCTAAATCGCCATGTGTCATTTGCAAAGGAGACCACTATCATCGAGATTGTCCTTGCATCCCTCGGATCTTAAGGGACTGGTCTCCTCATTTGCACAATCCGGTGTCGTCAACCTCTGATGATCATGTTGAAAATACACTGTCAACTAGTGAAAGTGAAGCCCCTGGACAAAAAGGAAGATGTAAATTTCCTTGTAAACTGTGTGAAGGCGATCATGCCATCCACCATTGTCCCTTCTTAGATGAGGCTAAAAGAGTTTTGGACGACTGTCCGGTTTCACCGTTATGGCTTCCTCCTGGATATAAGAAGCTCTTGACGAGTCCGTCACTAGTTGAAAATTCGGCTGACACGCTCTTGTGGTCGGCCGAAGCATGTATCATTGAAGATAAACCATCTGAATCCACACCAGACGAAAGTCAAAAGGTCGAGGCAGCAGTTGACCAGGTCTTGCCTTCAGAGGATCCATCTTCAGATGATACAATCACCGAAGAGAACAAGAACGACACCGTTCAAATTCTCTTCGTATGAACATGGGGGCAGTCTACCCGTTCCTTTACCGCAGGAAGGAAGTTCGTTAGAGCCATATCTGGCCGTCTATTCGGTCCCACCTCCAAGCAACCTGGTTGTTTCCTTCGATTGGAATCTACTAGGCAGACCCCGTTTACCAGCTAGTGTACCATTTCGAATCATTGCTCAAATATATAGAATGGTCATGGCCGATACCATCATAGTTGAAGGGGCTTCTGTGAGTATCCTTTCCTCAACTGCTTGGAAAGCGCTTGGTTCGCCATCGCTTTTTCTTGAGATGAGAAATCTAACAGGCTTTGACAAAGGAACCAGTCGACCGTTAGGGATCCTTCCCGATGTGCCGATAACATTGAGAAGGAAGACCGTTCACATGAACGTAATGGTAGTCCAAGGACCCCTGGATTATAATCTACTCCTTGGACGTGACTATATTTATTGCATGGGAGCCATTGTCTCCTCACTCTTTAGAGTAATGTGTTTTCCGCATGAAGGAAGGGTGGTCAAGCTCGTAGACCAGCTTTCATTCCTCGGTTCACACGTAGCGAATAGTCATATACCATCCCTGAATGGTCTTTTCATGCAAGGAATGTCTCATCAATCCCCAGTCTGTCCTCCTGATGAGCGCGAGTGATTTGGAGGATATGATTGAAACCCAGGGGGCATGCACCCTGGCCTGTTTCGACAGGAAAACCTTGGGTATAGGGTAGGTTTCCGCAAAGGATATATGACTGGCTGACACACCCGTCCATTTAGGAAAATGGGATTAGACCGGAATAAGATACCTCTGTGAGAAGGTAGGCCTTTCCCGATAAAACAAATGGTTTGTCTGCAAATTGAAGGGTAACCTGGAAACTCTACTTCACTATACCTGGGGGCATGCAAACCTTTTGGCATGCAAGCGAAGAGCGACCATTTAATTTTTAAATTTGTAGGTCCTCTAACCCATTAAACTCGTAGGATTTGTCGTTTCCTAACTTGCATAAAGAAAGGATGTGGGGCAAAGCTTTGAAAAGATGTCGTTTTTATATGAGATATCCTTATTATACGACTGGATCGAGCAGTTTTAATGCGGAATTCAAGCTCGTTAAAAAATAAACATAAGAAATGAGCAAATGTTCCCCTAGAGTTCAAGCTCATTAAAAAATGAACCAATTTCCAGTAAATAACCATCGTGAATGTATTATCATCAGCCTTTGAAGCCTTGGTCGTGTTCTCATCATCACCTCCACTTTGTATTGGCCGATCATTCATCCCCATTTGATTGTTTACCCTTTTTGAGGAACAGCTGTGAAGAATGATCATGTTAGCCATCCTTGTGACACTGCCGTGATTGGAAAATTCCAAACCTTACCTAGAATCAACTGCTACCCGAATTTATCACTCATTCCTCAAAAAATGAGTCTCCTTTAAGCTCTTTTCAACTGACTCGTAAAATATGAAAATATTGCCGAGCCATTGGCCTCTCCAGCTCGTTAAAGGGACTGGAAGTGCTATCCCTCCTTTAGATTTTAATCTCTTTGGACTTGAGGGATCATTACACAAAAAGATCGAGCGCTTATTTTGTTCGGCTCCTTAAAAGTACCGAAAATTAATCCCTTTTGAATTGTTTTATACTTTTTCGGACTCAAGGGATTATATGAAGAAAAAGGATTATTAGAGTTTTCTTTATGTCCCTTTTTCAGACTCTCTAAAATTGAAAAGGACTGAGTTATCCTTGTCGTTAAACTCATTAAAACTGAATAGCGACAAACTTGTCCATATAGACAAGAACGAGTTTCACTATCGCTAGGCTCGTTAAAACATAGCGATGGGTTTGCCCGAAGGGCAAATTATAGAACAAGCATATGTTATCCTCCTCAAGCTTGACAAAAATAAAGAGGTACTGGTTAGAAATTGGGGAAAAAGTGGGAAGAAAACTTGAAGAAACTTTATTGGTAGCAAGTCGCTCTTGAACATGACACTTTCACTCCGCATCCAAGTCGGGTTGGGTTGTTCCATTCACCGGTCACATCACCATGGTTCCGTCACACCATCCATATTTGGGGTTAATGCTACCGATCCATCATGTCAGTGTCGCCGATATGTTCAAGAGAAGTCGCTCAGAGAATTCACCTGTGTCTCACCCACTGCAATACATTTACGCTCCATTCTTTCATAACTGCCACCCTGAACCTTATATCACCAGATCATTTTCACCTCCATTAAAATCATTTGCTTCGTTCCGTGTCATTGATGTGGGATTCACTAAGGCCCTCCTATGACGGATCGCTTCTTGTCAACATCAGCTCATTATCCAAGAAGTTGATCTAGGAACAACCCTTTCAGTACTTTGAAGCTTGCATGCCTCAATGGCAAGTTTCTCACTTCCGGCAACAGGTTTACATCAATGGCCTTCGACCGAAAGATTTTGCGTGGTGTTCGACGCCAAGTCCCTTATTCACACCGCGTGAATTGTACTATAGTACCTTGAAGGTCATCATCATTATCGGTGATTCCTCTTGCGCCTGTTAACAGCTTACATCATTGGTTGATAATCAAGCGATGTCTTTCCATGTTCGACTCCAGAACATCTCTCACATGGATCGACTTGTACTTTGAGTGAAGATCGAACGAGATTGAAGACCCCGGATCTAGTTTCATCCATCCGGGCTGCGATATATACTCAGGAAAATAAAGACATCAAATGTACATCATTACTGCACAGATAATCATCCAACCTAAGGGATGATGGCTCTACCAGAATCATCAGTCTACACTTAGACGATTGTCTGTCTTATGTACATGAAAATGAATTTATAAAGCTAAGCATGGGAATGCCCGCCTCAGCTAGATCATGAAAATATTATGAAGATAATGTATTGTATTGTATCTTATTACAGGTCACCTTCCAGCTCGAAAAAACTTCAGATCCTCATGATAAAGCATTTCACCTGACATCAACATATTAACAACCTCATGCTTTAGGGGGCAACTGTTATAGACATTTTTGGGCACTGCAACCCCAATCATAAATTTCCATAAACCAAGGGCTCTTAAGTCCCTAAAAGTGTTGTTCCAACCTCTAAAAGAACAAGGTCAACTGATTACATCTTCTCCCAGAAGTTCTCCATGAAAAACTGCTCAGAACTGGTCAAAACTGGACCATCTCACCTGCTCCATGGTCAAAGTGCACTGCATCCCACCTAAATACACACGGGAGGTGCGATGCATCTTGAAAAGCCCTTCTATGGGGTGCGGTGGGGGAGAGTGGACAAATGGCAGGGTCAATCTGCAAGGTGGAGGATCATGGAATCTTCTAGAAACTTCTCCTGTGACACTTGCCTCTCTGTATTCACCCATGGATGAGTAAGAGATCATCAATCTCCAAGTGGAATCAAGAACTATCAAAGAGAGGACACTAATCAAATCTCAAAAGCTGACTCACCTCGCTTGCAAACATCTATATATGGATCCCGCATCCCAGAGATCCAAAGGCTGGAATTTTGTATCTTGTGAGGAAGTGCTGCTGGTTTCTTGGTGCAACATCATAGTGTTGGGTGATCTAAGCTTTTCATGAGGTGAAGAAGGGATTTCTTGCTGAGAGGATGATGCTGGGTCAGAACAATTGGTTGTAATCCTCTTTGCTATTCTTGATTATCAGTAAAGCTATTCAAGTTTCCTCCACATTCTTGTATGATTGATGATATATGCATTTGTGTGGTCAATATATATCTGGTCCTATATTGTTTATGATAATAGATCTATGTTCTTGGATAGTGTTATGCTGCTTTGATTCTACAGGTGCTATTTGAAGTGGGTAGACGAGGAAGCTAGTGGCAAAGATCTATCAGAAGGGAAGGGAATCAAGCAAGGAACCAAACACAAGACAGAGGTTGGTCTCCTTTATTCCCCTCTTATCTATTTCTCATAAAGGAAAACGAAAGTAGTTTTAGTTTGTTTGTTTCTAAGGTAGCTACCAGCCTTAGTGGGACTAGCAGCTCTGCATAGACACTAGATTTCCCGATAACACAATGGACCATGGTCGAGGCCTATTGGGGCCTTCGTTTTGATATTTTGTAGAGAAAAAGGCTAATGACAAGTGGCGAAGGCGGTCGTTGGGAAGTTGTAGAGTTGACAGTTGAGGGAAGAGCAAAGATTGAAGGAAGACTGGCAGTTGCAGAGGAGTGGCAGGAAGAATCAGGGACAACCGAGTGAGGAAAGAGCAGGGGTAGTCGTGGATGAAGACAACTGAATGAGGAAAGAGAAGAGGTAGTCGAGGATGAAGATAATCAAGCAAAGGGAAAAGGAACTGGCATTTCGGGTGGATGGCAAAAGATAAAAAACAAAAGGAAGAGCAAAGGAGGGGTTGTTGGTCAGTTGCATCAAGTTTGTAGTGTTTCCATTCTTCCTATGTTGTGGAGCAATGAGAAAGGCTCCATGATTATATTTGTATGAGTTTGTATATTGGCTATGTGATTTCTATTGTTGATGATCAGGCCACGAGCCTTATGTATTGTGCTTATGTTATGCTAATGAAGAATACTATTCTGGATTTATATTGTGTTCTTGTGTATTATGTTGGCTATTCAAATTTTTTATATATATGCATCTGTTTAGGTAGTCTTTTGGTGTAGCATGGATAGATTGTTACGATATGGTTGGTTTGCATGTTAAGCAACCATCCTTTGCTCTCTTCCCAGTGATATGATTCCCTTGGTATCAAATTCCTATCCTCATCTAACTTTGGTCGCGACACGCCTCGAATGAGACTTCTTCTCCTTCCTAGGTAAAGTGAAAATGTCGACATTATGCTAGACTACAGCAAAGCCTTGTTGGCCCCTTGTGTCCAAACCTAGGGTCTCAACCCTTCTGTCATTTTATGCCAACATTGAAGAGTCAACAACCTTCCATGTGATGTAGTTTGGTTTTAAACAGAGGGAATGTTCACTAACATGAGATACCAATCCTGCTTCTGAAAAATACACGGAAAATCTTAACCAACATGACAGTTTGGGCATTTGATGGGCATGTGAGAAAGAGTCCTCCCTATCACCGAAATGCTCCCAAGTCAAGTTGGATTATTTCGCGATAATGTATCATGTAGACAAATGTTTATTGAATATTATTTTCGTTAAAAGGAAGCAATTGAGGAGCACCTTTCCTACTGGTAAAAAGGACAATAGTTGAAGATGGTTATTTGGGAACATATTTCAATTTTGGTTGGTTGGTGTAGACAAAATTTGCAGAGATAGAGGTATTGGTTGGCTAATATTCTCCCTACTATGTATCATTGAATGTGATGAATGAGTGGTAGATATACCACTAAATTTTTAACCAATCATTTGAAATCTAAAGGCTGCATAATATTGGCCGAAGGATTATTTGTCATCTAAGTCGTTGAGAAGATTTGAAAATTATCCAAAATTGTGTGAGGTAGTCGTGATTTTTATTAACCTTGAGAGAATGGTGTGGTGGCATCTATAAGCAAGGCATTTGTTTCTTGGGCCCATAGGTGTCCCTCAACTAGAAAATCTGTGAGTCTGCTGCTTTTAAAGGACATGTGCGATGTGGCTATAAGATTTAAAGAAAATTTTATGTTATGCATCCTATTTTTAAATGAAAGGCTATTAAATACCTTGTAATTAGTAATCTTTTTGTAGCCATTATTGAGAGTAATTAACCAATTTCTTTTCCCACATAGTGCGCTTACTTTTACCAACGTTGTGACCATGGCCATATTTGTTTCTTTACTAGAATGGTAAAAGAGTAATTTCATGATATTTTGGTGGCAAACATTGCCTAATGGCCTCGCCACTAAGAAATGCAATTATGTAAAGCCCACTTCCCACCAACCTTCACAACCATTGATACTTGATTATTTTTATTTTATTACGCAAATTATGGTAGGGAACCTCTAATTTAATCATAATGAGTATTTTTCAGTTTATTACTTTATACTTTGCGCGAATATAACTATAGGTTCTAAAGCAATAAATAAGTAATTAGCAGCTTAGCCACAAGTTTGAAGCCGAAAGGTGTGTTATATTATTTAAAATTATGAATAGTTAGACGGGCTCAACAAAATAAAAATGTAGCTTTGAATAGGGGAGGGATTCCTATTCTTGTGCAGGGACCAGTAGTTGATATAATACTGGTCCCACCAAACCACTAGTGATTAAGACTTTTGAAACCAAATTTTAAACAGAAATAAATAACATTATGTATAAATAAGTTTTAAATTATGTCCAAAAATCACCCATACATTGACTGGGCCCACAACTGTCCATAAATAGTATTTTACTACTTAATATTGCAAAACATATTGACCCAAGTAGAAAACAACTAGAGCCATAAAGGCTTCCAAACTGGTCTATTCCAGAAGTACAAAACAGCAGTCACTTCAACCCCCACTCATGAGAACTCCAACTTTGCATCCCAAATAAATATGCCTACCTGCACATAACAAAAGGAATGTATGTCAGCCATAACTGCTGTGTTGTTCAACAACTAAGCACCCTATGTTCAATAAATGACACCCAACCCAATAACAATTAAATCCAATTTGTTCAATAAATGACACCCAACCCAATAACAATTAAATCCACTTTTTTCAATAAATGACACCCAGACCCAATAACTGCAATAAATGACACCCAACTCATTCTATTTCTCATTAAAACAAATCAAAGCACATGGATCAACAAATAAACAATTCCCAACCATTAGATCACAGCAAATTAAATCCATACCACACATTCAAAATGAAGCCATTGCAATCCATGTGCATCCATGTCCACCAATTAAAATCAAGTCTCAAAACTATAAAAGAAGTCCACCCACTGTTGAAGTTGCATCTTATGCTTTCAAACTATTCAGCAAACTTGAAGACAACATCACAAAACAGTGGCCAATATATTCAAGTTAGTTATATGAATTACATCTCATTCTTCTTACAGTTCTGTTTTCATTTATCAGATTTTTCGTACATTACAGTTATGTTTTCATTGTTTTCATTTATCAGATTTCTTACATTACAGTTCTGTCCATTCATTTATCAGATTTCTTACATTACAGTTCTGTCCATAGGGTGGTGACAGTTAACCTATACAGTTACAATTAACCTTTTTTATACAGAGTTTATGTATGTGTTCTAGCTTATACAGTTAACCTATTGAATACAATGGGAAACTTCTAAACATCTAAACATCGTTTCTCCTAGTTTCTTCAATGGGAAACTTCTAAACATCGTTTCTCGTCCTGTTGTCGTTCCCGATAACCCTTTATACACGGTAGGGTCTCCGCAACGAAAGCCCCGCTGTGTCCATGTTGATTGGACCAACTTAACAAAAGCAATATGAAACAATACACTGTACAGTAAGCTCAACTTTCACACTTCTAAAATAGATCATTTTTTCTAGGATTACAAACAAATTAGTGCAGTAACCTATCAAACATCTTGCTCAGAAAGACAGCAAATCAAATAAGAGGACAAGATGCTATTAGATTTTAAGTCTGCTTAATAAAACAGGTGTTTTTAAGTTTAAAAATACTTGGGCTACATTAGTAATCCAGCTCGCTATTAAGCCATAGCTGCAAAACTCAAAACTTTAAAGGTGCCAATTTCAGAAATACTAGTTTAAGTTCTCCTGGCGTAAGAATTATTATTTCACACTTGGTCATGTTATGAATATATATTAGAATTGCAAAGATTTCGGAACTGCAACAAAAGTGGTATACCAGAAAAAAACAGATACTAAAGAAACCCCGTGAACTTACATAATTATGAGAGAAAATTTCACAAATATATCAAAATATAATGAAAAGTGAGACCTCTCAGCCGAATTTTAAGTTCAGTTACATTTTACAAAGGTCGCGCTTAAGTGGTATACCAGGAAAAACAGATACTGAAGAAACCCGTGAACTTACATGATTATGAGAGAAAATTTCACAAATATATCAAAATATAATGAAAAGTGAGACCTCTCAGCCGAATTTTAAGTTCAGTCACATTTTACAAAGGTCGCGCTTATTTTTGCTCATGCAACAAGCACATGGAACAAACTAAATAGGATTTTAGTGAACTATCGGTGAAGTAATATGAGGAGATGCAAGCCATTTGTTTCAAAAAGCCTAAGGACAAATTAATTGAAAGAAGAGACAGAGTAATTGTAAAGGAAACAATCAAAACAGGGCACTGAATCCAAATTTCCAGTAAGCATGGTAAACACCAATAAAATACTAAGCACTGAAGCAATAATTTCAACTCTTTTGAAATTATGTAAAGATAGAGAAAAAGACTCATTTAGACATTACATGAAAAACTAAAATCAAACTCACAAATTCCATATCAGTCAAGTGGGAAGCATTTCTAAGTTTTTGTAACCAGATATGCGAAGCAGAGGAAGACATGTCCCAATAATGTAAATAAAAGCACAAGTTTACCTCCATCGCAAAAATCTTGTTTTGACACCACAGATGAGAAAACATCTTATCTACCTAAATTTTTGTAGTCAGATATGCTAAGCAGAGAAAGAAAGTCCCAATAATGTAAATAAAAGCACAAGTTCACCACCATGGTAAAAACTTGTTTTGACATCACAGATGAGAAAAAATCTTAATCTCAAGATCTACCTAGTGTTGTAAGTTACAAATGGTATGAATTCTTTCAAAATGGTATTCATGTGTGTAAGTCTTTTGTTAGCCTTGAAAATTTAAGAATGCTATCTATTTATGTTTAATTTTATTTTTAAAACTGTAATAATTTGTTGACCTTATTTGTTGCTTACCTTACAGGAATTGAAGGTTAGCTAACAGGAATTATTCGATCATCAGCTTCATAGGGATAATTTTTGCAGAAGTAATAAAGCATAATTTAACATATATTCTAATGTCTAAATGCATGCAATAATTTTACAGGTTGTTGCATCTATGGCAAAAGGAAGTTACTCTGCTCGTACAAGGAGAAGTGGCAGGAGAGTGACAAGGGGTGCGCAGCTGCGATGCACATCGTTTGATGATGACAGGCCAGCTGATGTCGATGCCAACAATGCACCAGGGAACATTGTTGAAGATGACCATGTGACAGCTGCTGATGTTAACACACCATCAGCCACAGAACCACCATCAACAACAGTCCAAGGAGCAAGCTCAACTAAAAAAATCAGTGCTATAAGAGGATGGACAAAAGAACAAATGTTAGTTGCAATTGACGACATAGAGTTTAATGGATACTCAGTTTGGGCATCTGCAAAAAAACATGGTATTCCTCCCTCATCAATACATTATTGGATAAATGGACTGACTCATACAAAACGTAGAGGGCCTCTTACAGTTATGACTGAGGATGAGGAGGCCGAGGTGGTTGAGTGGTGTAAAGAGATGGCCCAACTGGGACATGGGCTAGAGTTGATACAACTCAAATCAACAGTTGCTCAAATCTGTCAAGGGAGGCCAAACCCATTCAAAGATGGGTTTCCTGGTAAATCATGGTGGTTTGGGTTTAAAAAAAGGCATCCAGAACTTGTATTGCGTACTGCTGAGGGCCTTGACAGAGACAGAGCATTAAATTTGCGCCCTGCAGTTGTGCAAAAATTCTATGACACACTTTCTAGTGCTTATGATAAACATTCTTATGGAGCAGACCATATATGGAACTGTGATGAAACAGGTTTACAGGCAGGGAGGAATTGTGGCATGCGGGTAATTGCCAAGAGAGGGAGCCGAAATGTGCCAAAGATTTTGCCCAAGAGCAGGGAGTGGATAACTATTTTATGTTGTGTTAATGCAATTGGTACTTCAATCCCAGGATTTTATCTATTCAAAGGTAAAAATCAACTGAAAAACTATATACAGAACTGCGAACCAGGTGCATGCATGGCTGCACATCCCCATGCATGGATGACTAAAGAACTGTTTCTAAGTTGGCTTTTTCACTTTGCTGCATCGGTACCAGGTGGCGTCTCGCCTAATATCAGACACCTTTTGATATTAGATGGCCATGGGAGCCACATGGCTGTACAAACAATTGAGGAAGCAAACAATTTAGGCATCGACCTATTGACATTGCCAGCTCATACCACTCATAGACTGCAACCCCTTGATGTTAGTGTGTTTGGCCCTTTCAAGAACTATTTCAGGTCGTAGCATGCTGCATGGATGGCAAAGAATCCAGGGGTTGAGGTGAAAAGGTTTGAGCTAGCAGAGCTTGCAAGTAAAGCTTTTAAAAGGGCTTTGACACCATCAAATATCAAGGCTGGCTTTAGGAGGACAGGAATCTGGCCACTGAACTATGATGCTCTCATGCATGATACTGGTTGTAGCCAAGCGTTTCATGTGGATGGTCAGGAAGAAGGGAATGCCCAAACGGGTGTTGAAGTGCAAGAAGTAGATGACCAAGATGATGTTGTTGCAGCTGGTAATATGATTTCCTTGTCTCAAGGACACTTATATGCTGAAGATGATGAAACTGTATGTGAAACACAATATAACAATGAACAAATTCGCAGTAACATGGAGATTGTTCCACCAAGTCAAGAACATGAAATTCCTGTTGTTGATATTGTTAATGTTATTGCTGAACATGCAGTTGACAATGACCAATTGACATTGCCAAGCCAAGTAACCCCACCTTCATGGCTAGCAGAAGCAATGATCAATATGAATGCACATAGTGTCTCAGCAACCAATGAAGAAAGCATGAACATGCCCTCACAACCAGCAGAATTGAACAGTGAAATTGTTCATTTTTTTGTGGACAATATATCAATGGAAGAAGATGAAGGACATAATGAGGCATCAAATGAAGATAATGATATAGTTCAATCAGTTCCAACAGAAACTGGAAGGGAAGTACCAAGCAATGACATGCAGGTGGGAGGGGTGGAGAAGACACTTGGACGATTCCTAAAGCTACCAGTACAGAGAGTATCAATGAAAAAAAAGCAAGGTTCACCAGGTAGTCTTCGTCTGGGCTAAAGCTCACAGTTACTCACCTCAGAGGACTATATAAACCTGTTAGTTGAGTCTGAAAAAAAGAAATTTGAAATGCAAGAATTAAAACAGAAAAAGAAGGATCTAGTCAAGGAGAAGAAGGCAGCAAGGATTGTTGCAGCACAACATCGAGCAGATGAAAAGATTGAAAGAGATAAAGCAAGGCAAATTAAGGACCAACAAAAGCAAATGCCAAGACAGGAAAAGGAAAAATGAAAGGCACAACAAATGCTTGAAAAGGAACAAGGGATGATCAATATGGTTGACAATGATACAAGAATAGCTAATGAAACCAGAATTATTTCAAACTCATTGGACTCCATTGCAGATAATACACCATTATTCCAAGATCTCATAAACATTCAAGTGCCTCACTATACCACTGAGGGTTTACCCACTTGCCTTATTCCTACCAGAGTTGGTGCCAATTCTATGTATGCTCATTACACACCTCCACTTAATGCAGGGACCAGTAGTGCAAATGTGAGGTATGGGTACTCAATACCTCCATGGTTGGAAGCTGCAAATTGGAGTCAATCATATGGCAGCAATCAACCATTTCCTAATCAACCCTTGACAGGTAGGCCAACCTACTTGGCTCAAGAAGGTAACTCGGGGAGTTTTGGCACTCAAGATTCTCAGGGCCATAAAGAATAGGGGTGTCATATGTTTTTGTTTGTAACCACATTATGATGTGGATTTTGGATGGATTGTGTCTTTTTCTTGTCACAAAAACATTCTGGCTTACAACCTAGGTTGTTTTATTGCTTTGAAACACTAACAACATTATGGTGCTATGCATTCAATACATTAAAAAGCCAACAGCAGCTTGGTTGGTTGTAAAGCAGTTTTATTTGCGAGTTAAGCACAAATGATATCAGTCCACAAAAGACGCTACAATGATAACTTAGATACTTATTCCCCTTTTGAAATTGTTATGTCAATTCATATTATGTCTTGGGGCATCTTTTTCCACTGCAAAGATGAACAATATTTCACAAAATAAATCACTTAATACTTCACCATTAGCTTCAAAATGATGCTCCCAACACTGATAAGTGATTTCTTATGGATATTAAACCTTAGCAAATTGATTTCTTCTTACTAAAACAAGTACACCAGATCTCGAAAAGCATATTTCAGATATCAGAAAACATATACCAGACCTTAGATAAACACTTGGAAAGTCACCAATAGAAAAACATATGACTTTATTAGTCTCTTATGGTCAATGTGCAGTGGTCTTGGGCTTATTATTATTGTCTTATGGTATTTATGCAGTCACCGTAGCAATATGCTTTAGATCTAATTATTCATTGCAGTCAACAAGTATCATAGAAAGCAGGCCACTGTAAGCAGTTTTTCAACTTTGAAAGAATAACCTAGATCTAAGTAAGCTTACCTACAAGCACATACTTCTGTAAAATATCCTAACTCTCAAACACATCCATCTTCTATTGAATACAGAAAGAAGTTAATACACAACAATAGCTCAAAACCAAAACTGAACTAAACTTAAAGCCTACACAACATATGTACTCCACAAAGATCATAAAGAGTTACAATTGGAACTACTGGACTCTTTGAAGTCATTTTCTTCATTTTTGAAGTAATTATTATTTAAATTTGTTGAAGAAAACCTGAAACACTGAGATAATAAGACACAGAGCTGCAAATAAATTCTCAACCATAAATAAGTAAATAAATCCAACAAATCTGATTTTAATATAATCAAATATGTAGTCATATATAGTTCTAAAATAATTGAGCTAAGTATTGTTCCAAGGAAACAAACAAAATGCATGTGATAGACAAAATTGAATGGCATAGGCAAACATGGGAGATAGTCTTTAGGAACCTAACCCAAACTACTGCAAGCACTATATCGGTATTCATCAGATTAGTCCCATGGAAGTGAGAAGCTAACACAATGCTTGAATAAGAGTACTCATTGTAATCAATTCAATGGGAATCGGAGCCATATGTGTGAAATAGTTATAGGTATAAATGTATTACAGCTTCTACTAATATGGAGTTTAAGCTTAGTCAATTATATATGGTACATCAATTGATACCGTGTAAGTGATTAGACTATACGCTTCATATTCCATATCCTTACATTGAGCTTATATCAGTAATATGTAAGAGTTATGATATCACTGTAATCAAGCTATACTAATAAAGGAACAAGAGCTTATCGTAATTAAGGCATGTAGATTATGTGAACACTGTCCATAAGGTTATGCATTGTGATTACTAGTAACCAATACAGAGAAACAAGCTATCATAATATATGAATAATACGTAAGCTGCTTACACCATAGGCTCTAGTATCCTTCAAGAAGCAAACCAACATTCCGAAGGACAGAGACAATCTGAAGATGGTCTGAGACATTAGCTTAGAAGGACTGAGGAAGCTATATCTTTGGAATGAAACACTAGACCTTGAATCCTTACAATACCTGCTTAGGAAGGAATCCGCATACCTTCTTATCTGTATAACTCCCTTCAAACCCTCAGAACAAGACTAGACGCAGTAGAACCCTAGAAACAGCTTAGCCACCTTAAGACAGTCTGACAAACTTCCTACAAGCAAACAACCTTACATCTCATAGAAGGATTTAGAACACCACCGGCTTAGGAGTCTTACAATTCATGAAGTATGCCTAAATTATATGGAATGGTACAGAAGCTCGAAAGGCAATTAAAACATTCTCTGTTCATGCTCCAATATTGAAAGGCAGCCTATAATATGGCAGGGACCTAAAGCCTCACAATCTCCTGGTGGATAAGCGAAGAGGTGTAGTAAAAATAGCATATCTTGGCCTCGGAAGAGCATTTACAATTCCTATTAAGAAATATACACATGAGAATCCAAAACCCTAAACCCTTCAACAAAGCAGCTAATAAATTATACCTTCAACAAAACCAGAGGGCTACCATTATATCAGAAAAAAGCACAAGACCTTAACACCGAAAAGCTACAACATCATTTCTGTATGTTCTGAGTCTCACACTAGCTGCAAGCTTTGGAGATGGCAACCAAAACCAAGCTGCCATTAGAATCCAAAACCCTAAACCCTTCAACAAAGCAGCTAATAAATTATACCTTCAACAAAACCAGAGGGCTACCATTATATCAGAAAAAAGCACAAGACCTTAACACCGAAAAGCTACAACATCATTTCCCTATGTTCCGAGTCTCACTCTAGCTGCAAGCTTTGGAGATGGCAACCAAAACCAAGCTGCCATTAGAATCCAAAACCCTAAACCGTTCAACAAAGCAGCTAATAAATTATACCTTCAACAAAACCAAAGGGCTACTACTTAAAGCTGCCATACAATACCAAAGGGCTGCTACAATAGAGATGGGAATAGAGACTTATAAAGCACTTAAATTCAATACGCAAGGTAAAACCTGTCTCCAAATTTAACAAAACTTCCAATAAGCGAGGTGAGGTGTTGAGAAACACACAGTGAGAGGTGTTGAAAAACACTTCAGAAAATGGCTGGTAGGATAAAAATCCTACCGGATAGAAGCCATCAGTCCAGAGCTCGCCACACATTCGGCGGACCTTCTCCAGTGCTCGCCGGACCTGCCACAGCTGCAACAATTGGAAAAAATTAACAAATGAGCAAATGCAGAAGAAAAAAACCCAAAAAACCACACAAATACCACCGAAATATGCAATTACCTGTAAATTGGTACTGGCTCCTCCCCAAACAGCAAATAGCACGAATTAAACAACCACCCAGGAAACCCTAAACCACCGGCGGTCCAGACTAAACAGCAATTCGCACAGCAATTGGCGGGCAAATAGCGCGAATTAAACAACCACCCAGGAAACCCTAAACCACTGGCGGTCCAGACTGAACAGCAATTGGCGGACATGAGCTCAACCATGGCGGACATCATGCACAGGTAATGGAGCCCTCCCGTGCCATCATTGGCGGAGGGCTTCGAACAAACACCGGACCCGAACAGAAAACCCACAGTCGGAGCATACATCGCGGCGTAAAGGCGGAAATGAGCGGATCCATGGTCGTTAAATAAACCCTAAACCCTTGACACACATGTTAACAGGTGGCTCGTTAAGTTGGCGATGTGTCGTACGAGTCCACGTGCCCGTCCGCCAGGTGGAGGGGAGGGCGCACAGGTAATGGCGTCCCTCCCCTATGAAATTACAGTGTTATCTCAAGGTTACGTTAGTTATTTCTTGGTTCAGGATGAAAATATCACCTATGCGTAAGCAGTTATGATAAAAAATTCTCCACTAAACAATGAGAGATGCTTTGCAATTTTTTACACCCATAAGGAAAAATTTTGTCCATGTCAAGAAGTAATTGGGGATGGTGAGCATGACCCCAATAACAACGAATGCAATAATTAGAACCCACATAAGAACAACATCTATAACTAACGTAACATTTTTGGATGATATTCAAGTAGGTTTTTATTTTTAATATAAGAGTTTTGAGAATTTATTTTCATTCTATTTCTGTTAGGTATCAAACTTAAATGAAATTGTAATTCACTAATTAAAAAATATATTTTTGTATATTTTAGTAACCCATATAAATAAGGTGGTTTTATTTAATAATAATGATTATATTTGCATAACAAATATTGGGGTTGTGGCTGTATTTTTATAACTTGATGTAACATTAATTAATTTTTTTCTTTTTCTTTTTCTTTTCTAACCGTCCAACTCCAAAACAAGATGATGTGCACACTAAACACTTCTTCTTCTAAGTTTTTGAATCTCATTTACATGATGACTTGGATTTTGATTGAGAGATTGACTACCTAAAAAGATAAATTGTAAGAATATATCTTCTTTTTAAGACAAAATTAACTGAATATTGCTTGATGGAGTGATTACCTAAAAAGATAAATCAGAAGAACATACTTTATTTTCAAACAAACTTCACAAAGAGTAATAATATTTCGCAAATGAACATGGTACACTCAACACTTTGTTTCATTCATCCTCTCTTTCTCAAGCTCGTTTCTTAGTTTTTTTTAGTAGGTGTGAGATGAGCATCTATCTAATAGAGTTTTTGTTTGAGCGATTTCAACATCATTTGGGGGGGTGGGGGGTTGGGGTGTCCTTTTTAGAACATCCTCATCCTCTTCTTGTTTAGTGTCATAATTCACCATTGAATTGTTCTTGTCCTTCTCTTCCTTATTCCCAATCTCCTTTAGCTTTCACATCCACTCCTCAATACATTAAAACCTTGAAGTGATTTTCAAGGGTTTGTAATGGGGACAATGTGGGGATTTTAGTCTTGTAAGATGAAGATATTAACTTCCTATGCTTCATTTTATTCATTTTTTTTCAAGGGGTGAGGTTGGGGTGTTGTCCCTCTCTTGTAACATCTGGGAAAATGACCGCGCCAATGAAAGATATTGCATTTGAATGGGAGTTACCTATAATCCCACATATGAACATGATATTGTCCATCTTGATTCAATTTGATGGATTATGACTATTTCTTTTTGAGTTATGCTTCTATAGATATTGATGCAAATGAGTACAAACATGCCTTTTGTATAATTTTGTACAAAAACCTCCCAAAATTATTGATCTAAGTTTATGAAGGGAATGAAATGAAATATAGATTTATAAACAAAACTTAGAGATATAGTGAAACTTGAATTGTATTAATAAATGGAAAGTGCTAAAACTATAAACATGCAGAATGAAAATAAACTAGCTCGAATGGTGGTAGCTTATCTCTAAGAAGAGATGTGATAGTTATGCTTCTTTTCCATAGTGAATTACAATGAGGCCAAAAGGCCCTTTTTAACATTAAAAGCAATGAGGAAACTCTAAGCATACAAAAACCTAACCCTAGGATATTAAATGCCAAAATGCTTATGGGCCCCACAAGTGTTTGTTGGTACATCAGCTCCTTAGGTTCATAACTTTTGCATACAATATATGTTTGGCATGCTCAGTAGCTTGTTGGGAATGTCTAGCCAAGAATTACACATTTTGGACTAATCCAAGTTTTCCCTATGGCCATATCCTAGGTCCCTGCTACATCAAAAAAACATCATTTAGGAGTTCAAAATGGCCTCAAAAGTTTAGAACCTAAAAAAATGTAGAAAAATTGCCAAGATGGACAAGTGTGCTTTGAGCTAGTGGAATAGGTGGATGGCCACTAATATCCACCTCGATCAGTGCGCTGCCCCGCCTTACCCCCCCCCAACCCTTAATAAGCAATGGTATCCATTTCTTTAGTTCCTTCTGTTGAATTTGGGTCCTGGTAAGCCACTTTCCTTGGTGAAGAACCTACCTAGCTTTTATAACCTGGTAGAGTTGGATGTGTTGTTGGGCAGTATCCTTTTTCTTGGTGTCAATGATATGATCCACTTTAGCTTGTTTAATTTAGACAAATTAAGCTTTTAGGGAGCCAATTTATAGACTACCTCCAAGGTGTCCAAAAGAGGTGGATAATTTGGTCAAAGCGACTTCACATTGAACACTGGGTGCAAGCCATGTAATGGGGGAATACTCAATTCAAATCCATTGTCACCCACCACATTTGTGATTGTGTACAAACCATATCAGAGTGGTTTGAGCTTTCACTTTTGGCCCTTGAGACACTCTTTTTGTAAATGTAACCACACCTTGTAACCCAACTAAAACTTATGAACCTTGTGTTTGTCATGTCGCTACTTGTACTTGGCATTGGATTTATACATGATATCATGGACCTATTGTTGGAGGTGTAGGAACCACTCAACAAATTTGGTTTCTCTATCTACCTCCATCTAAGCATGGGAGGACTCGATCAATGATTATGTAATGGGCATATCTACATTATTTGGGGCCAATGATTGGAAACACAAGCACACCTAAAAAGGACTATGGGCAATAGATTTGTGGATAGATCTATTATGTTGGCTATGTTGAAAACATGGAGGATTTTCATCCCATGTACGGGGATTATTGGAGTTATTCCCGTACGAGATATGCACAATAATCCTGTTAACCACTTATGTTTGTTCATCTAATCGGGGACAATGGATATAGTTAACTTGGTATCCATGAGGTACAATAGGTTGGGCCAAAGGGTGCTAATGAACCTGTTGTCCCTATCTAAAATAATGGTTTGAGGTAGCTTGAAATGAATCCAAATGCACTCAAAGAAGTGTTTAGCAGTTTCTTTAATTGTGATACTCTTCTTTTATGATGCCAAAACTACCATCTTAGAGAGTCATTTGACCAAGACAAACACATAATCATTTCCATGCTTGGTGGATGGAAAACTTAACATGTAATCAATTGAGACTGACTCCCAAGGCTTTTCTGGGTAGGTAGAGGAGTATAGCCGATGGTTTTTGAAGGTTGGTTTATAAATGGTACAAGTGGTGCATGTTTGATATACCATTGGACATCTTGTCAAATCTTTGGCCACTAGAAATATTGTTGAAGTACTGCTACTGTCTTCTTCACATCAGATTTCCCTACCACCCAATTGTAAGGTGCCTCTCAAATCAGTTTGGCACGATCACTTGAAGGAACACAAAGGTGGCCTAAGTAGAATAACAATGCAACCTAGATTTGGAAGTCTGGAACTTGTTTTCCTACCATCAACATCTAGTATGTGGTAGTCAATTGTATAATTGTGGCCATTGAGAACTCTCATCCCCACAAGAGTTAAGAACTATGGTTTTCACCACAAATGAGGGTTGACTGAGGAATTTTATGACATGATTGGTACTACCCTTCTTGTATTTGATGTTTACATGGAATTGTTACATGTATGCAGACCATTTATAATGGTGGTCATTCTGTAACTTATCCTGTGTTTGCATAAATTGTAGAGGCTTGTGATCAATGTGGATGTTCATCTCCTTCCCTAGAATATAATTCTTCCATTGTCAAAAAACCATCACAATGGATTACATCTCCTTATCTAGTGGGTTATCGCCAGACAATATTAGAGGGCTTTTCAATGTGATAGGCCACAGAATATTCTTTTTCAGTGAGGATTGCACCAATAACATAGTTAGAGGAATTTTTTTTAATCTAAAATGGTTGTATAGGTCTAGAAAGGTGATTATTGGTGCAAAGAAAAGGAAATGTTTTAAGTTATCGAATGCCTTCTATTGTGACTTAGAACAAAAACACTTTATTATTACTCCTTCCTTGGTCAATTTTTTTTTGTAAAGTTAGGCATTCCTCATTCCATATTACGAAAACAGATTTACAGCAGACTAAAGTTCAGGTAGCTAGTCTGC
Organism: Pinus tabuliformis; assembly: GCA_031772625.1. Lineage (NCBI taxonomy): Eukaryota > Viridiplantae > Streptophyta > Pinopsida > Pinales > Pinaceae > Pinus > Pinus tabuliformis. The sequence continues at coordinate 771,340,204 of CM062811.1, read as the reverse complement.
CCGGAGGAAACCAGACCGCCACCTATCGGCCTTGTAACCAGACCAAAATTTAAAAATGTTTTTCTCTTTCATCCTGTCATAACCATGCTTTTGACTACTTTTAACTAATCTAGCTACAGGAGAATTACTTAACAACCAGACGCAGTCCTGTTTTAACAACATTTTTAAACAAAATTTAAAGACTCAGCTTAGTTAATCCTCATCTGATGAGTTCACCGGGGCGGGCATTGAGGTGCTGGTCCCCGGTTTCGCCGTCTTCTGCTCAATGGTCCATTTGAGTTCCAGCAGCATTTGTTCCATGTTCTTCAGCAACAGGTAGTTTCTCGCTTCCTGGACTTGGACGGTAGCGAGCTCTTTCAGGAGGGAATTCTTTAGATTCTCTGATCCCTTTGTTATTTGGCTTTTGAACTATTCCTCTGCCTGCTTGCGTTCCTCTTCCTCTTCTTCGTGGACTGCCTGATTCATTTCCATAGCCCATGCAACCACATGTTTCATTATCCAGTACTGCTGAAGCATTTTATTGAATAGAGAGTTTCTGCTTCTAGTGTTTCCTGGGTCTGGGATCAGATCCTCCCATTCCCTGCGGGGGATTTCCTTGTTCTCACTAATAGCCCTCAGCTCCCTCTCCCACCCATGGATTTGAGTGCGGATCTCCGGGGAATTTCCGGCCATATACGCGTTGATCATGTACATGCTCTTGTCTGAGTCCAGCTTCCTACCCCTTTTCCTCGGTTTGCTACTGGTGCCTTCTTCCCGAGCCTTGGCTGGTTTTTCCTTTTTCGGTGCCATCTTGCTGCGGTCCTGGGATCTTGATTTTATGGGGACTTTACTACCTATCATAACAACAAACCACAAGTCAGTGCCTTTAAAATGTAATTCAGCTGAAATCCACACGCTTACTGCCCAAGCTTTAGCAAGTCGGTCCTGAGGGAGGTTCCGGCTTGCAGTCCGGGGCCATAACACAACTTTTCCTACTAAGCGGCTCATGTCACTCCACCCTCTCTCAACAGTCCTGAAGATCCCATGCAGACCAGCTTGGTTGGGCACAACTGATCTAGCCATCTGATGGGGGGAGCATCTGGGTATAGCACCGCAGGAGATATCCAGGAAACAGATGTGGGTAGGGCGTCGGTGCCTATCATGAAGTGCGACAAGGCCCGACAATGCTACCCTCCCCTCCCACCTCTCTGCTCGGGGCATGGGCTGAGCCTCCCGATAGGAGCCCAAATTTTCACCATCCAAGTCCCCCCCTGCTCTGGAGGGAGAGAGGTGAATCGATTTATTGCCGGGGTGGCCTCTGCCTATCCTACTACTGATATACTGCTGACTGAGGCGGGGCAGTTCAGGATAGGCATAGACAATTCGATTGCTATCAGGAAGACAGGGACGAGAGAGAACATACCACCTTTCCTTGCCTGAGCCGGGGACGAAGTCTGGTCGCTGGGTCGCGCTGCCACCTTTCCTCCTTCTTTCATGTTTCTCGCCAAACTGCATGAGCGTTCCATCTGCCACCTTTGGCTGTTGTTTGTTATCTATCTGTTGTCCTTGCAACCAGACCTCCACTTGGCCATTTAATTCTCCGGCTATCATCCCCGCGTCCCTTCCTCGGGATGTGGCAAAACTTGTCCATCCTTCTTTATGCTTCATTACTCCAATATTCTCTCGGCTGCTCCTGCCGTATCCTTTCTGTACCCCTTATTCCACCTGTCGTCCTTTCTCTGCCATTTATCCCGACTTCCCATACGAGCTCCAGATCTTTCCTTGATGACGTCTCAGTTCTCGCTTCTTCCCCATCACCTCGGCCAGTCCTATCTTGCCCCATCATCTATCCAGCGTCATCATTCCTATTACTCCTGTCCTTTCCCATGAATGTGTTGTCCATCGCCACCCGCTGCAATCTTTCCCCGCAGTTGCTTCGTGCCGCCTGATCCTGGCTGTTCACCTCAGACATGCCATTATCACCCTTATCGATGTCAAGCAGCTGTTGAAGTCGATCGCGCTCCTCCGGGAGCAGTTGAACCAGGCCTTCACTATCGATCACCTTACCTCTATTCCGACTACCCCAGTTCGCTAGCCAGTCAGCCGGTTTATTTCCCGATCGCCTGACATGTGACGGGATTAGATAGTCGATTCTGGGTAGGAGTTTCCCTATTTCTCCAACGAGCCACACCGTTCTCCAGCTCTTACTGATTTTGTCCACTGGTTTTTGCTGTTGTAGTTTCCTTACCATGTCGACCACCAGCTTCGAGTCTCCCTCGATTTGGAGACTCTTGAATTTTACCTGTATCGCGATTTCCAGGCCTCGTTTTAGAGCATGCAGTTCCACTTCGTTGTTGGTGGCCTCCCTGCAGTCCATCGCAAAGGTTCTCAGGGTTTTACCACCGTCATCTCTGAAGATTCCCCCAATACCTGCCTCACCCGGGTTATGTTTAGTGGCACCATCGAAATTAAGTTTTATGAACCCCTGCGGGGGATGGCGATACCGGTTGCTTTCTGCCACCTCTCTGTCCTGGACTTTTCTTTTGACACCCCCACTTACCATATTCTGGTTTACCTCTAGTCTTTTCAGAATTTCCTCCTCTGTTTGCGACGCCTGCCAGTCTTCGTCCTTCCAGCTTTCCGTTAAGATTGTTTCTCTCAGGTTCCTGGTGGTTTGTTCCCATATGTCTGCTGGAGTTTTGTTTTCTACCTTGAAGATTACACCATTCCAGGCCTTCCAGATGTTCCAGAGCAAGAAGCCGGTGGAAAGCAGCCATGCACGATTGACCACCGGGTTTTGGTAAGGCTTCCTCGGCCAATTTTCTATGGTGTTTACGATGTTCTGATAATTTCTGTGGCGGCGCTCAAACATTTTGAAGTGGCTTTCCCACAGGGTATTGCTTACTATGCATCGGTTCAGCAAATGTTCCATGGTCTCCTCCTGTGAATTACAGAGCGCACAGCGGGAAGGACCGTGGCACCCCTTTCTCTGCATCTGGTCCCAGGTAAGCGCTCTGCCATGTAGCATAGTCCAAACAAAGAATGAAACTTTCGGCCAGTGTTTGATTTTCCATAGATTTCTCCATTTTTTTGTCTCCACCTGTTGATTCTGTTTAGCTTTTTGGTAATAGGCTTCTGCTATTGAGAAATTTCCCTGAATTTGGTTGCCCCATCTTAGAATGTCAGACCCTGTTTTCCTTGCCACTTTACGGGATGCCATCTCTTTGTAGTACTCCTACCATTGGTCTGTTTTGGGGGCCCTTTCCCAGTCTTCTTTCTGTTTCCAATTGCGCCAGTATCCTCCTTCACCTGGTTTCCAGAATTTGCCAACAGTTACCTCCTCGGCCTGGGTCGTGAAAGCATGGATGGCTTGAAGGTTTTCTTTATGGATAAGCCTTTCACGTTGCTGCCATGATTCTTCCCAGAATCTGGCTTTATCTCCTTCTCTTATCTCCCAAAAACTATAATCTTTTATCAGATCTTTATTGCCTCTCGCCAGGTTCCAGATTGCGGAACCTCTAGCCTCCGTCTGGCTTCTCAGTCTTCCTGTGGGTTCCCCTGCCGCCTCATATTTCCTTTCCCAGATCACCTTCCACAAATCATGGCCTCCCTGAGTCCACCTCCACCAGAGCTTCGCACCCATTACTTGGTTAAGGACGAAGGGGTCTCGTAGTCCTAAACCTCCATCTTTGGAGAGCCTGCTTAGCCATTCCCATGAAATTAAGGCCCACTTTCTGGTCTTGCTAGTTCCCTGCCAGAGAAATTTCTTGAACAAGGCAACCAACTTTTGGCTTGTAGACTTTGGGATAGCTTGGCACGAGATTTGGTAGATTGGGATAGCCTGCAGAACAACTTTCAGTAGAATTAGCCGACTTGGGGCATTCAACGAGCGAAAGGTCCAGTTTTCCATCTTGTTCTTGATTTTTTTAATTAAGGGTTCCCAATTAGCTATCCTGTATTGGTGCTCATGCAGCATAATACCTAGGTATTTTGACGGGAAGGTTCCAATGCTAAAGCCCATAGTGTGCGCCAAGAATCTTTGGGCAGCTAGTGGGGTGTTAAAGAAGAACACTTCTGATTTATCCTTATTAATATCCGTCCCGGAAGCTTGGTTAAATTCAGATAAAGTTTTAATTACTCTTTGGTCCTCCTTCAGTGTGGCTTGACCATATAACATAATGTCATCTACGAATTGCTGGTGCGTAACCGGGAGATCATTCCCACAGATTCGTAATCCCTTTAACTGATCCCTAGAGACTTGGGCCTTGATCAACCTACCCAGACCTTCTACAGCCAGGATGAAGAGGAAAGGAGATAGGGGATCTCCCTGCCTTAGCCCCCACGAGGGGTTGAAGGCTTCGGTGGGGGTACCATTTAACAGAATTGACATCACTAGGGTGCCTACCATAGATAGGATCCATTTTATCCATCTTTGTTCAAATCCATGAGCTTTGAGAATGCCTTCCAAGTACCCCCAGCTAATGCGATCGAACGCCTTAGCCAAGTCTAATTTGATAAGCATACCTGGGTTACGGGAATTTTTCAGGGAGTGTATCACTTCCTGGGCCACAATAATTCCATCTGTAATCTGCCGCCCTTTGACGAAACCTGTTTGCTCCGGTGCAATGAGATCTGGCAGGATCGGCTTGAGTCTGTTTACCATAACTGTTGCTAGAATTTTGTAAACTACATTACAAAGGGATATAGGCCTGAATCCCTGCGGTTCGTCCGAGCTGCCATTCTTCGGGATCAGAGCCAAGAAGGTGGCATTCAGTCCCTGGTGCATACGCTTAGAACACCTAGATTCCTCCACTAGGTCGAGCAAGTCATTTCCCATAAAACTCCAGGCAGCCTGGTAAAACTCAATAGTAAAGCCATCGGGACCCGGGGCCTTATTTTTTGGCATTTTGTTAACCACTTCCTCAAGCTCTTCCTTGGTGATTACCCTGAGCAGAGCCAGATTTTGTTCTCTGGAAACTTTCTTAGGGATATGTTGGCAGACCTTGTCTATTTCCGCGGTTCTATTGGCATTTGGCTCTGTGAGGATGTCTTTGAAATGTTCCACCAAGAGTCGTTCCATTTCTTTCTGCTGCGTTACTCTGTTTCCCTGGCTGTCTTTCAAGGAGAAGATTCTGTTATGATGGCGGTGGTTCAACATTGCTTTATGGAAGAATTTGGAATTCTTTTCCCCCTCTTTTAACCATTGGACACGAGATTTCTGTTTCCACAGAATTTCTTCCTGTTTTCGCCTTTCCTCCAATTGATTGATTACCCTGCCTTCCTCCTCGGCTAGCTCCTCATTTCATCCATCCGTGATGATTTGTTGCTGTATTCCTTCCAATCTGGACTGAAGTTTTCCTTGCTCCTGTTGGATATTACTGAATTCTTCCCTATTCCATTTCTTGATTTTGCTCTTTATTTCTTTGAGTCTGAGCTGGAACGAGTGCATTTTGCTGCGGCCTTCCATTCCCCTCTTGCTTTCCTGCCACCAGCTCCTTAGTTTGTCTAGGAAGTCTGGAGCTCTAAGCCAAAAGGACTCAAAACGGAAGGGTCTCTTTTTATTTAGATCGTTCAAGGCTATTTCAAGCTTAATTGGCCAGTGATCAGACCCTGTTGAGGGTAGGATAGAGGCTTCATAGAAGATATCCAACCCGATTATGTGCTCCGAGATTAGAAATCTATCCAATCTTGACGCGATTTGTTTGGTCCCACCTCTTCTATTGTTCCAGGTGAATTTCCCGTTTATAGTTGGGATATCAACCACCCTTAATTCTGCTTGGACGTCTCTGAATCTTTCCATCTCCGGGTCTTCTCTGCTTATTCCACCTTTTTTCTCTTCTCTAGAGGTTATCAAGTTGAAGTCTCCTGCCAGAATCCATCTCTGCTCCTGGTGCATATTTCTTAGCTTTTCCAGTTGGTTAAGGAACAAGCCTCTATCAACATGGGTATGGGGCCCATAGATAGTCGAGACTGCCACCCATTCGCTTTGCCCAATGAGCCTGAATCTTCCTGTCAGGGTTCTTGACATTCCTATCCACCAATCTGTTAGGACTTCTGCCGGATTCCAAATAATTGCTATCCCTCCTGCACTTCCTTTGGCGTCTATGGTTACCTGTTCATATCTTGGTTTTATTTTATTGAGAATTTCCTCCATCCTTTGTCCTGATATTTTAGTTTCTTGGATAAGCATGATTTGTGGTTTATCCTTCCTCAGTCTTGTTGCCAAATGTCTCTGTTTACCTTTGCTGTTTAAGCCTCTAATATTCCAAGATGTCAAAATCATTGGTTAACTTCGGATAGGTTGTGAAACACCGCTGACAGTAGGACCACTCTCAGTTTATTGACCAACATTTCTCCCATGAGTTGTATGGAGTCTTTGAGATTTTTCCTTCCTCTTTTTTTCTTTCCCCCTTTCCTTGTCCTTGCTGATCGGTTCTGCTTTCCTTCTGGCTCTCTTGGGATTCTTCTGGTGTGGCTTTGCCTTTCTCTAGTTTGGCTTTATACTGCTGAAAGGTATCCGCATACAACCTCTTTTGATCTTCTGGAATAAACCTCTCATCTAAGTGTCTCCATTCGTGCAATAGTTTTCTTAAGACTTCTTCCTCTTGACTTAGATCTTCCCTGTTTGTCTCCAAGTCTGTCTCCATCTGTTCAGCTTCTTCGTTCTGTTCCTTGCCTTTCTCCATTGGCTCACTCAGGGCTTTCCTTTTTGAGTGGTTTCTTTCACTACTCTCACTATTTTCTGACCCCTTATCCTCTTGGTTTTCCATGGTTTGGTCCTCCTCTTCGCCCTCTTCCTGTAGTATTGCAAAGCTGTTTGATTTCTCTGGGGATGATTGTTTTTCCTTCCTGTTTTCCTGGGGGGTTTCCTTATTTGTTTTCCGTTTGCTTTTCACCTCTTGGTACCCTTCCTGGTCTGTTGGCTCTTTCTTTTGCAGGGGCCCCTCCTTTCTTCTTCTTCCCTTGTAATCGGGCATTCCTTAGCCAGATGGCCATGGACATGGCACCTACAGCATCGAAACGGGATGTGCTCGTAGTCTAAGTTTTGCTGCCAAACTTCTTCATGATATTCTAGTTCCACAGAGTCTGGGATGGGGTTTGCTAGGTTCATATAAACACATATCCTAGCGTACGAGGTGTACCTTCCTTTCTTCGTGGTTTCTGCTATTTTCACAAAACTTCCTATTGAGTTTCCTATTCCCTCCAAAATTTCTGGGTCCCAAAAGTCTATAGGTAACCCAAATAAACGAACCCAGACAGGCGCTGCTAGAAATGTTTCTTTATCAGGGTTGTAGCATTCCTCCCAGAAACGCATAAACAGACCAGCATTATAATAGAAATACGGGCCATTTTCAAATACCTTTTCCTTATCTTGCAGGTTTGAGAAAATTACCGTGAAGAAGCCTTTCACTCCTAGCTTGAGCTCGATGTGGCCTTGGGGCTGCCATTTTTGCTGAATCCACTTGGTAAGATCTCTTTCCGATGGCCAGACTCCTACGAACTTGCAGATAAGGGCATGATCCCTCATGTAGCATCTGTACCTCTCCAGTTTATTCGCTGGAATCACGAACCTGGGTCTCTCCGCTGTGCATGGCAGGCATCTTCCCCTGCGGCCTGCTTGCCAGGTTGCTCCCAGCACCGGTCTTGCATTCTGTTGTTCCTTTGTTGCCTGGCTGTTCTGGCCGTCTCCTGTCACCGTATCCCGATAGGAGGGGATCTCTCCCCTCCTGACATCTTCTGTCATGCCTTTTCTCTCTTAGCTCTCTACTAATTCCTGCTGGTTCGTTCTGTTTTCTGCCCCTTGGTTGTCCCTGTGTTCCTCCTGAGGGTTTTACCGCCTTGCCGCCTTAAGGGTTTTAGTTGCAGAGCTCTTCCTGTCTCTATGTGATCCTTCCTTGGTCACTTTGAATTAAGGGCCAAATGATATAAGAGAACCCCAATCTTTGATAGAAGTTAAGAAGGCCCAAGAATGTACAAAGCTATGTTAGAGTCATCGGGGTTGGACAATCCTGAATGAATTGGATCTTGGCTATATCCACATGCACACCCTACTTATCAATAATGTAGCCTAGGTATTAGACACTAATCATGTCGAAGAATATTTTTTTCAAGTTGGCACATAGCTTGTGCTACTATAGAGTGTGAAGGACCTATTGAATATGTTGCAAGTGTTTTTCCCAAATCTTATTGAGGATGAGGATATCATCCATATATACGGCCACAAACATAATTGGTGAAAATATGCAAGCTATCATCCATCAACCTCATGAAAGTTTCTAAGGCATTCATCGAACCAAAGAGCATGACTAACCATTCAATATGACACTCCTTAGACTTGAAAGTAGTCTTGCATACATTAGTTGGTTCTCCTAGGACTTGGTGGTAGCCAAAATTCAAATCAATCTTATTGAAGTAATTATCCCCCTTGCATTGGTCAAGAAGGTCGACAATCTAGGGAATCATGTACGAGTTCATGACCATGATTTTGTTCAGGCTCGATAATCAATGCAGAGTCGCCAAATCTCATATTTCTTCTGCATGAGTATAATTGCTTTCCATAGGGTGATGAACTTAGCCAAATGTGCCCTTTTGGGAGTATCTCTTGGAACATTTGCTTGATTTCCTCATTTTCCAAAAGAAAGTGGTTGTAGATTGGCCCACTAGGTAGAGGTGCGTTGGGGTTCAAAATGGTTATATTCTTGATATGATAGTGCAGAGGTACCCCAATGGTTGAGGAGAAGATGACGTTGCCACAACCTTATCCAATTTCATCTATCACATGGAGGGGCCGTATGTTGATGCCATGGATGTGGCCACAATATTTTCCTTACTTTGAGAGCCAGTGAGGAAGAAGACAAATTTCCTAGTCTGGGAGATGAACTTACTACATTTCTTAGCAAATATCAAATAAATGGCAGTAGGTGGACACTTCCACAAGTTCTAGAGTCATATATAACATGATGCTTCCACGAGGTCTGGATTCATATACAAAATGGCGCTTCCAAAAGTATGGTTGGCATAAAATAAAAACACAAAATTCAAGGTGAGAAATATCACATAATACCCCATCTTTTTAAGGGCTTGATGTCATAGGGTAGGTCACACTATTGGCTGACATGGAGATCTCGCCCTTTGCAAATCCACTCAATGGTGTATGGATGCGGGTGTGGTGTTTTCGACAGGTTCAACTACTTGAAGATCTTTGATAAGATGAAGTTATTTTTACTTCTTCTGTCGATAATGAAATGCAATGGAACACCCTTCACCCACAGATATGAGTGAAATAACCGCTCACGTTCCTCCAGATCTTTGAGCTCAATTTGTTGAACCTTGGTGGTGGAAATGGTGGCACTGTGTTCTACATAAATGATAAGCTTCCCCTTGTATACGTATGATTCATATTTGTAACCTGCATCTAACTCTAAGATTTTCAGCTCTGACACCAATGATTTCCTTTCGTGACATTCATTAGTGTTATGAGAGGGGCTCTTGTGGAATTTGTTGAGTCCAAAACCTGCATCTTCCCTATACACCTTTTTAGCCTTCTTTTCCAGTTACTTGAACCACCAAGCTGTCAAATCATTGCATACTAGTTTAAAAAGAGCTTATAAAACGGTTTCCTAACTATGTCTTGTGACTACTGTTTGATTTAGATTTTTGCTCAGTCAGCGGCGAAATCTTGTCAGTTTCCGCAACCAGCTCAACTTTCCGTAGCCATTTTGTTGAAGTCTATGTTACAGGTGTCTACCAGAGAATCCGGCCACATGGGCAAGCTGCAAATGATGTGTACATGGAACGTGTCCCCTTGGTTCAGTCGAATCACTCACAAAAGGCCATGGTCAAGGATAGTCAAAGCGGTGGTCAAGCTAAGAGTTTTGCGGTGGTAGGACTCTGTTTTTCACCACGTGAAGACTTGCGTGGCAAATTCCTCAATCTTAGGAGGTGTGCTAACACCTGTGGACTGTTCCGTGAACCCAAATCCAACAGCCACCACTCCTTGGATTTAATTGTCACGGCTACCATATTGCTAGATCTCCGGACGTGGTCATTCACGTGTCTGTTTAGCAGCGCAGAATTTAGGAAGTAGTTATAGCATCCTCAGTTATAAATAACGCGTTATCATATGCTTGTTAGTTAGCTTGATATATGTAATTTTGACTGTTTTACGAGCCCACTGTGCCGTGCTCTATCTTTATCTTATGACTGCATTTTAATATATGAGAAGACAGTGTTCTTAAGTTCCATTTTGTGACTGATTGCTGATTGGCCTAGGTTGCAGAGGGCCCCTGCACACCAAGGCTCTATAACTACTGTATAGTTTCTTGCTTTTCTCTATTATGTTACTGTTTTCATAATCGTTTGCTTGTATATATTACACTATTTCTGATATTCATGTTATTTGCTGTCCATACTTTCTTTTATGCTTTCTCATGATTGTTAACTGATCAGTGTTTTTCTTTCAGGTTCTTATAGACAGCCCGGGAAATTTTACATAGCTTTTGAATGACTAATGACATGAAATCATCTTGTCCTTCTGCTGATTTATTTTCTGAGTTCTAATTCCAACATTGTTATTTCTTTCAGTTTTGTTTTGTTCATTTACTTTTATGCAAGTTAGAAATCAGATTACTCAATTTGTTTATGATTACCTCCTATAGCCAGAGCGAGACTACTAGTGAGGGGTCAGAATATGAGTTGTAATGATATGATTTAGTTTATTTTTCTGCAAGTTAGTGATTAGATTACTCATGTCATTTTCAATTACCTCCTATAGCCAGAGCGAGACTACTGGTGAGGGATTGAAGTATGAATGCGTAGTTTGATCTTAGTTTCATTTTATGCAATTTAGATATCAGATTACTCAATTTGTTTATGATTACCTCCTATAGCCAGAGCGAGACTACTGGTGAGGGGTCAGAATATGAGTTGAAGTAGTATGATCTAGTTTACTTTACTTACAGTTTTTGAATTGCTTTAAGTTCAGTTTTTTTCTCTTTTTATACAGCAGCAAGGATACTAGGCTTCATTGTCACTAGCTCATTGTTTGGTACATTTTTATTTTCTCTTAGTAATTGATTTCATCATTGCAAGTTTTGAAACCTTTTTGAGAATTTTGAAGTTTGGAAATCATTGTAGAGGTCACCACTGCATCCATATTTGACTTTTTTTATTTTGTCATCTCACATTAGGGAATCAACAAAAGATAAACCCAAAACAAACCTAAAAAAATCACAAACGACAAAGAATTAGGAAATCGGTTATCTTGCATATACAATGCACTTCACTTCAGCAGTTTACGACTCCCGGATTGACAATTTATATAGCAATTTAGGACACACTAAATTGACCAAACATTTTGGCGCCGTTGCCAGGGAAGTGAAACTAGGTAGCCAATTTCTTAAAAAAAAACAAGAAAATTTCAAGGAAGGTAAAAATTGATAACTTCTCAAAGTATGCTCTCCTCTTGCGCCTAGTGTGATCTGGAGGACCAGAAAAGAGAGTTATTGGTTTAGTAATTTCTTAAGTATGCTCTCTTCTTGCACCTAGAGTGACCTGGAAGATCAGAAAGAGAATTATTAGCCCGACTTGAAGAAAAAATAAAAAAAATGACATGCATAGAGCAAGAGATTCTAGGGGAAGGTTTTTAGCTAGGGCCAAGAGTTCGATTTTTACAACTCCATCTACTTCAAGGAATAGACAAGAAACACCTCCATCATCTCCAACTCACACTCCTAGCCTTAGGATTCCTGGAATTCAAGAGGCAGTAGCTGAATTAGGAGACTCTCCCACACTATCCACCGAATCTGAGTTAGGAAAAGACCCTTTCTTTACTTCTACAGGAAAACACATTGTAATTGAGGAAGTAGAATCACCTGAAGAGGAAGAGGGAGAAATTCCTCCTCATTCACCATTAGTAGAAGAACCAGAGGATTCTGAAGTCTCTGAGGAAACTATCATGACAAAGGAAGTAGTAAACATATTTGGAGGAGGTAGAGGTAGGGGTAGAGGAGGAGGAGGAAACAATGGAGGAGGTAGAGGTAACAATGGGGGAAATAGGGATGGAGATAACTCATTTGGATTTCCTATAGTTGATGAGGAATCTCGAACAACAATGAAAAACATCTCACCTTCTGTCCTCCCAAACTTTCATGGGTTGCGAAGTGAGGATCCTGAAACATTTCTATTTGAGTTTGAAGTTGTGTGTCGAACTTATGATTATATGGAAGACTCTCAAAAACTCAAATTGTTTCCTTCAACATTGAAGGGAGCTACTTTAAAATGGTTCATGGGATTAGTCACTCAATCCATTAGGACTTGGAATGATATGAAACAAACATTTTTGGATAGATACCTGGACTATTGTATGCCCACCAATCACAAGGATGAGGTATTCAAAATGGTGCAAAAAGAAGATGAAAACTTGGAGGATTTACTTGAAAGATTTCAATACAATCTGAAAAGAGCAAAAATGAATAACTTAGATGAGGAAACCTTGAAAGCCCTTCTATTAAAAGCCATTAGAGATGAATGGATAGATATTTTGAACATGATGGGAAAATGAGATATATCTCAACTTCCACTTCATGATATAGCAGAACTATGTGTCCATCTCTCAAGGGGAAAATCTAAAACTAGGAAAGGGCCTAGAGATCCTTCTCTCATTAGAGCAAACAAATCTGCAACTGGATCAGTAAGTAGGGCTGAGATTGGCAACATGCTTGATGAGTTTAAAACTGATATCTTAGGAGGTCTTAGTGAGCAACTAGACACCCTCAAGATACAAAACAAGCAGAAAGCAGAAGTTGAAGCTTTGGCCATCTTTTGTCCGAAATGTAGGAAGAAACATGCTCTAAGGGAATGTCCCTTGGATGCAAAAGTTGTAGAAACATGTGTGATTTGTTCAGAAAACCATGAGACCAAGGATTGTCCTTCAATTCCTGGGCTCAAAGCTGTCTTTCAAGAAGATCCAAATTCAATTGAGTCTCTCTGTTTTGTTTCAAGGAGACCTTGGCAGGGGCAACAAAATCAAGGGTTTAACAACCCTATGAACTTTCAACCCCCACCAAATTGGAATCCTTGGCAACAACCTTGGTCCCAACCTCAAAATCCATTTCAATCATGGGTACAAGGTATGCAAAATCCTTATGGGAGATTTGCTCAATTTTATCAATATCCTCCATCTTTTCAAAATCAACAAGCTCCACAACTTCCAAATCAAAATCCACAACTTTCATTGCCATTTTCACAACAACAACAACCTTCTCAACAAAATCCAAATTCCCAACTCTTGCTTCCATTCCAACAGAAGACAAATCAACTACCTTCCCAGCCATTGCCAAACCCCAATAATAAAAACCCTCAAAATGCTTACATGGTAGAAGGACAACAATTTCCTACCTATATGATTGTTCCTCTCAATGATGTACAACTCAGATCTAGTAGAGTTTTAGACAAACCTTCTATAGATGCTCAAAAGCAAAGCATTTCTGAGGAAGATTCTCTTGAAGCTAATAAAGGTTCTGAAGCATCTCTTCAAAACCCAAGCACTCAAAAAGAAAAAGAAAAAGAGTCAACCCCCACAACTCCTATAGTTGAGCAACCTGCATCTTCATCTACACCTCCTTTTCCTGAAAGATTGCAAATTGACAAAGGGGTGGAAAAACAAATCTTGTTGCCTGACTATGATTTTCTAGACGAATTAAAGAATGTTTGTATCAAGATTCCCTTGTTACAAGCCATTAGAGAAATTCCTATTCTAGCAAAAACAATAAAGGAGTTGAGTCTTAAAAGACCAGGAAGGAAACCAAGAGATACAAGAAGAATCCACCTGGTAGGAAAAATTGCAGATATCGTGATGGGAAAAATTACCATGCAGAAGTATGTAGATCCCGGTAGTCCAATTGCAAAACACATATCAATGGGATAGAAATTCCAAATACTTTGATTGATTTAGGGGCTGTTATCAACATTATGAGTAGGCAGACTATGGAACAGCTAAAACTTCCTAATCTTCTTTTTACACCTACTTTACTGCAACTTGTAGATCGATCAATTATCAAACCAGATGGTGTATTAGAAGACATTTCGGTCTCCTTAGATTCTTGGGAATATCCAGTAGATTTCATGATTTTAACTCCCAAGAGTAATCTAGGAGGGCACCCACTCATCTTAGGAAGACCTTGGCTAGCCACAACTGATGCTTTTATCAGTTGTAGATCTGGGGATATGTATATTTCTGATGGTAATTCGACAAAGAAATTCAATCTGTATCCTCCAGCAAAAGAAATTACATAAATAGGAGGTAATGAATGGGTCGATGATGAGGACATTATACAACCTGTCTTTACCATTTCTGAAATCAGTGAAGATATTCAAATTCTGAACACATTAGAAAATTTTGAAACATCTTCAGAATATGACCACACACAATTTCAGTTAGATTCTGACATTGAGTATTTATCATCTAGAAAAATGTATCTTTACTCTATGGAAGAGTTTGGTAGTTCCGCCATTGAGATCTTTCCAGGTAAAACATTGAATATCAACAGAAACTTGGAAAAATCACAACAGGGAGAGTTAACCAAAATCTTGCAAAAACATTCTACTGCATTTGCATGGGAGTATACTGATATGAAAGGTATTGACCCTAAGAGTTGCATCCATCACATCTACATTGAGGAAAACAGTAGACCAATTAGACAAACTCAGAGAAGGATGAATCGAAATCTTAGGGAGATAGTGAAAGAAGAGCTCCAAAAACTACTCAATGTAAACTTCATCTATCCAATTTTAGTTAGCTGATGGGTTTCTCCTTTGGTTATAGTACCTAAAAAGAATGGTAAATGGAGGGTATGCATTGATTACAGGGAATTGAATAAAGCAACTTTGAAGGATCACTTTCCTTTACCCTTTATCGATCAGGTATTAGATACTCTAGCAGGCAAAAAGTACTTTTCCTTTTTGGATGGCTTTAGTGGCTATAATCAAATTCAGGTAGCACCTGAAGATCAAGATAAGACCACATTTACCTGTCCATGGGGAACTTTTGCTTACCGAGTGCTTCCTTTTGGATTATGTAATGCACCCGCAACATTTCAAAGGGCAGTACTAGGAATCTTCTCTGATCTAATCCATGATTGTGTAGAGGTTTATATGGATGATTTTACAGTTTATGGTGATTCATTTGAAGAGGCATTAGAGAATTTGGAAAAGGTCCTTATAAGGTGTAAAGAAACAAACCTTTCATTGAGTCATGAAAAATGCTTTATGATGTTTACTGAAGGTATTGTTTTGGGACATCATATTTCAGGGGATGGGATTAAAGTTGATAGATCAAAAGTTGAAGTCATCTCCAAGTTGCCTATTCCAAATTGTCAAAAAGATGTTAGAAATTTTCTGGGATTTACTGGGTACTATAGAAGATTTATAGAAAACTTCACCAAAATAGCATCTCCACTCTTCAAATTACTTACAAAAGACTGTGAATTCAAATGGGATCCTGATTGTCAATCAGCATTTGAAACTTTGAAAACAAGAATATCTGAAGCACCCATTTTGAGAGGACCAAATTGGAAACTTCCTTTCCATATTTCTACAGATGCTTCAGATACAGCTCTAGGAGCTATGTTGGGTCAAAAAGATTTAGTTCCTTATGCCATTTACTATACCAGTAAAAATTTGACTCCCACTGAGTTGAACTATACTGTGACTAAAAAAGAGTTATTAGTTGTTGTTCATGCAATCAATAAGTTTAGACATTATATAACAAGCTATGAAACTTTTGTCCATACCGATCATTCTGCAATTAGATATCTAATGAACAAACCTGTTACTAATGGAAAAGTTACAAGATGGCTCTTACTTTTACAAGAATTCAATATTATTGTGTTGGATAGACCAGGGAAACAAAATACAGTAGCTAATTTCTTGTCTAGGATCCAAAATACTAACGAAGATTCTCCTGTAGAGAATAAGTTTCCAGATGAATATTTATTTGCAGTAACTACTAAGACTCCTTGGTATGCAGATATTGCTAACTATTTGGTTACAGGGAAGCTACCTCCACATCTATTTCCTAGTGAAAAAAGAAGAATTATTCAGGAGAGTTCAAAATATTCATGGATTTCTAACGAATTGTTTAAAACAGGGCCAGATTATGTGATCAGAAGATGTGTTCGGGAAGATGAAATGCCTGACATCCTTAAGGCATGTCATGATGAACCATGCAGTGGACACTTTGCTGACAAAAGGATGGCCTATAAAATCCTTTCTTTATGATATTATTGGCCTTCCCTCTTCAAAGATACAAAAGAATATGTCAGAAGGTGTGACAGCTGCCAAAGAGTAGGGAAACCGACTCTTTCAAATGAAATTCCATTACAACCACAGGTACTCATCGAACCCTTTGAAAAATGGGCTTTAGATTTCATTAGACCCATTAATCCACCATCTAAACAGAAGAAGTATATATTGGTATGCATTGATTATGTCACTAAATGGGTAGAAGCCAAAGCATTACTTTCTGCTACTGAAAATTCAGTTGTTACTTTTCTTTATGAGGATATTTTTACTCACTTTCATGTCCCAAGAGAAATTGTGACAGATCAGGGAACTCAATTTACATCCAACATGATGGAGAAGCTGATGGAGGAATACAAAATCAAGCACAGAAAATCTACTCCTTACCATCCGCAAGAAAATGGCCAAGTGGAGTCTACAAACAAAGTTATTGAGAGCATCATCACCAAAACTGTTCATCTACATAGAAGAGATTGGGAAAAAAGGCTTCCTGAAGCCTTATGGGCCTACAAAACTACATGGAGGAACACAAAAGGACATTCTCCCTATGAACTTGTTTATGGGAAAGAAGTCCTGCTCCCCATTGAGTTTCAAGTCAAAACTTTCAAGATGGTAGTTCAGTTGGGGATGGATCTATTAGAAGCCCAAAAGCACAGAATGGAGCAGCTGAATGAGCTAGATGAGATCAGACAAGAGGCAATCCTAAGAACTGATCTAGTTCAACATCAAAGAGCTAAGTGGCATGACAGATACATCAAGGAGAAAAAGTTTCAAGAGGGAGATTGGGCATTACTATTTGATTCCAAGTTTAAAGACTTCAAAGGTAAATTTTAGACCCATTGGCTTGGGCCATATGAGATTGACAAAGTCTTTAGCAATGGAGCGGTAAGAATCAAGACCATTGATTAATTTCAGACTCCTCTTATTGTGAATGGCCACAGATTGAAAATTTATCATAAGCCACTCTCAAAAGAGGAATTTGTCAAAATGTTTCAAGAAAATTCTGCAATAAGGCTGGTGAAGAAGAATCCTTCTTCCCCACCAGCCTAGCTTTTGTTCCTTTCTGTTCTTAAAAAAAAAAAAAAAAAAAAAAAAAAAATAAAAAAAAATTATAAGCCTGAAAACCAATCACTGATTGGCAGTCTTATACAGAAAATGTAGAGTGAAAATCAGGGACACCTGACACTCTATATTTTCCAAAAAAAAAAAAAAAATCTCTCCTTCTTTTTCCATCTTCACTTCACTTCATTGCCATTCCACTCCATTTCCATTTCATTTTCATTTCACTCCACTCCACTTCATCTCACTCCATCTCATCCATTTCATTCCATTTCATCAATAAATGTCTCTTTCATGACCATTTCCATTCAGTTAGTTATTGTCTAACTATCTTTGTTCAGCCAAGTGGGTGTTGTGTCAGTTTCCGCAGCTGGAATCAGTTTCCGCAGCCAGAAGCAGTTTCCGCAGCCACCACTCTGTTTTTCAAATTTACAGTCAAAATGTTAGTACAATAATCATAAAAATGCAGGTGTGACTGAGCATATGCTATGAGGATATGGAGCATCTACAGACACCAACAAGGAACAGTTGAGTAAAGGCTAATGGACAACAAATGACAAGGATTCCAAGGTATGTGCAAAAATTTCTTTCAAATAGCAATTAAAGGCACAATTCTACATAGTTATTAAACCTTAAAGCTCAACTATGTGCAATGATTATCACGATAGCTCCATTACCCATTACCATTCCACGACATTATTCCATAAACCATGCATTTATTCCCTAACGGTCTCATGATTAAATTTCGGGTTTAACTCGTAGATGACTGCACTTTCATACTCCACTTGTAATCATGAGATGTGACCTATCTCATTACGGCTCCTCTCCACCGCATTTTTCGCAGCCATTCCATAAACGTGTAACCTCTCGTACGCAGCCGTTCAATTCAAAATTCCGATTTCACTCCACTACTCTGCCATTCTGTTAAAGCCACCTCATTCACATATGTCTGCACTTCATTTTGTGAACTCACCTCGGCTGCTCATCCTCTGTTTCCGCTTGCAGTTCCTGAACACTTCCGTCCCCTGTTATCCATCTTCCAATTGCAGCCACTGCGTTTTTGCCATAAACCCTACAACCTAGCCATCTTACCTCTGCTAAACCCTCACACGCAGTTGAATTTCAGTTGAATTTCAAAACAGAGGAAAGGATGGGACGATTACTAAGGGCAGAACCAGAAGGACCTAAGTATTTAGAAGGTTACCCCCAAGTAAAAGATTTGTTGAAGAAAGCAAAATGGCTATGCTTCATTCAAAAATTTAAGGGCCATAATAAGGAGGTAACGAAAGCCTTTGTACGGTCTTTCGACGGCCAGATGGTGGAAATTGGAGACTTAAAGCTCATGGTCACTGAAGCATTAGTAGCAGCTGCCACAGACTTGCCCCGGGAAGGTGAGCATTGGTTTAAAAACAAAAATGTGGATGAGCAGGCATGGAGAATCATGTTACGTAACCCAGGTATGGACGTTACTATATTTACAAAAGGAATTCCTGTTCATGCATTGAAAGAAGAATAGGCCAGCTTACTGTTAATCATCCAAAAGTTTATCACTTGCGAAGGACGCTTTGGAGAAATGTACATGTATCATGCTAGGTTATTGATGAACTTATTAGAGAGTAAAACTCTTAATTTGCCTTATTTCTTACAGCTAAGTTTGAAAAAGATGAGTACCACAGTCCAAAAGAACATAGGAAATATAGAACCTCATTTATATCATCATGGACTTGTAAGGATTCTCATTGAAGACCAACTGAAGAAAAACAAAGATACCTGGGAACAGTTCTTAGTAAGAAATTACTTTCAAGAGCCATCTGAGGCACTTGAAAGCAGTACACCAAAGACATCGAGAAGGAATATGAGAAAATAAAAGAGTGCCATAATCCAAGACTCTCCTATTATCAAAACTAAAGAAGTTGGTCAAAAAGAAAAGGAGGAAAGAACTAAGGACAGAAAACAGAGAAGATTGAAAGGCAAAAGAAACATAGAAGAAGTCTACCAATCACCAGAGCCATCTATAGAGGAAGACTATCAAACATTGTTTGAGAGACTAGTGCATCTTCAAAAACAAGTTGCTATAGCCAAGAAGAAAGAAAAAGGAAAACAGAGCATGGAAGAAGGGAGTACTAGCCCACAGTATTTAAGAAGAAGCAACAGGCTTAGAGGAAAAGGGGGAAAAACACAAGTAAAAAGACCCCACTTCATCGACTTGGGTGGGGAAACACCCGAGAAACCTCCAGCTGGCCGTAGTCCACCTCATTCTCAGCCAAATATTGAAACTAGTCCTCTAGATGTTGATGTAAGTCCCTCTCGGCCGGAATTAGAAAGCAATCCTCCTCCTCAACAAGACTTTGAAGTCAGTCCAAGAAAAACACCCGAAATAGATCCAAGTTAGCAGGAGGTGTATGATTACCTCAAATCTTTAGAAAGGACAACTGCAGGCTCGAGTACATCGTCCACTCTGCCGCACATGACACAAGATGCACAAGTCCAATCCTTAAAACAAGAAGTGTTTGAGTTAGAGGTTCTAAACAAGCATATTAAACAAGAAAATGAAGCACTAAAGGAGTAGAGCAAAGTGGACAAAATCATTCATGATAATGCTATGCTACATTTGGGTCTATGGCAGAAGAAGAACAAGAAACTAAAGAAAAAGTGCAGAAAGTTGAGCAGGGAATTAATCAATCTCAAATTCAGATGTTTGATAAGGAAACCCAGGATGGTGGTAGCACCAAGAAAGAAAAGAAGACGCCTGGATGTACTAGTAGAGGCTTCAGAACATATGGACTAAAGGGGAATGACTAAAATTTTGGTTGCATGAGGACATGCAACACCTTCACAGTGGGGGTATGTTGAGTCCCAAACCTGCATCTTCCCTATACACCTTTTTAGCCTTACTTTCCAGTTACTTGAATCACCAAGCTGTCAAATCATTGCATACTAGTTTAAAAAGAGCTTATAAAATGGTTTCCTAACTATGTCTTGTGACTGCTGTTTGATCTAGATTTTTGCTCAGTCAGCTACGGAATCTTGTCAGTTTCTGCAGCCAGCTCAACTTTTCGTAGCCATTTTGTTGAAGTCTATGTTATAGGTGTCTACCGGAGAATCTGGCCACATGGGCAAGCTGCAAATGATGTGTACATGGAACGTGTCCCCTGGTTCAACCGAATCACTCACAAAAGGCCATGGTCAAGGATAGTCAAAGTGGTGGTCAAGCTAAGAGTTTTGCGGTGGCAGGACTCTCTTTTTCATCACGTGAAGACTTGCGTGGCAAATTCCTCAATCTTAGGAGGTGTGCTAACACCTGTGGACTGTTTCGTGAATCCAAATCCAACAACCACCACTCCTTGGATTTAATTGTCATGGCTACCATATTTCTAGATCTTCGGACGTGGTCATTCACGTGTCTGTTTAGCAGCGCAGAATTTAGGAAGTAGTTATAGCATCCTTAGTTATAAATAACGCATTATCATATGCTTGTTAGTTAGCTTGATATATGTAATTTTGACTGTTTTATGAGCCCACTGTGTCGTGCTCTATCTTTATCTTATGACTGCATTTTAATATATGAGAAGACAATGTATTTAAGTTCCATTTTGTGACTGATTGCTGATTGGTCGAGGTTGCAGAGGGCCCCTGTACACCAAGGCTCTGTAACTACTGTATAGTTTCTTGCTTTTCTCTATTATGTTACTGTTTTCATAATCGTTTGCTTGTATATATTACACTATTTCTGATATTCACGTTAACTGCTATCCATACTTTCTTTTATGCTTTCTCATGATTGTTAACTGATCAGTTTTTTTCTTTCAGGTTCTTGTAGACAGCCCGGGCAATTTTACATAGCTTTTGAATGACTAATGACATGAAATCATCTTGTCCTTCTACTGATTTATTTTCTGAGTTCTAATTCCAGCATTGTTATTTCTTTCAATGTTGTTTTGTTCATTTACTTTTATGCAAGTTAGAAATCAGATTACTCAATTTGTTTATGATTACCTCCTATAGACAAAGCGAGACTACTGGTGAGGGGTCAGAATATGAGTTGAAGTGCTATGATTTAGTTTATTTTTCTGCAAGTTAGTGATTAGATTACTCATGTCATTTTCAGTTACCTCCTATAGCCAGAGCAAGACTACTGGTGAGGGATTGAAGTATGAATGCGTAGTTTGATCTTAGTTTCATTTTATGCAATTTAGATACCAGATTACTCAAATTGTTTATGATTACCTCCTATAGCCAGAGCGAGACTACTGGTGAGGGGTCAGAATATGAGTTGAAGTAGTATGATCTAGTTACTTTACTTACAGTTTTTGAATTTCTTTAAGTTCAGTTTTTCCTCTTTTTATACAGCAGCAAGGATACTGGGCTTCATTGTCACTAGCTCACAGTTTGGTACATTTTTATTTTCTCTTAGTAATTGATTTCATCATTGCAAGTTTTGAAACCTTTTTGAGAATTTTGAAGTTTGGAAATCATTGTAGAGGTCACCACTGCATCCATATTTGAATTTTTTTTATTTTGTCATCTCACATTAGAGAATCAACAAAAGATAAACCCAAAACAAACCTAAAAAAATCACAAACGACAAAGAATTAGGAAATCCGTTATCTTGCATATACAGTGCACTTCACTTCAGCAGTTTACGACTCCCGGATTGACAATTTATGTAGCAATTTAGGACGCACTAAATTGACCAAACAGAATTCACACCACTTTCCTGTGTCTTTCTTTGTATTTCCATTAACATTCTTTGTTTTTATCTTAGATGGGTTGTCCTATGGTGGTCCACCCTAGATATGTCATTTGTTCTACAATTTGGGGATTCCCTTCCCTGCTTTTGTTGTGAGGGATTTGCAGATCTAAAGTCTCACTTCTTCTGTTTAATTTTTGCTCGATTTTGGAAGCATATCGATATGTTTCACCAAGTGAAGAGATGTCTAGGAACTCAATTTATGTCTATATGTATCTATGTAGACGAGCATTGTACATGAGCACTAGATATTGCTCAAATTATTTGATACCTCTCTTGGTGTGCAAGGCATGGAAGATATTTGTGAACTCTGCCACTATTTGGCCCTATGTGGAGGCCATGGTTTGTTGGAAATAATACTAAGAGGGGGGTGAATCAGTATTATCAGATCAATAATTTTATTTCCAAAGCTTATTTATATACGCTACTTCTTTGAAGTGAACGAGTGTGTACACACAACTGTGATTAGAGAAACTAGCGTAAACCCGAAGAATTTGTGATTTAGAAAATTTGTCATGTGTTGATCTTTAACGAGTGCAGTAAAACAAAATAAAGAATCACACATAAGCAACACACATGAACACTAAGATTTAAGGTGGAAACCCAATGTGGGTGAAAACCACCTTCTGCTGTCGTCTCTATCTTCTTTTTAGTAATAAGGAAATATGTTTACAATCTTGTATTGGTGCAGACTCATACCAGTACGCAGGCACCCACCTGCAGAAGGCTAACCTTCTCTCATTTTCCAGCTTCTATGGGAAGGGAGCTGCAACCCCCTAGCTCTTGTACTAGCCATTGTGATTACTAGTACGTAGGCACCAGTTTACAGAGGGCTACGACCTTCTCTCTTCCTCCAGCGACCACGTTTCATAAATTTTCAGACTGGATGCTCTTGGTACACAAAAATACACATGAAGGCCTCATTTCCATCAAATTTTCATACTAGGCCCATCAAAAACTTTGAAACTCAAACTGCATCAACCAATAATCAGTTAATCTGAACAATCATATCACTGCCACTAGAACACTGTGCTAAACCCAGGAATTAACCGCAACCTCAAAAATCATGCATTAGAATGTACACGCTAGTTTACTGAACTCAACCTGCGTGTGTACGCTACTTCCTGTAATCAAACCTGCATATACCTTCAAAACTTCTGAAACATTAAACTTCAGAATCAAGTCTTTTCCAACCAGCAATATACTGACCATATACTGCCTATTTACAAAGCTTTACACACGCAGTAGTAGAGATCACCCTTCTTACTTATACAATCAGTCAATCAGATATCAAACTCCTTATTCATTTAGTTTTACATTCAAATCTAAGAAGACTTCATTGACAAAAAACAGTAAAGCAGCATCACTGATCTGATAGATCAGTAATCCTTGAGCATCAAGATTTTTTTTGCATATGCTACGTGGAAGAGCTGAACCAACGTGTATATGCACCTTCACCAAAGTGAATCAATGTACATATCTGCAAATACTTACTTCATAACTTCGTTGTACTTCCGGACTTAAGACAAACCTAGATCACGATATTTAAAGAATAAAACAGGTGTACATAATCAGATCTAGCCCAACCAATATCAGATCATTCAGTAATAAGTCATTCCAAGTCTCATGATCCTGATCCAATATTGAATTCAAGGTGCACAAAGTATTTTAGATAAAATCACAACCATAGCCCCTGAAACATAAAATATACTTCAGATAGAAGTATTCCTTAGAAACCCATACACTTGCACATTTGCGTTTATCTAGCACTTCATAAGATATTCATTCCTTGTGCACTTAGCCCTTTGATCTTCTCCTCCTTATATACTTAGATCCTTTATCAATACCTCAGACCAAAACCACTTAGGACCAATACATTGGACCAAATACCTAGGGTCAATACCTCGAACCAAATACCTTATACAAAAACCTTGGACCAAATGCCTCAGACCAAAAACCTTGGTTTTCCAACATGTATGCGTTTTTCCTCCTGTGTGAGTGTGTGTATACATATACAGTCTTTTTTTTCTTTGGAAAAGTGTGTATACATTGTTTTGACTAAGTGGACCTACGTATACTTCTTAAATTGCTTTACATCAACCTTTTCCTTTACCTTCTTTATTTTGATCAGTAGACCTTAGTTCCATCTTCCTGTTCTTCTGTACCACCACCATGTTACCTCTAAATATACCTGTTTTACTGTGAGTTTCCTTTTACCAAAACCGAATTGACCTGTGAGTGAGTTTCCATCAAGAACAACACTTGTATCATAATGCCAACAATCTCCCCCTTTGAACTTGATGGCAACCATGATGGTGTTGATTACTGCAAGCTGTAGAAACTGTTAGATATAACATGCAACACCAAAATACTCTCCCCCTTTGACATTAAGGGAAAAGGATGGACTAAAAAACTTTCCTCCTTTGATATACATTATGTTGCACATGCTCCCCCTAAGTACATGCTGAGTCTGCAGAGATATAATTCAAAAGAATAACATGACTATATAACTCAACTAAGTGAGTATGACCTCCTTATGACCAATGAATCATACATACATCAATCACCCAACCAAGTGGGGATACACCACATTTGACTCATCCACCTAACCAAGTGGGGATATACCAATTGTTTATACATGACATAGATACAATAAATATTACATCATCCATCCCATGAAAAGTGGGGATACAAATTACATCATTTGTCTAATAGGACTCATTCAAATATATGAGAAGTCATATCACACCCTAGACCTTTACATGACTTAAACAACGAATGTTATAAATATCTAAAGCCATAGCTGGACTCAAAAACCATAATGCCAACAATGCAGAATGCTTGTGAAGGCTAATGCTCCCCCGAACCTGTGATACATGTGCATTGTCAACAAGTCATTCATCAAGGCATCTTTGTCAGTCAGATACAAATCAATGAAAAAAGCATATCGTCACACTGTAGTCATCAAAATCAGACAGAGCACCCATATCAGAGTTTGACACACTGTTTTTCTATCAGAAAAACATATACGCTCCTTTAGCCACATAAACCCGCGTGTATATGCAACTATACTTCATGAAACCTATGTATAATAACCTTCCTCTAACAAACTGGATTTAACAACATGATGATGCAGTAACTACTCCCAACTTTTGTCTGAGATATTTAAATGTTTCTCTAGGTAGTGGCTTAGTGAATATATCAACAACCTGTTCTTTGGAGGGAACATACTCCAATTTGACTATTTGTTCAAGCACTTTTTCTCGTAAAAGATGGTACTTGATGGGTATGTGCTTGGTCTTGGAGTGCATGATTGGATTTTTTGAAATACTGATGGCACTTGTATTATCACATAGAATGGAGATGAGTGGAGTACATGTGATCTGAATGTCTTGCAAAGTTTGTATCATCCAAAGTAGTTGTGTGCAGCAAGATGCAACAGCCACATATTCTGCTTTAGTTGTAGATTAAACAATCGAACTTTGTTTCTTGATGAACCAAGACACTAATCGAGAACCCATATAGAATGCACCTCCACTAGTGCTCTTTCGATCATCAACACTTCCTACCTCTGTATATGCATGAAGAGTAAGGTTTGTATCTTTAGAATACCATAGTCCAGAGTCTTGAGTTCCTTGAAGATATTTGAAAATTCTTTTGACTGCCTGGAGATGTGATTCCTTTGGATTTGCTTGGAACCTTCCAACAATTCCTACTGCGTGCATGATGTTAGGTTTAATACCTATTAGATAAAGCAAACTTCCAGTCATAGATCTGTAAGTTGGTTGGTTTACTGTTGGTGATTGATCATTAGAGTTTAGATTGCATCCTATTACCATTGGAGTACATACTGGTTTAGAATATTCCATTCTATACTTCTTGAAGATCTTCTTGACATATTTGGTTTGTGAAAGAAAGATACCATCTTTTGTTTGCTTAACTTGTAGACCAAGAAAATAAGTAAGTTCACCATGTAAGGACATTTCAAATTCTTTCTGCATTACTGAAGCAAAATTTTGACTCATGGATTCTTCATTACTACCAAAAATGATATCATCAACATAAACAATAATAATTAGCAATTTATCATTTTCAATCTTTGTGTATAAATTGCTATCTGTAAAACCTTTTGTAAAGCCTTGTTGTTGTAGATATTTGTCAAGGCGGTAATACCAAGCCCTTGGAGCCTATTTCAGACCATAGAGAGCCTTTTTGAGCTTGCATACGAATTTTGCATCATTTCCAAGAATGAATCCTTCTGGATGTTCAATATAAACTTCTTCTTCTAAATCTCCATTAAGGAAGGCTGATTTTACATCCATTTGATATACTTTGAATTTCCGAAAACTAGAAAGAGAAAGAAACATCCTTATGGCTTCAAGTCTGGCAATAGGTGCAAAAGTTTCTTCAAAATCTATACCTTCTTGTTGAGCATACCCTTTACAAACAAGTCTGGCCTTGTTTCTAATAACTTCTCCATTTTCATTAAGCTTGTTCTTAAATATCCATTTTGTTCCTATAATATTTTTATCATGAGGTCTAGGAACTAATTCCCAAGTATCATTCTTTTCAATTTGCTCAAGTTCTTCATCCATGGCCTTGACCCAACATTCATCTTTGCATGCTTCATGTACATTCTGAGGTTCTGTGGAGGATAGTAATGCGAGATAACTTGAGGTCCCTGTAAGAGTTCTTCTTTTTTGTACTCCAGACCCTTTTTCTCCTAGAATTTGAGATTCTAGATGATTCTTCTGAACATACATGGATGGAGTCTTTTCCCTGTCTGTTGTATCTTCTTCTGATGCTTCATTGGTTTCTTCTTCAATATCATTTTGATTTGATGCGGGAAAGCATTCCCCATATTCCTCATTGTCATGTTCCTCTGTTGATTTCATATGTTTCAAATTCCTGCATGCTTCATCAACTACAACATCAATTCTTTCAACAATTTTCCGAAGTCTTTTATTATAACATTTGTATCCTTTACTTCTGGAAGAATAACCAAGGAGAATGCCTTCATCTGCTCTAGGTTCAAACTTTCCAAGTTTTTCATCAGTCCTTTTGATAAAATGTTTGCTTCCAAAAACTCTAAAGTGTTTTATAGTAGGAGGCTTACCATACCAAAGTTCATGTGGAGTTTGTTTGCTATTTACCCGAACACTTGCTTTGTTGAGAATAGTCACGAAAGCAAATGGAGCTTCACCCCAGGAGGTTGCAAGAGTTCCAGATTCATCTAGCATAGCTTGAGCCATTTGTTGAACTGTTCTATTCATCCTTTCTACCACACCATTTTGCTGAGGATTTCTTGCGGTGGAGAATTTCCTTTTTATTCCATGTTGTTCCCAAAAGTCAAAGAATTCATCTGATATGAATTATACCTCTTGATCAGATCTGAGACATTTGATTTTTTGATCTGATTCATTTTCAACTAAAGCTTTGAAGGCTTTAAACTTTTCAAATGTTTCATCTTTATGTTTTAGAAGACCTATCCATCACATCTTGGAAAAATCATCAATAAACAAAATAAAGTATTCTTCTCCATGAGGTGACTTTTTCCTCTTTGGTCCACATAAATCAGTATGGATGAGTTCAAGAGGCTTACTTGCCGACCCTTCCTTTTCAATGAAGTGAACTCTGGTTTTCTTACTGATTTGACATGGTTTTCATATGGTATTTTCTAGGATGCTGATATCTGGAAGATCACGAACTACCTTGAACTTGCATGCTTTTCTTATTTGAGAAAAGCCTAGATGTCCTAATCTTCTATGCCACAATCAGTTTTCATTTGTTTTTCTTAGATAGCATTGTTGTTGTCCTCCTTTGAGAATGTATAGGTTATTTGGAGTTCTTGTACCTTTGATCACGGTCTTTCCTGTATTAAGTTCACGAACGACACATCCATTTGATTGAAACACCACTTCATTTCCTTGATCACACATTTGACTGACACTAAACAGGTTATGTGTTAAACCATCTACATACATGAAATTTCCAACTTTAAGCTTTTCTTTCAAGAAAACAGAACCTTTACCTTTAATGACAGCTGGAGTGTCATTTCCAAATGAGACATTCTTTTCCTTTTCTAAAGCATTATATGAATGAAGTTTCTCTTTATCACCTGTCATGTGTTTGGAGCATCCACTGTCTATGTACCACTGATTTTCTTGTCCTTCTGCATACATAGCTATACCACATCTTTATGATTGAGATTCCTTCCTTCTCCATATCTTAGGATTTAATGGCATTTGCTTCTTTTGAAATGTTGGCCGAAATTTTCTCTTGCAATTAGCTTCTTCATGACCAAAGTTGTTACAAATCAAGCATTCTCTTTCATTTTCAAGAGGATAAAAGTTATTATAGGAACTTTTCTTGATTCCTGTTGTACTTCTTTGATTTCGTGCTTCTCTAGTCATGATGGTTTTGTAAGAAACACATTGAGCAGCCTTGTGTCCAAAGTTATGACATGAAAAACATTGCCCATTAAAGAAGTTTCTGCGATCATAGAATCTTTTGACATTGTTTACCTGTTGGTTGCGGCTTCTACTAATATTCATCCTTGGAGTAAATTGAGTATGATTTACCTGATGAGTAGTTTTAGGCCTTTGCTGACGATTGACATACTGTTCACTGGTCTTTGTTGCATCAAGATAGCTTCTGGTGGAGGTTGATGACTTCTGTGATTGAGATGATTCTTCAGTATATCCAAGACTTGTCTTTATCAGAGGAGAACGTTGAACTTTGATAATTTCATTTAAAGTTTCTGATCCTTTAGAAAATCTAAGATTGAGAGATTTTGTCTTCTCAAGATCTTTTCTTAGACCCACAATTTCACATTCTAGATTTTCATTGTGTTTTTCTCTTTCAGCAAGTTGGTGTGTCAAAGTATCTATGATCATATTCTTTTCTTCTAAACAGATTTTGAGTTTAGTGATTTCTTCAAGAAAATATTCCTCTTCTAATGCATCCAAAAAATCATCATTTTCATAGGCCATGAGAAGTCTATAATCTTGTTCAGTTTCATCTTCATCACTATTAGATAAACCATCACTATCTTCATGAGTATAGTAACTCCTTCTATTCACAACCCGTTTTCTGTTTCCTTTTGCATATTCCTTGCCTTTTTCATATTTATCTTTATGAGGATATTTGGAAGCATAGTGACCAACTCTACCAAAAGCAAATCATTTGAAAGGTAGCTTACCTCTGAATCTTCCGGAACCCTGTTGAAGCTTCTTGAAAATTTTTACCTCATCATCTTCTTCTTAAATGTGCCTTGATTCATGGTGCTCTTCCTTTTCTTTTCCCTATTCTGATGCTTTAAATGCGGCTTCTCTCATATTTTATGGACCGTCTTTTCTCATTTCAAAGGCAGTTAGGATTCCATGAAGTTGAGTCACAGTAATAGTCTGAAGATCCTATTTTTATTCTATGGCAGACACTTTTGACTCAAATTTAGAAGACAAGGATCTCAAAATTTTCTCAACTAAAGTAACTTCCTTTATCTCTTCACCCAGATTCTTCATACAATTAACAATCTCATATATGCGTAAAAAATAACTAGCAACATCACTATGCATCTTAAGAGTTTCATACCGAATTTTAAGAGTTTGAAGCTTAACACGTTTTACCTAAGAGTCTCCTTCATAGCTCTGAATGATTTTGTCCCATATCTCTTTGGCTGTCTTGAGCTGCATGACTTTCAAAATTTCTGATTCTGAAAGACTTCCCAATAATGTGTTGACTACTTTGGCATTGGTTTCGTATAACTTCTTACCTACAAAGTCTGTAGGAATTGCTGTTGGGAATTGATATCCTCCTTCCACAATTTCCCAAACATCTGCTCCAAGTGATTGTAGATAGGCTCTGGTTCTTATTTTCCAATATACTAAGTTGCTCCCATTGAAGATTGGTGGTTTGATGGATCCCATGCCTTCGTGATTATTCATCTTGAAAGATCTACCTTCAAGTGATCAAGCTTCTTCTGAAGGACTTGCTCCGATACCAATTGTTGGAAATAATACTGAGAGGGGGGTGAATCAGTGTTATCAAATCAATAATTTTATTTCCAAAACTGATTTATATACGCTACTTCTGTGAAGTGAAATAGCGTGTACACACAACTGTGATTAGAGAAACCATCATATACCCAGAGAACTTGTGATTTATACAATTTACCATGTGTTGATATTTAACTAGTGCATCAGTAACTTATTAAACAATGCAATAAAACATAATAAAGCATCACACATAAGCAACACACATGAAAACCAAGATTTAAGGTGGAAACCCAATGTGGGTGAAAACCATCTGCTATTTTCGTCTCTGTCTTCTTTTTAATAATAAGAAAATATTTTTACAATATTGTACTGGTGCAGACTCATAACAGTACGCAAGCACCCACCTATAGAAGGCTACAACCTTCTCTCATTTTCCAGCTTCTACTAGAAGGGAGCTACAACACCCTAGCTCTTGTACTAGCCAATGTGATTACTACTACGTAGGCATCGACCTATAGAAGGCTATGGCCTTCTCTCTTACTCCAGGGACCAAGTTTCATAAATTTTCAGACTGGATGCTCCTGGTACACAAAAATACACATGAAGGCCTCGTTTGATCAAAATTTCATACTGTACCCATCAGAAACATTGAAACTCAAACTGCATCAACCAACAATCAGTTAATCTGAACAATCAGATCACTACCAACAGAACACTGTGTTGAACCCAGGAATTAGCTACAACCTCAAAAATCATGCATCAGAATGTACACGCTACTTTACTGAACTCAACCTGCATGTAAACGCTACTTCCTATAATCAAACCTTCATATACCTTCAAAACTACTGAAACATTAAACTTCAGAATCCAGTGTGTGCCAATCAACAATATATTGAACATTTAATGTGTATTTACAAATATTTACACAGGTAGTAACAGAGATCACCCTTCTTACTTATAGAATCAGTCAATCAGATATCAAACTCCTTATTCATTCAGTTTTACATTCAGATCTAAGAAGACCTCATTGATAGACAATAGTAAAGCAGCAACATTGATCTGATAGATCAGTCATCCTTGAACAACAAGCTTTTCCTTTGTGTACGCTACATGGAAGAGTCGAACCAGTGTGTATACGCACCTTCACCAAAGCGAACCAACGTACAGATCTGCAAATGCTTACTTCATAACTTCGTTGCACTTCCAGACTTCAGATGAACCTAGATCATAATATTTGAATAAAACAGGTGTACATAATCAGATCTAGCCCAACCAATATCAAATCATTCAATAATAAGTCATTTTAAGTCTCATGATCCTGATCCAATACTAAATTCAAGGTGCACAAAATATTTCATATTAAATCACAAACATAGCCCCTGAAACATAAAATATACTTCAGATAGAAGTATTCCTTGGAAGCCCATACACTTTCACGTTTGTTTTTATCTAACACTTCATAAGATATTCATTCCTTGTGCACTTAACCCTTTGATCTTCTCCTCCTTATATACTTAGATCCTTTATCAATAACTCGGACCAAAACCACTTAGGACCAATACCTTGGACCAAATACCTAGGGTCAATACCTTGGGCCAAATACCTCAGACCAAAAACCTTGGTTTTCCAACATGTACGCACTTTTCCTCCTGTGGGAGTGCGTGTATACGTATATGCTCTTTTTGTTCGTTGGACAAGCATGCATACACTGTTTTGACTAAGTGGACTTACATATACTTCTTAAACTTCTTTACATCAACCTTTTCCTTTACCTTATTTATTCTGATCAATGGACCTTAGTTCCATCTTCCTGTTCTTCTATACCACTTCCCTGTTACCTCTAAATATACCTGTTGTACTGTGAGTTGCCTTTTACTAAAACTAAATTGACCTATGAGTGAGTTTCCATCAAGAACAACACTTGTATCATAATGCCAACATGGATGTGGAACAATCTTCACCTTACTTTGAGATCAAATCAGGATGAAGACAAATTTCCCAGGCTAAGAGATGATCTTACTACATTTCTTAGAAAATATCAAGGGGAAATAGGTGGAGATACCTTTGGTATCTTGTACAGTTGTCTACCCAAAGTAATAATAACACTACAAGTTCTAGACTCATGCACATCATGACACTTCCATAAGTATGGTTGGCATAAAATAACATTACAAACTTTAAGGGGAGTAATATTGCACAATACCTCATCCTTGAAGCGCTCGATGCCACAGTGCAAGTGATATTGTTGGCTGACACAAAGATCTTGCCTTTGGCAAAGCCACGTGATGGTGTATGGTTATGGGTGTGTTTTTTTAGCAAGTCCAACTTCTTGATTACCTCTATTGAGATGAGGTTCTTTTTGAATTATGCTATCAACAATGAAATGTAGTGTATCACCCTTCACCTACATCTATGTGTGAAAGAGGCACTCAGCTTCCTCTGGATCTTTAGGCTCAATTTGCTAAAAATTGTGGTGGAAACAATGGCATTGGGTTCTGCATCAATGATATGCTTCCCCTTGTCTATGTATGATTCAAAGTCGGAGCCTACATCTAACTCTAAGGCTTTCAGCTCGTGCACCAATGACTGCCTTGTGTGACATTCATCAATGTTATGAGAGGGGCTCTTGTGGAACTCGCACCACCTTTTTGTGTCTTTCTTTGTCTTCCTATTAACGCTTTTTATTTTCATCTTAGATGGGTTTCTCGGGGAGGACCACCCCATACCTATCCTTTGGTCTACATTTTTGGGATGCCCTTGCCCTACTTCTACTATGGGGGATTATAAAATCCAAAGTATCACTTCTCTTGTTTAAATTTTTACTCGATTTTGACATCATATCGATGTGTCATACCGAGGCGATGTCTAGGGAATCCATTTATGTCTCAATGTATCTTTGCAGAAAACCTTGGTACTTGAGCACCAGATACTGCTTGAAGTATTTGATACCTATATTGGTGTGCAATGTATGAAATATATTTGTGAACTCTCATTGTTTGGTCCCTCTTCTACCATAGTGTGGTCCATCTCATGTACTGTTCTTCATAGCTTCCAATAGGGTAATATTGTTCGTTAATAACATCCTAAATGAGTCCAAAGTAAGTGAAATTGTAAACAATGGGGAATCCTTTGTGGCCTTTTGCTCACAATAAGTATTTGACCAATCCTTGACATGGGGGTTAGTCTTAAGGGGTGCAAAGGTAATATTTTCTCTATCAAAAAAATTGTGGACTGAAAAAAATACCCTTCTAGAAGATTTAACCATTTATTTAGAGTAGCCACATATATCTAGCTTTCAAATATCAGAATATAAAAATTGGCTTGTACCTTGAAGGGAGTAGCACCTGCAAAGTGGCCACTTGATGAAGAAGTGTCACCTATTGGCATCTGTCGAAGGATCTAGGAAAAATTATTCATCATCTCATTCCTTTATTGCATGAGGGCTTCCTCAGGAAACAATTTAACAGAATCTCCTACTCCCTCGTATTTATTTTCTTCCACCATGAGAGGTCGTCGATGTAGAAGAGGATGTTCTTGCAAGGGCTCAAGCGGTTTGAGTCCTAACTGTTGAAGAAAGTGTAACTAGGTTTGGTCTTCATAAATGTAATTTTGATATTTGTATTTATTCAAGAAAATAAATATTATTTTTGTTATATTTATCAATGAGTTTCTTGCTCATTGAAATAGGTCTAGTACATGATAAAGTGTTATAGGTAAGTCAAAGGGCCAAAATAAAGTTTGAAGACCCTTAAGGGAATGTTACACCATGTACATATTTGTATAAGAGTCAAAGAATATCCCTCCAAGCAAAGACAAGTCCTCTCCATGCAACGAAATCATCAAAGGAGCAAAAATGATGAAGGAAACTCAAGTCAACCTATAGTCATCATGTTAGACTCAAGTCAGCCTAAAGGAGGGACAATCCTCTATATATAGAGGTTGTCCACTCCCTCAAATGACAAGAAATCCACCTTTGAAATCAACAAGAAAGGAAGACCGAGAAAAGGGTGAAAAAGGACAAGTATAAAGAGCCTCTAGTGTAGCGAAGAAGGAGAAGTAGTCATCAAAGGTTGGAGGATTTTTTCCAGGGTAAAACATAGTCACACGTGCGAGAAAAGGAGGCATCTATGCGGTCATAACATAAACAATGTAACAATCTCATACTTCTCATTGTTCGGGCTTGAAACTTAGGCCTAAAGGCCTCCCACTAGAGTGAAGAAGATACTCTCTCAATCGAAGAAGAAAGGAACCAAATACTCAAGGAAATCTCCCATGCGTGTGAGAATTTAGGGTTGCACGACAGTCATATCAAGTCTACAAATACACCTTGAAGAAGGAGATCGATTGGTCAAGTGGATGGAAGGGATCATCACAAGTAGAGGGCCTCGCTAAAGATCAAGGATAAGTATCTCTTCTAGAGCAAGTGAAACAACGAATATCAATAGTTGTAAGAAGAATGAAGTGTCAAAAGAAGGAGGACAAAGTGTCAGGGAATGAAGTGTAGGAAGGAGGAAGGAATTAACTTGTGCTTGGAGGATATTATTGTCAAGGGTCTAGGGTTTGGCATTGATCAATAAGAATCTTTAATAAGAGAAACTTACGAAAGGGTTTTCCTATCTAAGAGAGAGAGGTTTTTCCTTGGCAAAGAGACAACATCTTGTGTTCTTATTCTTATGTTTTTGGTAGTAGTTTGATGAAGTAAACACACATGCATTAATAATAAGAAGAAGAAGATTAAGCTAACGAGATAAATTGTAAAATAGCTTCACAAATTGTTATCAAGTCTAGAATAATCCAACTATACCCCATTTCCCTATATTATTTAACATGGTTTCAGAGCTAAGGTGACACATCAACGAAAGGGCATCTCAAGAACACTCATAAGGTGACTCATCTAAGAAGGACATCTCAAGAACATCTACAAGGCTGAAGCACCAATCCAAGAGGTCTCAATCACATCAAGGACAAGAAGTTCTACTATCTATTATTCATCAAGGAAGACTACAAAACAAGAGGATTGATTTACTTCTCAAAGAGAATGAACTTCTAGATCACATCAAAGGGAATATCACTATCCCCGCTAAGGAACAAAATCAAGCCTTAGTCAAGTAAAATAAGGATGAGAAAAGAACTCAAAGGATTCTAATAGAATCTATCAAGGACTCTCCCATTCCTTATTTGAAACATCAAAAGAAATCTATGACAAGCTAATAGACTATTCTCGGTAAGCACAACTAGAGAAGTGATATCTCTACGAAATTATTTGTACAAGATGAAGATATTAAAGGAAGGAATAGCTCCCTACTTCATGAATATATTTGAGATGAGGGATCAACTTCAAGAGCTAGTAGAATTTTGTCTGACAGAGAAATGAAAATTGTAGTACTCAATGCTCTACCTGAGGATTGGGGCAACTTCACATAAAGCATATATGCCAAGAAGGAAGCTACCCCACTAAGTGAACTATGGTCTCTATGCAAGATAGAGGAAACTAGACTAAAATAAAAAGATGATGTGGGATAAAAGGAGCAAGCATTTGCTACCATGGGCAAGAGAAAGGGAAAACTTGGTCCACAAAGATCAATAAATAGAGATGTGTCCAAAGTCAAATGCTTTGGATGCCAAGAATATGGACACTACAAAAGGGATTGTCCTAAACTTAGGAAGGAAAACAACAACAAGAGAAAAAGGGAAGAAGCTAATGTAACTCAAGAAGTAAAATAATAAGACAAGAAGTAGAAAAAGGAAGATCCTTTAGATCTCTATTATGACTAAGTCAACCTCTTTACTTAAAGTCTTGTTTCAAAGTTTTGAGTAGTATAGGAGCATATCAAAATAGAATAGATTGCATGGTTAAATATATCTTCTAGAATATAGGAGCATGGTGTAGATATATCTCAAGATATTCATATAGAATGAGCATACCTATTATAGGACCTCGTCCATAATGAAAGAATAATTGATCATGATTAAAATTCTTAGAAGGCCTCCATCATCAAAGGAAAAAAAAATTTCAGGATAAGGTTCTTCAATATCCTCTAATACTATCTTCAAAAGAAGGTTGATAAATAAGAGCAGATGTCCCATTGGGAGTCCCATTCATGGGATTCAAGAAAGGATGATATGCAAGCAAGAAAAGACGAAGCAGGAAAGTCTACACCAATCAAGAAGAACTATAAAATGAAACCAAGATGATAAAAGTAGAATCAAGATGAGGTATGTGTTGGGGTAAAGTGGTTGCCTATAATTTAATTGTCAACCTGGGGGTTTCGTAAAACTTGCGAAGCGTGTGTGCACTGTATATGCTAGAAATTAACTTCCAATTTATATCAATCTAACTACTAAACCAAATAACGATAAACCAAATTCACCTATTCTAAGTCAACAATCAACTCAAAAGAAATTATAGTATAGTGTTTGGAATTGAAATCTTAATCTATCACACTTGCAGGAATTGAAAAGCACACCACTCTTTCAAAAATGAAATTGCATGAAATGAAATCTAGTCTAAGGGATCATGTGTGCATTATCAAATTAGGATCCTATGAAATGAATAATCAAAACCACATGATATGAAATGAAAGCAAAAACAATAATTCTTAACCTCTATATATGAAAGAAAATAAAAACAATCACTCTTAACCTCTCACACAGGAAAATATATGAAAGAAATAAATCTTAACCTATGAAAGCACATAAAAGCAATCACTCTTAACCTCTCACACAGGAAAAGACATGAAAGAAATAAATCTTAATCTATGAAAGAAAATAAAAACAATCACTCTTAACCTCTCACACGGGAAAAGATATGAAAGAAATAAATCTTAATCTGTGAAAGCAAATAAAAACAATCACTCTTAACCTCTCACACAAGAAAATATATGAAATAAATAAATCTTAATATATGAAAGCAATAAATCTTAATCTATGAAAAACAATAAATCTCACACATTATAGATGGCCAATCCAAAAGCATGAGGGATGGAAAGTTGAGAGGCTCCAAATACAAGCATAACCAAATCAAAGTGAATATCACTCATGAGCATGGTGCCAAATCCAAATTCTATATTCAAAACATGAGCATTTCCCCAACTTTACACATGCCTTTCAAAGGAAAAGGCTCTCCTATTTATACAAAAACATAAGAAGCTACCCTATTTAATGAGAATCCACTAAAATCTCATATAGTTACAACCAAATAGCTCATAATGAGACACATATCCCCTAGGTGTCTCATAGAGTTCTAATCCAAATAAGAAACGATGAGACACCTCATAGAGTTACAATCCAAATAGGACACATATACTTCTTTGACCTTTTATCCAAATCTCCTTTGAAGGGAACTCGAATTTGAGCATTGGAGGCCACATAAGGGTGCCTTAGAAGCTTTCAAATAACCTACACATGTCATGAAACTCAAGCCACATATATAGATACATGAAACCATGTTAATTTCCTAGTTTTTAATCATAAATTCACTTTAAACACATAAAATAAATAACTTTGGTAAATAAGGATCCTAACCCATATATTTATGAAAATGGTGGCTAATGAAAGGTTATATGGTTATGGAGATGTGACATGTGAGTGAAATAATGGCGATAAAAGTGAAAGTGGATGTCATTTTGAAGACATTTTGGAGGCCCAACAGTATGTATGCATCAAAGTTTAAGTCATGTCATCATATGTATTATTGAATCGTGGGGAAATTTCTAGAAGCACAATCAAGAATAAAAGGATCTCTTTCACTAATGATATGCTTGAAGGCATGTACTACAATGTAATAAAGGTCAACATAAAGAAGTTCTTCCATAAGGAGTATAAGGTGGTTGAATAATCGATCCAAGAAGAAGAAAATGAAGAAAGAGATCATGAAGGAGAAAATAAAGAAAGAGTTCAAGCATGTGAAGAACACCGTGGTTACAAATAATCACTATCTGACAAGATCCATTAAAGACATCTCTTGAAAGAAGGCATGAAAAATATGACAAATGAAGAAAAATATCAAAGGACCCTCTACACCTATGAAAGCCTTAGAGATAGTAAGGTGCAGATAACTGATTCAAATCTACAAAGATGTCATGATGAAGAATCCATCTAGAAAAATTACCATTTGATGTTGAAGAAATATCAAGATGAAGTCATGAAGGGCCACTAAATCAAAGTATGGAACAAGAAAGTACAACTAAGAATCCATGTGAAAAGTATTCCAAACCATAGACAAGACGACAAAGGAGTAGCCAGATGACAAGAGGACCTGATATATATCAAGAAGGCCACTTTGCACAAAGGGAGCAATGACATGAAAAATCAGGAAGGAAAGTGATCGATGGTCGGTTCCCTAACAAGAAGAAGTTCAAACAAAGACTTCATGACATCGAAGGAAAGAGGAGATCAAGTAGCCGAAGGGCCCACAAAGAAGAAGTTGTTGAGAATGGACAAGTCCCTATCTAAGAAGGAGTTCTAACAAGTTCCCAACTACAAAAGAGCTTGGGAAAGTTCCTTGTTAAAGGAAACTTGGGCATGTATTCCTCAATCAAGAGGAAGAGATAGACACAACATTTTTGTCTTCACTTAGGAAGAAAGAATGAGAGGATTGGGTAATCATCTGGCATCTGATACTCTTTGCGGATGTGTAGGGCATCCAAGACAAGAGTAGGCAAGAGGACCGATATTCTTTGAGGGCTAGGAAACCAAGGCAAGAATAGTCCTAGAAGGTCATAGTAAGTGAACACTCGGGTGGTTATGTACCTTGAGAGACAATGACTAAGGTGTCTATAATCCATTGGTCTTGCCAACATTGTGCTTTGATCTTATGAGAGATAGAGATGTTAGTTAAGGCCTTGCTATGAACAATGTTGGTTACTATGATTCTATAACAGATGGATTTCCAATCCAGCTTCTCTTATGTGAATTATTCAAGATTGAAAAATAGCTAAACACCTTGTAATGATTTATGAATACCTCCCTAGTTAAGAGGGAGTGTTGAAGAAAGTGTAACTAGGTTCGGTCTTCATAAATGTACTTTTGATATTTGTATTTATTCAAGAAAATAAATATTATTTTCGTTATATTTATCAATGAGTTTCTTGCTCACTGAAATAGGTCTAGAACATGATAAAGTGCTATAGGTAAGTCAAAGAGTCAAAATAAAGTTTGAAGACCGTTAAGGGAATGTTACACCATGTACATATTTGTATAAGAGTCAAAGAATATCCCTCCAAGCAAAGAGAAGTCCTCTCCATGAAATGACATCGTCAAAGGAGAAAAAATGGTGAAGGAAACTCAAGTCACCCTAAAGGAGGGATAATCCTCTATATATAGAGGTTGTCCACTCCCTCAAACGACAAGCAATCCACCTTTGAAATCAGTGAGCAAGGAAGACCAAGAAAAGGGTAAAAATGCATGAGCATAAGGAGCCTCTAGTGCAACAAAGAAGGAGAAGTCATCACTGAAGGTTGGAGGATTGTTTCTAGGGTAAAACATAGTCACACATGTGAGAAAAGGAGGCATCTCTGTGGTCATAACATCAAAAACGTAACAGTCTCATACTTCTCATTGTTTGGGCTTGAAACTTAGCCCTATAAGGCCTCCCACTAGAGTGAAGAATATACTCTCTCAATCAAAGAATAAAGGAACCAAATACTTAAGGAAACCTTCCACATGTGCGAGAATTTAGGGCTACAGGATAGTCATATCAAGTCTACAACTACCCCTTGAATAAGGAGCTCGTTTGGTCAAGAGGACGGAAGGGATCATCACAAGTAAAGGGTCTCACTAAATATAAAGGATTAGTATCTCTTCTAGATCACTTGCAACAAGGACTATCAACAGTTGTAAGAAGAACAAAGTGCTGAAAGAAGGAGGATGAAGTATCAGGGAATGAAGTGCAGGAAGAAGGAAGGACTTGACTTGTGGTTGGAGGATATTCTTGTCAATGGTATAGGGTTTGGCATTGATCAATAAGAAGCTTCAATAAGAGAAACTTACGAAAGGGTTTTCCTCTCTAAGAGAGAGAGGTTTTTCCTTGCCAGAGAGCCAACATCTTGTGTTCTTGTTCTTATGTTTTTGGTAGTAGTTTGATGAAGTAAAGACACATGCATTAATGATAAGAAGAAGAAGATTAAGCTAACAAGATAAATTGTAAAAGAGCTTCACAAATTGTTATCAAGTCTAGAAGAATCATACTATACCCCATTGCCCTAGATTCTTCAACACCAACTCCTTATACACCAACCCCATTAGGGACATGCACAAAAGAACAAATAAAGAGCAGACCCCTATGATATTACTGATATGAAATCAATCGTGAATGATATCAGTTAATAAATGAAGGTATTACACACTCATGTGCTGGGGTGTGCCTATGTTATTTTAAGCAACGGATCGATAAGATTGTGAAATACATAGGCACTTGAAACAGTAAGAGAGAGATACAGTAAGCAAATACAAAACACAACAAATTTAATAAGGAGTTCACCCAATCCTCCTGGGCTACGTCTCCTAGTCCAATCCTTAGTGGTGGCCTTTTCTATTGTGTCTTAAAGCGGAGATTTTACAATAAGGAGCTCAATTTGAGTCTCACTTAATAGAGATAGATCAGTAGGATTGTACTTGGATCCCCCAAGTCTCTGGAGTACACAGACTCCCCTTACTAAATCTTGACCTCGATTGGTCTTAGTGGTATGAGTCCAACCTGGTACTCAATACCTGACAGGTCTACACAGAGGAGTTGCTTGAACCTCTCAAGCCTTTTTTGGAGTTCACAGACTCTCGGACTCTCTTTGTTCTGTCTGCTTGATGCTGCCTTTGCTTTGCAGGTTAGCTTGGCTTCTTTGTTCTCTGCAATTCACTTCTTTCTCTCTACTTTTGTTCCTCCTTC
Source organism: Pinus tabuliformis (assembly GCA_031772625.1). Lineage (NCBI taxonomy): Eukaryota > Viridiplantae > Streptophyta > Pinopsida > Pinales > Pinaceae > Pinus > Pinus tabuliformis. Next base: position 771,299,238 of record CM062811.1, on the reverse strand, counting down.
TCCTCTTCTCCTGCTTTCTCTATCTGTTCGTGGCTTAAAGCAAATCTTCTCTCTGACTGTTCATTTCTGCTTCCTGGCTCTCTGGATTGCCTGCCTCTATCCGCTAGAATTCCCCTGCTCTGCATTATCATCACTGTGTAACGCTTCACAAAGAGGTGGCCACCTGTTTCCTCATGAACTGAGTGTCAGTTCTCTTTGAACGGTCGTTATTTCCGTTACTCCAAGATTGCCCACGAAACTATTCCTCTGCCAAGTCATCGGTCATGTCGAACTTCAAATCTCATGTACCTCAATCTATTTCCCTGTCAAATCCGGTCTTCCATCGGGTTGATTTTTTGCCATTGATCTTGAGCCTCCAGATCCTACGGTCTCCATCTATATCACGTGGGTAAGTTGCTCGATCGTTACTCATGCGATGTAAACAATTTTCTCTCACATCCACTGGACGTGTGTCACTCGATGTGTGGCATCAAGCTGAACTCAGCCAAACCTGCTTACCGCTCGAAGTGCAAGCGATATCCTGCCGGTTTTGCGCGTGGGGCCCGCCTTCTGGCGATTTCCACATGGTTTCCTGTTTTCCTTGTGACCAAGCGCTCGAGGATTTCCTTCACTCATAGTTTTTCCCCATGATACAAAATTAGTGCTAATCGCATATCAGAAACTGCCTCTGTTTTCGTATTTGGGCTTCCGATTGGCAATTTGCATCCATGCGCGGTCTCTATGGGCCAATGGTCAACGCCCTTTGACCAAGGATCCTCGTTTTTCTGTGCTAGCCACAAATTACCATTGTCCAGAGGTCATTTATGATAAGCTCGTCATTCATAAGATTTTTAAGCCTTACATAATTTGAAACAATCATGGAAATGTTTTAAGGATCCATTTCGGATCACGACCTTCCCATTGAAAAAGCTTTTGGACTGCTTGGCTTTGAACCCTTGAGTCCAATCTTGAGGTACTTAACATCTCCCCTGCACGTCGTCCTCAGCTTCCTGTCCAAAACTGTGTCTTCTTGCAATTCATTGAGATATTCAGGTAACAAATCATCAATAGAAGGCAATTGACTCTGCTCTTCGGGATCTTCAATTAATGAAGGTTCAGATTGTCTCAAGCTGTCTACATTAATGACTAAGTAGATGTGCATGTAAGCTGGTAAATCAAGGCTAAAAGCATTCTCACCAATTTTCTCAAGTATCCTGAAAGGTCCATACCTTATTGGCTTTAGCTTTTTACCTTCACCTTGCATTCTGTCTTTGCTGATATACAGCCAGACTTGATCACCAACTTGGAAACTATGCTCCATTCGATGCTTGTCATGCCTTGCCTTGTATTTGGCTTGGCTTTTTTCCAGCTATTCCTGTACTGCTTGGTGAATCTCTTGGATTTGTTCAATGAAATTGGTTGCCTTGTCCACATCACTGTGTTCATCAACTGCTATGTCTTTACCAATGACAAAATCCAAGGGAGACCTTGGTGTGAAACCAAAGCATGTCTCGAAAGGAGATCTTTGTGTAGAAGAATGTTTTGCTTAGTTGTAAGCATGCTGCACATAACACAAATGTGCATCCCAGAGTTTGGGATGCTTGCTGCAATAGCCTCTGAGCAACTGGACCATTGTCTTGTTGACTACCTCTGTCTAGCCATCTGTCTGTGGACGAAAGGTTATGCTTTTTTTTTTTTTCAGTTTGGTGTCCATCAATTCCCACAGACTTGATCAAAACTTCCCAACAAATCGAGTGTCTCGATCAGATACAATGAAAGTGGGTAATCCAAAATGAATCCATACATGCTGAAAGAACAACTTTGCTGTTTGTTCAGCTGTAATCTGTTTATTACAAGGTATCAAAATACACATTTTGTTGAACCTATCCACAACAACATATAAATAGTCATGACCTTTCCTAGATTTAGGCAGTCCTCCAACAAAGTCCATGGAAACACTTTCCCAAGGATGAGAAGGAACTAGCAGTGGAGTGTACAAGCTTAGTTTTCTATTGTTGGGCTTGCTTTTAGCACACATGGTACACCCTCTTACATATCTAGAATGAGACAATCTAGAAACTGTCTCATTCATTTTTTGCCAATAACAAAATCTTTGCAGCTGTGCAACCATTTTACTTACACCAAAGTGACCTGATATTAGAGAAGTGTGTGCTTCCCGAATTATATTTACTCTTTCAGTTTGTGGAATGCATAACTTCCCAAAATGATGCAAGAGTTGGTCCTTAATGTGATAATCCAATTCTTCTACTTGTTTGCCCCGACTTAAAGTTGCATATACATCTCTAAAATCTATATCTTGAGCATATTGTTCAATGTAGCTCTCATGCAGCACTGAATTATGCTTAAGTATAGTGGATGCATTTATAATAGGTCTAGATAACATATCTGCAACTTTATTGTGTATGCGATTTTTATATTTGATGACTAAATGAAATTGTTGTAGAAAACCCATCCATCTATAGTGTCTTGATTGCTGCAACTTAGTTTGGGAGTGTAGATATTGAAGTGGTTGATGATCAGTATGTATAACTGTCTCTTTGCCCATTAAGTAATGCTTCCACTTTTTCACACTCTGTACTAATGCATACAATTATTTATCATATGTGGGATAGTTAACTACTGCAGAATTAAATGTCTTAGAATGATAACATATGGGTTTACCATGTTGTATCAACACTGCTCCCATGGCATAGTCACTAGCATCCGTTTGGATCTCAAATGGTTTTTGAAGATTAGGCAGTGTTAGTACTGGTGTTGTACTAATCTTTTCTTTCAAGGTGTTGAAGGCTTTCTGTTGTTTGCCTCCCCACTGAAACACCTTGTTCAATCCTGTTAAAGCATGTAAGGGAGCTACAATTAAGGAAAAGTTAGAAATGAACTTTCTCCAATATTGTGCTGCTTCTAAGAAGCTTCTAACTTCTGTAGTAGATTTGGGTTTAGGCCAGTTTACAATGACTGCCACCTTAGAGGGATCTATCTTCAATTCACCACCCCCTACTATATGTCCCAAATAATTCAAAGATGTTTTGCCAAATTCACATTTTGAGAGTTTAACATAAAGTTTTTCTCTTTTTAAAACATCTAGTGTCTGCTTAACATGCTTTAAATGTTCTTCCCACGTTTTTCTAAATATAAGAATGTCATCCAGATATACAATAAAAAAATCATCAAGAAAACATCTGAGTACATCATTCATTATTCTCATGAAAGTAGCAGGAGCATTAGTTAAGCCAAAAGGCATAACCAACCACTCATATAATCCCTGATTTGTTTTGAAAGTAGTCTTCCATGCATCTTGTTCTACAACTCTAACCTGATGATATCCACTATGCAAGTCTAACTTAGAAAAATAAAAAGCTTCCTTTATTTGATCTAATAGATCATCTATGCAAGGAAGGGGGTAATGGTTTTTGATTGTTATCTTATTCAGTGCTCGGTAATCAATGCACATTCTCCACGAGCCATCTTTCTTTTTCACCAAAACGATTGGAGACCCACATGGTGAAGTGCTAGGTCTGATGAACCCCTTCTCGAGCAACTCATGCACCTGCTTCTTGATTTCTGAATTCTCTAAAGCAGACAACCTGTACATTCCAATGTTAGGCAATGGAGCATCTTGTTGCAAATTAATATCATGCACTATTTCCTTTTTGGGTGGCAAACCTTTAGGTTCTTGAAACAAGATATCATATTCTGAAACAATTTTTTCTAAATCAGCTTGCTGCTTAGCATCACAACCCTCAAATACATTGGTTTTATCATGTTTCTTTTCCTTTACAACCATCAGTAAAAAATTGTTTGCATGAATTTACGATTCATTTCATCTACCCTGAGTTTATGAGCGTATAATTATTCTTGAGCTTATGAGCTCTTACAAAGTATTCGATTCCATCTTTAACGAGTAGATACTTGTTCTCAACTCTATAGAAAATAGCTTTTCTATCATACAACTAAGGACTTCCTAAAACAATTCCACATATATCCAGAGGAACTATATCTAACTTAACCTCATCTACAAATGCTAACCTAAAAGAAAAATTAAGTTTACATTGTCTAGTCACTTGTTGTGCTTTATCACTTAACCAACATAATGGGTATGGTTTCTTGTGAGGTGTAGTCAGTAATCCCAACTTCTTCACAATTTATTCAGAAATTAAATTTACTTGTGAGCCACTATCAAACAAAGTATCAATCTTTTGATGCTTGGAAATAACTCGAATATGGAAAATCTCATGTCTTTTTCTCTCATTTTCTTCATCATTAATAGATTGTGCAGAATTACTAGTAGATGCTTCAGAATTTTTACCTTTTATACCTGTGGTTGCAATGGTTGTTTCATCTCCTGAGTCCAACCCCAAATCCTTCTAAATAGCTGCAACAATCTTCTTCTTCTTGCCATCGAACTTCTTAGGTCTCAGCTCTGGATGCAGAATCCAACAGTGCTCATCATCATGCCCATCCTTCTTATAGTGAGTGCATGAAGACTTGCTTTTCTGTGCAGTGTTGGCCTTCCTCTCTTTCCATTTCTGTTTTCTTTTCTCCTTATTCTTGCTTGCAATGGGCTTGGATGATCCCCCAACTTCCGGGTTCCCATTCTTTCCTCTAGCTTCTAGATGCGTAGCTTGAACAAATACTTCATCTATACTAGTGGGATTAAACATGATGATAGCTATGTAGACCACCTATGTACTTCAACAGAGTCTTAGGTGAGTCTAATAAAATTCTAGAATCAAAGATCTTTTCCTAAATTCTTGGGTGTAACCTTGTACACTTTGCCCTTTCAATTGGCGAAGAGTTTGCCAGCTCATCATGGCTTGCTACATGTAAGTTAATGGATAGAACTACTTTTTGATAGCAGAAACAAATTCACTCCAAACAGAAATAATCTTACCATGTTTCTTCATGTCAGCTTGTGTCCTGCCTTCCCACCATACCAGGGCAGTGCCTCCAAGGCGTAGGATGGCTAGCTGAATCTTACTCTTGTCTGAGTTGATACTCTGCACTCTGCAATAAACATCAATTTGTCTGATCCAATTATCTAGCTTCTTTGCATTCAACTCTCCATAATATTGGTAAATCAAATTTAACATATAATTTAATCAAGGATGTCTTCTTTTTCTGTTTAGGGCTATTAGGAGGTGTGAGAAAGTTTTCTTCTTTCCCTTTGCCTTTTGAGTGGTCATGGAGGAGAGACTCTTCTTCTCCTTTTTCTTGTTTGGAGCCTGATGAATCTTCATCTTTATGTTTCCTTAAGTCCCTATACATTTCCTCTACCATCGACCTCATGGCCAGGAAACTATCTATAAATTGAGGGTCTGGTCCCAAGGGACTTTCTTTTGACATTTTCTTCTGAGGATAGACTCTTCCAATTTCCGGGTTAGTTTCGACCAACTCTCCTTCTCCTAATTTAAGCTTTGATCTAGTTAGCATCCAACAACAAATCTAGCACAAGCTTGTCTAAGCTTAACAACCTAGGAGCTCTGATACCACTTGATCTGAAATCAATCATGAATGATCTCATTTAATTAATGAAGGTATTACAGACTCATGTGCTGTGGTGTGCCTATGTTCTTTTAAGCAATGGATTGATAAGATTGCGAAATACACAGGCACTTGAAACAGTAAGAGAGAGACACAGTAAGCAAATACAAAACACAACAAATTTAATAAGGAGTTCACCAAATCTTCCTGGGCTATGTCTCCTGGTCTAGCCTTCAGTGGTGGCCTTTTCTATTGTGTCTTAAAGCAGAGATTTTACAATAAGGAGCTCAATTTGAGTCTCACTTAATAGAGAATGATCAGTAGGATTGTACTTGGATCCCCCAAGTCTCTAGAGTACACAGACTCCCCTTACTGAATCTCGACCTCGACTGGTCTCTGTGGTATGAGTCCAATTTGGTACTCAATACCTGACAGGTCTACACAGAGGAGTTGCTTGAACCTCTCAAGCCTTATCTGGAGTTCATAGACTCTTGGACTCTCTCTGTTCTGTCTGCTTGATGCTACCTTTGCTCTGCAGGTCAGCTTGGCTTCTCCGTTCTCTGTAATTCACTTCTTTCTCTCTACTTCTGTTCCTCCTTCTCCTCTTCTCCTACTTTCTCTATCTATTTGTGGCTTAAAGCAAATCTTCTCTCTGATTGTTTGTTTTTGCTTCCCAGCTCTCTAGATCGCCCAAATTTGTTTGATGGAATTCCCCTACTCTGCGTCATCATCGCTATGTAATGCTTCAAGAAGAGGTGGCCACCTATTTCCTCATGAACTGAGTGTCAGTTCTCTTTGAACGGTCGCTATTTCTGTTACTCCAATATTTCCTACGAAACTGTTCCTCTTCTAACTCATCAGTCATGTCGGACCTCAAATCTCATGTACCTCAATCTATTTCCCTGTCAAATCCAGTCTTCTTCCATCAGGTTGATTTTCGGTCATTGATCTGGAGCCTCCAAATCCTATGGTCTTCGTCTATATTGCGCAAGTAAGTTGTTCGACCGTTACTCATGCGATGTAAGTGGTTTTCTCTTACATCCGCTGGACGCATGTCACCCGGTGTGTGGCATCACGCTGAACTCGGCCAAACTCGCTTACCGCTTAAAGTGTACGCGATATCCTGCCGGTTTTGGGCGCGGGGCCCACCTTTTGATGGTTTCTGCATGGTTTCTTGTTTTCCTCATGACCGACCGCTCGGGGCTTTCCTTCACTGAGAGTTTTGCCCTGCGATATGCAATTAGCGCTTTGCGTCCACTAATCGCATATCAGAAACTGCCTCTGTTTTCGGATCTGGACTTTTGATTGGAAATTTGCGTCCATGCACGATCTCCATGGGCCAATGGTCAGTGCGCTTTGACCAAGGGTCTTCGTTGTTTTGTGCTGGCCACAAATTACCATTGTCCAGAGGTCATTTCTGATAAGCTCGTCATTCATAAGATTTTGAAGCCTAATATAATTTGAAACAGTCATGGAAATGTTTTAAGGATCCAATTCGGATCAATTACTAATCCAAGTTTCTGAAGGGAATGAAATGAAATACACATTTATAACTAAAACACATAGATATAGTGAAATTTGACTTCTACTAATAAATGGAAAGTGTTGAAATTATAAAAATGTAAAATGAAAATAAGCTAGTTCAAATGGTGGTAGCTTATCTCTAAGAAGAGATTTGATAGCTACACACCTTAGCCGGAGTGAGTTACAATGAGTTTGAAAGGACCTTGTTAACATTAGAAACAACGAGGAAACCGTAAACATCCAAAAACATAACCCTAAGTGATGAAACTCAAAAAAGGCTTATGGGCCCCATTGGGTTATTTGGTACATCAACTTCTCAGGGTCATAACTTTTGCATACAATATCTGTTTGGTGTGCTTGGTAGCCTGTTGGAAAGGTCTAGCCAAGAATTACACATTTAATAATAACCCAAGTTATACCTATTGATATCGCCTAGGTCCTTGCCACATAAACAAAAACATCATTTAGGGCCTCAAAAAAACCCTGAAAGTTTCAGAACCAAAAATGTATAGAAAAGTTTCCAAGATGGAGAATTATGCTTTGGGCTAGTGGAGAAGGTAGATGGCCAACAATATCCACCTAGATCAATTATTTCTAATGAATTGAAAGATAAGAGGGCTTACAATGGGATATTCTTATTATCTTTCTAATTCCATTTCAATTGAAACCCACAAGCCATTACTAATTTCTTTGGGCTGGTTTTTTAGAGCTAACAATGGAGTCACGGGTAACAAAGGAAATGGAAGTAAATCATTGAAGTTAATTAAATATGGAAAATAAATAACATTCCATTTGTTTCATCCACAATATTCACAATATATAAATTCAATTGATAATTCAAGAAGATAAGGTGTCCAAACTCTCATTAAGTGATACTTAAATTGGGATATACATTAATATAGTTGTTGGGTTATATGGACATAAACTATTTGATGGATTTAATGTTATGGAAGGATACATTGTACTAATGAATATATAAGAATAAACAATAATTAAGATCATTTTAGTTTTTAAATATGAAAGGTAGATAGTGAGTGTGAATTTTGAATTTTGATTAATGTTCACATTCATTTTTATCATCTTCATTTTCTTATAAGTTTGGCTAGTGAGACATGTCCAAGGGGATTGAACTTTTGATCACTTAGATACATAAGGGCTTGCCAACATGATTTTTGCCAGTTATGCTACCACCCGTACACAATTTCTATCATCTTCATTTAAATATGATAACAAATGAGTATTTTTTTTCTTTCCATGTTACTCTTCTGGGGAAAAATTTTGAGTCCTTCCTGTCATTTCAATGATGGTACCTAGGATAGACCCTAAATCCTAGAATTCTCAAGGAACAAGGCAAATAAACAACATGTCTCAAAGTTGTTACATCATTATACTCATTATAATCTCAACATGTTAATTGAGAGAATTAAACCTAGATGAGGAGGATAACGACATTCCTCCCAACCACCCAAGGTAACCCCAATTATACCTATTTACAAATTACACATAAATGATTAAAAATGAAATTTTATTTTGAATTTTAGAATATTTATTATATTTATGAAGTTGAATTAATATAAAGGTGTTTTCTCTAATGAAAAACAAAAATTATTATGCATTATTTGAACTCATAAAAATTATTAGAATTATTTTAAATTAACCAATTGTATATAGATTCCCCCCAATGGTGTGAGAAGGTATAATATAATGGAGGTGTGGCTATCTTCGATTCATGCAATGAATCGAGGAGATGTGTCATGCCTTTTCCCATCCATATGCATTGTACAAACCACCTCTCAACTATAATAGTTGTTATGAATTCATGCACATTTTTTGAATGAAACATTTATTTCACCTCATTGTCACGACCTCATATTTGCATGTTCTTAGATTGTACAAGATATATTCCCACTTCTATTCATGATGGATGTTCCATTCTTCTTCACTCCTTCATTATGTAGTATGAACATTCCAACAATCTTGTATTCCTTCACTAACTTTGCTATAGAGGAAAACAATTGTTTCCTTTTGGTTTTTGGCCTAGTTTCTTGACTACAATCATGTATTTTGGAGGGGCATAGTATCAAGAAAAAAAATTCTTCCCTTCCATTTCCCTCTCTGATTCTTTACATTCATGGTTCTTGCCTTTTTACTTATCTTTCTTTGTCTTTATTCCTACCCTTGGTCACCACCATGACAAGGAATAGGGATCAATGTCACAGGGGTAGTAGTAGTCATGATGCTTAGTGTGGTTTGTGGGTTAATTTCAGAGTTGAATCCTTAGAGCAAACATTTCATGAGTAGACTTACTAGGACATTCAACATGATATTTGAAAGGTTGAGGAGGAAATTTTCCAAGAATGTGACTGTCATTGTAACAAAAATATTTTTGCACACATTGTTGCATGGGTCCCTAACACTGACTATTCTCGAGGGTGCCAAAACCAATACCTCCACACCATTAAATTATATTGGAAGATGTAATATATGTTGGGAAACATTCTTCTTGAGATAAATGATGGAAATGATGAAACTCTTCTTATGTTGTAAAACATGCAAATACAACTCAAGGATCTGGGCCACCATCTAGAGAGTCGAAGCCAATCTCACCCTATGAATAGTTCCAATAGTTGTTGGTCAAGATGAACCCACTCTTATAGAGGTGGATCCATTAGAATCCTACTAATTTTATAAATGCATATTAATCCTTTGGCTCGTTTGTCTTTTAGTTTAAGTATATTCTCTACCTTAGGAAAGTATAGGCATCTTAGAATTCTCACTGTTTTCTAGTTATGGTTTTTGTTATATAACCACATTTTGTTTTATTTTGAATTTAAACTCTCTAAAGAAAACAATCCTAATGCAACGCCAATGGTCTGTTTTCCCAAGTGGTAGACTAAAGACTTGCACTAGTTCCTTGAACATGTACTTTGTTGAATGGTAAGTAAAGTTAGCTTAAAAAAATTAATGATTTAGAAATTATTACAATAATTAGCATAGATTATGAGATTAATTTCATTAATATAATTTACCATAATCTATTTCAATTATTTTATTATTAATAGTGATTTTAATTACATAAGAGGCCACCCTACTCGGCTCATTATGAGAACCATTTGTTTAAATGAGGGTGGTAGGTTTCCCTCCTAGTGGTAGCTTGCATGGGATCTCATAGGTTTCATATGAGGAAACATGAAGAATAACCCATGGGAGATTGTACAGCACTTGAATCTCATTGTGTGGAATTCAAGTGAAGGATGATCTATCTGAAGTTTGTTTGTCTTGCAGGGAAATTTCAAAGGCAATTATGGAACTATATGGAGGAAGGTCTCAATATCATGACACTAAATGGAGGTTGCATATCTAAACACCTTGCTCAACATATCTTGGATGAATATCATCCACCATCCATGGGACTTTCTTAGGACCTTTTATGGAGTTTCTCTTCTTGGAAAGAAAACAACAACTCAAACATAAAGTCAAGGTTTGTAGACTTGTGCAAGATTTGATACATGGAGGGCTCACGATGATTAATAGTTGAAAACACTTTTGTAGTTGAAACATTACCTCCAACACAATAAGAAGAAGTCTCTAGAATCTAATATTCGATCTCTTAATCGTTGCAATTTGGGATTGTGCTTCATATCTAAATTTCTTTCTTGGAGTTTTAAATTTAGGATTCGATATTGCTAGTTTCTAGTTATATTTCCCTTCTCTACGGTTGTTAATTTTCGGTGGTATGTTCATTTTGGCCTGGTGACTTCTAGGCCTTTCTCTTATTCTCATCATTACTACATTTCTACCCTCCCTCCCCTGGTTATCCTTGAGCCAGCCTTGTTCCACCTCTTTGATTTTGATACTCCCTCTTGTTGATTCTCTCAAATTTTACCCATTTTAATATTTGTTTTCCTACTTGGCCTTTACAGTGTCCTTCTCCCCTCTTAGTCACATAGGATTTTATTCCCTTGTTACCCTCCTAATCTAAGCTATAACTTGGCCAGGCGTTGACTCTATGTTCCAATGCAAAGTGGAAGGAAAGGACGATTGAGTCATTCCCGTACCTCTAACCACAATCCTCCTTCCCATCAAACTCCAGCCCAAGAAACAATGCAGAATAAATGGAATTCTACGGGGATATCACCCTTGCAATAGTCCAAATGGTTATTTCTAATTTGATATACTATGCATTTCTCATAAATATTCAAGCATGTTCTTACAAAGATTTTTATTTATGAATGAAGGGATTTATACTACAACATTTTCAAAAAGGTAAACCATATTACCATGTGATCACTTATAAGATTATTCAAATGAACATTCATAATCATTTAGGACATGAAATAAATGAACTATCCATTAAGTATTAACATATAAATTGAATGTATGCCATCAATTAAGAGCTAAATGTATCTTATCAACATAAGGTCAAAATCAAGGGGCATACATCATACATATTTCACATAGTTGCATTTAAAGGCCATACTTGATGTATTTTGATTGTTAAATTATAGCCAATGGGAGACCCTTTTTTTTTTCCTAGTGGTTCACGGACACTCGCGGTCACTCGGTGGCCACTATGTCCATGGAATATTTGAGCTTTATCAAGGGTATCAAGCCCCGCGGCCAATAGCTAGGCCTAACCCCAAGGGCTTTGAGGAGAATTGACCTTGTAACCTCTCGAATAGTGAGGCACTTATTTGACCAGTTGAGCTAACCCTTGGGGCTTGCCAATGGGAGACCTTATCTAGATTTAAATAAGAATAAACCATAAGACAAATCAATGTAATGAAACCAAATGTAAAATGGAGAGATGAAATAAAATGATAACCATAATGTGTATAATAACATTTAAATAATAAAACATGTGATTGTGGTTAATAACTACAACTGGAGGAACACTTGAATTTGATGTAAGTGAGTTTAGAGAGGTTATTTTATCATGTTATGTTAGATACCCCCTAGAGTTATTGTATGCAATATAAGAACCTCATTGTCGCTAGAATCCTTCATTTTTTATGTTCTATCTCTAGGGTTAACAAAGACAGTTTTAAGTATTGTAGTCTTTGGTGGGTTAAGTAACAAATAAGAATAAGGTAGTTAATGAATGGTTTAAAGTGTGCTAAGGAGAATAAATGTCAACCGTATGATGTAGACAAATGGGTCAACCTAAACTTAATTAAGATTTTTTATATGAAAAACATAGAAATTGATCCTAGAGTGGCTTCCCCATTAAGATTTCTTCATATAAATGAATGTTAATGAAGATTTTTTGAATACTAGGTGGGAAACATGAGTTTCTATCAAATTCTTTAAATAAACATATTACAACAATTCCATATGCCTTGGTGCAAGTACATTCTTGTAAATCAAAGTTAATATGATGACATTAACCCCATTCACAAGAGAGAATGTGATTAAGTTAATATACAAGATAAATACAACAACAATTATATTGTCTTTTATTAAATCACAAAGGGCTTAAAAACCTATAGAACTTATTACATCATACAACAAAGCCAAAGCTAGCTACTCTACAATACCCTTTCTACAATGTACATGCGACTAGTAAGAGTATCTCACACTAGTTACAACATCCAAAGGCATAATCCCATCTTCATTCCTGGAATTATAACTTATTTCTTATCTCGGGAATGTGAAAAGCTACAAGAAATTTGTCCATTCCAACTTCTTAAATGCTATATGACTACAATTGGCCTAGTCACAAAGAGTGTAAATGGTTTTCTCTCATGACAAATTGCTCCATGGGTGATTGTTGAGATGTTCAATTTTAATGATGGTCATGGTTTATTTTTTAACATGGATAGAGAGACTATAGGTCCCTATATAAGTTATTATGAGGTTCATTGGTCTGTTTTGTTCCAAAACCCCTCATGAGTTCTACAATGGATGTGATTTCGGTGCATATCCATCGTCTTCATCACCATCATATAACTTTTGTGAAATGGGGTGTGAGCCACACCCTTGAGTAGTTAATTGTTTTTATTTATCTTCCAACCCCATATCATTTACTCATGCTAGTGATGTGTAATGAAAGAGGTGGAAGGATATACTGTCTTCCTTTATTGTGTCCTTAATCCAAGATCCAACTTGTTTTTAACTTTTCCCTCCAACATCAACTTGTCTTCCTTTGTTGTGTCCTCAATCCAAGATCCAACTTGTGTTGAGCTTTGCATCAACTTGTCTCTCCGTTAATGATGCAAAGAGAACTCCAAATATTTAATTAGTAGCTAACACATTGGCTTCCACATTCAATAGATACTCTTCCCTCTATATATATTATTTATTTAAATTAATAATTTATGAATAATAATAACTTAAAATTTTAAATTTAAATGAAATTTTCAGAATAATAATTTTTTTTTTCACATAATCGGTTGCTATTTGTATTCCAAAAAAAGATTGGGAGACTGAGCTCCTGTGCTACAAAGTTTTAAGCCCGAAGGCGAAGTTGGGATATAATTGGGAAGACAAAATTTCCCTTTGCTTCTGTCATTTCTGACTTTTGGAAAACAAGAGAAAGTAAAAATTCTAACAAACTAAGACAGAAGTAGGCAGTATCTGCAACACATCTTTAATCTATGCTGACATCGCTGATCTGGCGAGCTATTGAATCTTTTGGTTTGCTGTCGACTTCAGCATTCCTGAGACTTGAAGAGCTGGTGCTGGGTGCATTCCTTTTCTCCATCATATATTTCAGGATTTCAATTGATTCCTGGAAATGGCTGCATTTGTTGGTTAGATCATTAAACTGTGTCTAGAGCGAGGAGACTCTGTGTAGAAATAGATTGACATCTGCTTCGTATTTCTCGCTGGTCAGTTTAGCATGAGAATCTATTTTGGCGTCCAGTAGTCATTGATGTGAATGGATTTGTTCCAGTTCCGCCTGTAAGTCAGCACAGTGCAGGCAGTCTTTGGATCTTGCCATTTCGTCGGTGATGGGAGCTATCTTAGTGCTCTGTGTGGAGAGAGAAAGACCTGGAACATTTAAGGAGTTCCATCTAGTCAATGGAGATAAAGCAGAAGATGGACTAAAAAGGATATCAAACAGTTGAACAAAAGAACTGAGGGGATAACCTTCCTGAGGTGAAGAAAGGGAGAAAAAAGGAAGGCGCCGCAGAGAAGGGATGAGGACAGAGCACAGGTCAGCAAATGGAGGGGAATGCAGGTGAGGAGGAAGCAGAGAGCATCTGTGAGCTAGGAAGGTAGTGGAGACTAAGGTCCTAGCCAAGCCGAGAAATGGGGAATAGGAGCAAAGGATCGCATAAAAGACAAGGGAATAGAACAGAGCACTGGAATGCGGAGGAATGCTTGAATTTAAAGGAGGAGGACCACGAAAGAGGAGGCGCGGAGTCACGAGAGAGGGTAGGAGGGAGTCATGAGAGTTAAGATATCGAGACCATCGGGGCAGAGCAGAAGGGGCGATGATGGGAGATACAAATATCTGTCAGTGAATCCAAAGTAGATGCTGCGGAAGACAGATTCATATGAATTACCATGAATCATGATGAGGGAGAGGATTATGGGAGATGATGATGGGATTCTGTATTATTGTAAAGAAGATTGCCTTTAGGTTTGCCACAAGTCCTGTTGGCACGAATGTCAGCTTCTTTGTTGAGTGAACGGAACACATGGAAAAATATAAATTCTATGTTTTGACGGGTTATAGCTTGACACCTGTTAATCGTTTGCTAGAGGATAATATTGGATGCCTTTCGATTGCAAACCATGAGACTGATGATTGTGGAAGAATCTCCAAAGATCAGTGCTTTTATAATTCCAAATTTTTGGAGTTGGTTTACACCTTGGTAGAGGGCAGGAGCTTCTACCCTATTGGTGGATAAGGAGCCCAATCCCCATTCGTAAGTGGCTATAATGCTACCACTGGGGTTGTAGATGACACTGCCTACACCTGCTGCTCCTGGGTTGGATTTAGAAGCTCCATCGAAGAAGAGGTAGTGGAGATTGCTGCCTCGGAGCTAGCTTGCAAATTCTTCTTCTTTGTTTCTTATTTTCCAACTATGATTGGGGATGCTGGACTGGATGCTGGAATTACTTACAATCTGATTGCTATTATCCAACAAATAGCCAATAAAATCCCTTTCCTCAACACAGAGGCCAGCGCCATCAATTTTCTTCAGATTTTTGGCAGATATGGTTTCTAATGTTAAACCTTTTGCCTTGCTGCAGAGGTTCCTTATGATGGTTTCCTTGTTCTGGAAGATCATACGGTTCCTGGCCAGCCAAATTTTCCACAGAAGGCTATAGGGGAGGACATCCCAAACTGGCTTGGCTATATTGTTCTTCTTATACTGCCATGGGTAACTCTTCTTCCATAGACTCAGAACCTCGCCAATTGAGTTTTGGGAATTCCATGGAAGATGGTCATTGGGAAATATTCCTTTCCAGTAAGAAATTGCAAAAGGGCACGTGATAAAGATATGCTAGATGGTTTCTTCTGCCTCTTTATAATTTGGGCATCTCGAAGGTCCTGCTATACCTCTCTTTTGCAGATTATCAACAGTGAGAATTTTCCCTTTCAAGAGGGTCCAGATGAAGAATTTGATTTTGGGGATGGCCTCAGATTTCCAGACAAGTTTCCAATGAGTCCAAGCAAGAGCAAGATATTCTTTGTTACATAAGTATTGGTGGCCAACTTGAATTGTATAGTTGGAGCCTATAGGATCCCACTGAAAACTATCGATGTCATTTTTAATTATGGGGGTGATACTATGGAGATGAGCTTGAAGGATGTCAAAGCTCTCCTTAAGATTTGAGGGTATGGGTGGAAAAGTCCATCCCATCCATATCTGTGAGTGGGTGTCCCATTACGAGATTTGGTCCAGATACTGAATTCCTTTATTGTAAAGAAAGGGAAGGATTTTGTACATTCTTGGTTGATTGATGATAGATTGATTCCCCATAATTTGTCTGCACCAATTTTGATACTGCTGCCTCCCTTGGGGACTTTAGAGGTGTTTTGGGCCAAAAAGGGGATACTTTTTTTGCATAGTTTCCAAATTTTTGAACTGCTTCTGGTGGGAATTTCGTAGTCCAAAAGCTGTTGTCTTGGGCAGCTTAGATATTTGACTTCTAGGAATATTTTCCACCAAGACAGTTGCTCGTTGATTAGTCTCCACACGATCTTGCCTCCAAAAGCCAAATTTGAGAGCTTGGGGGATCTGATTCCGAGTCCTCCACACTCCTGGCCTTGAATTACTTGTTTCCAGTTAACAAGATTGTACTTTTTTTTTTCATTTTTTCCCCCTTGCCAAAGAAAATGGCAAAGAATACTTTCCATTTTATTATGGAATATGGCTGGGGCCTGCATTAGAGTGAATTGATAGAGAGGAAGAGATGAGAGCCCTGATTTTAGGAGAACAAGGTGGCCTGCCGGGTTAAGCCATGTAGAACCCCACTGCTGCACTTTCCTCTTCATTTTGTCTATAATTGTGTCGTAGATTTAAGCTTTTAAGGGTCAATGCTCTTAGGCATTCCCAGATAGGTGACATTCCCAATTCAATTTGCAAGGGACCCCAAAATTATTTGCTATACTATGAAGGGTTTGGGCTGTTGCATGCCAACCATAGATGCAAATTTTTAAGTGGTTTATCATGCCTCGTGAATAGCTCATATATTTTTCCAGAAGTGTTTTGAAACGACGAGCTATTGTGACAGATGCCCCTCCTATCAGCAGAGTGTCATCTACAAATTGGGAATGGTTTATGTTTTTACTCCATTCTCGAATTTTATGCTAGTGATGAGACCAGTTTGCCTCTTGTAATCTAAAGCTTTACTGAAGGATTCCACCATCAAGATAAACAGGTAAGGAGAGAGAGGGCAACCTTGTCTTATCCCTCTCGAAGATTGAAAGGGAGGTCCACTTCTACCATTGACAAGGGGGGGAATCCAAGGCCCCATGATACAGGCTTTGATGAGATCAAGGAGGGGCTTAGCAAAACCCATTTTCTTAAGGACAACGATAAGAAAAGAGTGCCTTACCCTATAAAACGCGTTGGCCAAGTCAAGCTTTAGGATGAACCCTTTTTATTTTCTGGAATGGC
The DNA here is from genome assembly GCA_031772625.1 of Pinus tabuliformis. NCBI lineage: Eukaryota > Viridiplantae > Streptophyta > Pinopsida > Pinales > Pinaceae > Pinus > Pinus tabuliformis. The sequence continues at coordinate 771,282,154 of CM062811.1, read as the reverse complement.
TGGAATGGATTGCTTCTTGAACAAGGAGGATTGAATCAAAGATTTGCCTGTTGGCCAAAAAGCCACCTTGGTTTTCAAATATGAGCGAAGGAAGAAGAGGTTTGAGATGAGTGGCTAAGATTTTTGTGAGGATTTTGTAAGAGGAGTTGCAAAGAGAAATGGTCCGGAAGCGGGAGAAGGTTGTAGGGTGATTCTCTTTGGGGATGAGGGCTAGGTGGGTGGAATTGGTATAGCCTCCAATTTTCCCTTTGCACTGAATCCATTTCATCATTTTGATAAGATCCTTTTTAATAATACCCCAGTGGGCTCTATAGAAGCAGATTGGAAAGCCATCCGGTCCAGGAGCTTTGTCTGGTTGGAGAGCCCAGATGGCTCCTCTTATTTCTTCTTCTTCTATCTCCTTACTCAAGTTGTCATTGATTTCTTTGCTGATCCCACTTGGAAGGTATTGCAACAGGTCTGAATAGTCTTCCTCTTCCTTAGTTTCTGTTAGAAGTTCTCTATAATGATCTGAAGCTGCCTGCTTGATAGCACCTTGACTAGTTTGTAGGTTGCCTTCTCTGTCAACGATAGATGTTATGTTGTTCCTAATTTTTTGGGCTGTAGTTTTCTTATGGAAAAAGGCCAAAGTTTTGTCTCCTCCTTTGAACCATAATTTCCTAGACTTAGTTCTCCATTTCTGCTCTTCTTCTCTATTCATACGATATAGCTGGCAATAGAGCTTATCTTCATGATCTTTATCTTCCTGTTGAAATCCGCACCCCTCAATTGTGCTATGGAGATCCTCCAATTTATCTTTGATCTCTCTTTTCTCTTTTTTTGGCTAAGTGTAGTAATTTTTTGCCCATTCTTTAAGAGCATATTTGACTCTTTTGATTTTTCTTTCCCAGATATATCCTGGCGATCCTTATATATGTTGCTGCCAACTACTTTGAATAATACTTTTGACTGTTGATTTGTTGTTCCACAAAGGACTATACTTAAAGGGAGTAGGTCCCAATGAGCAGTGGGTTTCAAGAATCAAAGATGTGGGGTAGTGATCTGAAGCTGTGAAGGGATGGATGAATGCGTAAGCTGTAGAGAAAGTGGAGAGAAGTGAAACATTCACCAGGATTCTGTCCAACCTTTCCATAATATTGTTTTTCCCTAACCTATGATTATTCCAGGTGAATCTGTGGTTTTTTGGGACTACATCAATAAGGTCGCGGTCCTGCATGATAGTCTCCACCTGATTTCTGTAGGGGTCTGAAGAGAAGCAGCCTCCTCGCTTCTCATTGGAGTGCAAAATGAGATTTAGATCTCCCCCCAGAATAATGTTATTATTTTCTTCTTCATCTATATTTTCTTTGAGAGTGCCCCAGCATTCCTCCTTGTCTCTATAATGATTTGGGGCATATACATTATAAATGACTATCCTTTGATTATTTGAAGTGTTCTCCAGAGAAGTCTTTATCCAGTGTTGATTGATTGTTTCTGCTGTGAGACACCAAGTGTTTTGGTCCCAAAGCGTTGCAATTCCCCCAGAAGCTCCTCTTGATTCACAAACGCTGCCTTTGTACTGTTTATGGTATGCTATGATTTTTTTTATTTCTTGTTGCCCTTGCTTTGTTTTTTGAACTAATAAAATTCTTGGTTTCTCTTGATTCATGAGATCTTTTAGGGCAGATATTTTGGAGGGGTGCCCTAGTTCCCTATTGTTCCAGGAGAGGACTTTCATCATTTCATGTGAAGGTTAGGGAGAGTTGCTCGCCATCCCTGCTCCTTGCTTGCTGTGTCTTTGTCGATTTGTCCCAAGATGTAGGACTCTATGGGGTTCTAGGTGCCCATGGCTATATTCTTCTGGGTATTTTCATATCTCTACTGCTTGTCGGATTTTCTTCCTGGTCCATTTCTCTTTTGAGTGTCTAAGGTTGCACCATGATCCTTTGAGTTACTTCTAGTAATTCTAGATGAGGGTGGATCAGGAGGAGGGGAGGAGGAGATAATCAGAGGGAGAGCAGATTCAAGGGCATCAACTTGAGCCACCCGGGGGGCGATTGTCCTCTGGGGGAGTGAGGATATGGAAAGGGTTGGAAGATGAAGGAAGTGGTTGGGAAAGGGACTGATCCAGTGGAGGAAGGGAGGGATTAGAGAGGGATGAGGAGGATGGAATGGGAGGATTACAAGCAGAGCCAACTTCAGGGTTTGACTTGGGATTTGGGGCTGATTTCTTTTTCTTAACTGTTTCCCATTGTTCTTCTTGCTGAGTATTCTCTACATCAACTAATTTAGTACAACGGTTAGCAAAATGTCCATATTCGTGACATACCTTGCACTTGAAGGGGATCTGTTCGTAGTCCAATTACTGAATGTGGGTCCAATCGTCCACCTTGAGCTTGATGGCCTTTGGAAATCCTTTGTCAAGATCTACTTCTACGCATATTCGGGCACAAGCTTGCATATTGTCTTTTGGTTCAATGCGGTCAATGTATCTGCCCACAACATTCCCAATAGCTCGCACCAATTCATCTTCCCAGTAATGGAGAGGGAGATGTGGAAGCCGAACCCACATAGGAACAACGCTTGTAATATCCAACTCGGGATCGAAATCCGGAGTCCATTTGTTGAGGTATAACCCTCTTGAATCCATGAAATAGGGCCCATTCCTGAATATCAAGTCTTTGTCTTCTCTAGTTTCAAAATGAAAGGTGAAGTACCCTTTTCCACAAAATCGAAATCGAGATTTTTCCTTGAATTTTATCAGACCAATTCCTTTCAACCCATCTTTGAATTGTTTTTGACGATGGCCAGAGCCCAGTAAATTGCCCAATGAGTCCTCGTTCTGCTAGGGCAAGAGCAGCCATGCGAGGCAAAGCTAGGGGGAGGTTGAATTCCTGCAAAACATCGAGCTTCTTCACGAACTTGGAGACGGCTGGGCGAGGCCTCTAGGGAGGTAAGGACTTAACCAGATCTGAGAAAGCCTGATGAGCAGTGGCCGACTCTAGTGAAGCTTTCGGAGGGGCCATTGCAAAGAGCCGAAGGCGAAGTGCGATCGATTCAGTAGCAGGTTTGACCTAGCAGGGGTGCGCACTTGCAATCACCCAATTTTTCCTGTCAAAGTCAATTGAGTTTACAGAATAATATTGAGACCATTTAATGAACAAAAAAAATCAATTTTGATCATAGCTAGCCATTATCTAAAAAAAGGGCACCTAACATAGGGTCAAAGTCATAGAATTATGTAGAACATTCCAAAAAAAATAAAAAAGGCTATTAATGCCTTTTGTGTTGTTATGATTGGAATGTTAACTATAATCATATCTTAAGTGTCTTTCCATTATATGTAATTTTATTGTATTCTTGTGAAGTAACCTTTAGTCGTTGTTTTCTTTTCTCGGAGGAGTAATTACTCTTGACAAAGTATACATAATTTCATATTCATTAAAGTATTTGAAAAAAAAAGGTAATTCAATGGCATTTTTAAAGTTTTTTACTTGGTCACTATTTGAATTTTCTAATATTTCTAGGTTAGCTTAGGATAAATAATATACTAAAGTTTTTAAGTTAGCTTAGGATAAGTAATATACTAAAATTCCTTTTAATGTAAATTTCACAAAACATCAATTTACTTAACTTTAATGTTGATCCTTATATAAAGAGAAAAAACTATAGATTTTTCCTCATACATCTTCTCTTTTTTACTCTTACTCTAATTATCTTTTAAGAAATGTGACTAGAAAAGTTCTTTTGAGCGATAACGTATTATCTACTCTCCTTTTTTCTTTAATTCGTATATGATTATTTTGATCATTGATAATTTAGAGTCACTTAACTGAGTATTAAAGTCATAATTTTTTTTTTAACATAAAATTTTTTGAAAATAAAATTAGGGTCAGGTAAAAGATATTATAAAATATTAAACTATGTAATATTTCTCATTGTTATTAATCATTTTAACACTTTCCATGTTTATATTTTTTACAATCTAAATTTTTATTATTAATAAATTGTTTATAAATATTTTATGAAAGTAATTATGTAATTATATTCTAGATTATAGTGAATTTTAATATGAATATATTTTGTCTTTGTGAGTGCAATTAGGGTTTATGTAATTTTCTTGCTTGACCTTCAATGGCACCTTCGTGGGGAGGCAAACCCTCCTTTAGAAATGTAGTCATAGGAGGGATGAAGTAAAACATCCTGCTTAAATCCAAAAATCTCACTACTCCTAAAGTTTATTTGATTTCAGGGGAAAAAGATTTAATCCACCCAAGAAGCACTGAAGTAGCCACAATGCTCATGGTTCTAGCAACGAATTCTCTAAAGGTAAATGAATCTTGTCTTCCACGGGCATTTAAAACGCCTATGTTGGAAATCTGGGTGGATAAAATGGGTGAAAAAGTTGAATACATGTGGGAACATGTCGTCATCTACAAATTTATGGGTGTATAGCCTTCAGAAAAATCTCTGCTCAGTTGGATTAAGAAGAATTGGACTTTAAAAGGTGACCTAGATCTCAAATTGGGCTTCAAAGGTTTTTTCACAATGACATTCAACAACATTGAAGACATAGAACAATTATTTCAAGGGGGGCCTTATTTCATGAATTTGGTTGGCCTCTTCATGAAGTCTTGGGTTCTAAGGTTCAATCCAGACAAATAAGATTTATCTTCAACTCCTATCTGGAATTGCCTTTATTCGCTTCTGTAGGTATACTGGGATCTAGAAATCCTAAAGAGTATTGGTAATACCATCGAGCACTTTGTCATGATCAAGACATCACACAAAGTCATTACATGTCTTATGCAAACATTTGTGTTTATCTGGATTTATCTAAACCCCTTATAACCAACATCTAGTTTAGCAGTGAAGATCAAATATAGTAGTAGCCAATAGGTCACAAAAATTCCAATTCACAAGTCGGAAATGTCATGAACATGTTCATCTATCTAGGGATTATCCTGCCAACCAAGTATAGTAAGTGGCTTAGGAAAATCAAACTCCAAATCAAGATGGATTTCCTTGAATAACTAATATAAGGGAAATATCCCAAAAAGGATCTACAGACTCCACCTCGAAAAGGTGCAAGAGTTGGCTGGCTTTGACAAATCGATACAGTTAGATCTTCCACTAGCAAGTGTTCTTGATCGGCGTGTCCATGATCTAATTAGTTACATCTTGTTCCATGCAGTCTGGATTTAACTCTGTTGGTGTGAGTTGTTTTGCAATGTCGGATGTGTCCAGTAATGGTGGAAAGTATGGCTGAAGGCGATCCACATTGAACACTTGGTGCAGGCCAAGGAATGGAGGAATCCTAAGCTCAAAAGAATTATCTCCCACAATCTTGGTGATTGTGTATGGACCATATCGAGGTAGGCGAATCTTGCAGTGGGGCCCAACGAGGCGCTCCTTCCGCAAATGTAGCCAAAATTTGTCACCAACCTAGAACTTGTGTGGCACTCGATGCTAATCTTGTCGCTGCTTGTACTTAGAATTAGCTTTGTCCAATATGTCATGGACCTATTGGTGGATGTGTTGAATGTGCTCTATGAAGTTATTTTCCTTGTTCCCTTTGGACTGGACATGAGCTGAATCTGCATGAGCCACTGCAAATGGTATGGTGACATCAATGGGATATAGTGGTTGGAATCCCAAGCCCACCTAAAAAGGGTTGTGGGAAATCGAGCTGTGGAGAGATCGATTGTAGCTGTGCTGGATATAGGGGAGGCTCTCATCCCATGTGTGTGGATGATTTGAGTTGTACATGCATAGAATGTGTACGATCATCATGTTGACAACCTCTATCTGACCATTAGTTTGGGGATGGAAAGTTGTGGACATAGTGAGCTTGGTGTCCAGCATCGACTAGAGACTAGACTAAAATGTACTGAGGAACCTGCTATCTCGATTTGAGATGATAGACTGTGGGATCCCAAAGTGTACCCACACTTGTTCAAAGAAGAGTTTAGTAGTGGCTTCTGCTGTGATACGCTTCTTACAAGCCGCCATAATGGCCATCTTTGAGAATCTATCGACGACCACAAAAACACATTCATTGCCATGCTTAGTAGAAGGAATCCCTGACATGTAATCCATGGAGATGGATTCCCAAGGTCAACTAGGGGTAGGTAGTGGAGTATAGAGACCTTGCTTCTTGATGGTTGGTTTGGCAATGGTGTAGCAGTGCAGGATTTGATGTACTTCCCAACATCTTGTCGAAGATTCGGCCAATAGAAATACTTTTGTAGTACTGCCATCATTTTCTCGACCCCAAAATGCCCAGTGGCTTGATTGTAGTGTGCTTCCCAAATCATCTTTGCACGCTCGCTTGAAGGATTACAAAGGTGTCCTAGGTGGCATAACAGAGCATCTTGGAGGTGAATATCTAGAACTTGCTGACCCTCCAAGAGCGTATGGTATGTGTGGCCGAATTCTCGATTACTTTTATAGAGAAGTGGTCAATCAAAAGTCTCGTGCCCACAAGAGTTGAGCACGATGGTTAACACCATGATTGGTGATTGGGTGAGGCAGTCTGCAACATTATTTCTGCTTCCCTTCTTGTACTTGATATTCAAATGGAACTGTTGTAGGTATGTGGACCACTTCTGATGGCGATCATTCTGCAACTTCCCTTGCATTTTGTATGAACTGCAAGGGTCGATGGTCTATTTGGATGACTGTTTCCTTCCCCAAAATATAATGCTTCCACTATCGGAAAACATGCATAATGGAATACATCTCCTTTTCATAAGTGGGATACTTTCGGACTATGTCTAAAAGTGTCTCATTGTGATATGCCACTGGATGCCCCTATTGAGTAAGGACTACCCCAATAGCATAGTCAGAGGCATTTGTCTCGATCTCAAATGGTTGTTACAAGTCTGGTAATGTGAGCACAAGTGCAGAGCAGAGGTGATATTTCAACTCTGCGAATGCATGTTGTTGAGATTCATACCAAAAGAATTTTTCTTTCACTCCTCCTTTGGTGACTTGACTCAAGGGCCAAGTGATATGAGAGAACCCCAACACGAACCTGTGGTAGAAATTGACAAGACCCATAACGTTGCGGAGCTCCGTTAGGGTGGTTAGGGTTGACTAATCCTGAATGACTTGGATCTTGACTAGATCCACATGCACCCCCTATTCATCAATAATGTATCCAAGAAACTAAACCTAGGTCATGCCAAAAGTGCATTTCTCCAAATTGCCACGCAGCTTGTGTTTCCGCAGTGTTTGGAGAACCTGCCAAATGTGGTAGAGGTGTTCTTCCCAAGTCTGGTTGAAGATCAGGATGTCATCCAAGTATACCACTACAAATGAGTTGGTGAATGTCTGTAAGATGTCATTCATAAGCCTCATGAAGGTTGTAAGAGTATTTGTCAACCCAAAATGCATAACCAACCATTTGAAAAGGCCCTCATTGGCTTTGAAGGCAGTCTTCCAAACATCAGAGGGTTCGATTGGTACCTAGTGATATCCAAACTTCAAGTTGATCTTGTTGAAATATTTTTCCCCCTTGAGTTGGTCCAGAAGTTCATCAATCCATGGGATTGGGTACCTATTCCAGATAGTGATCTTGTTTAGTGCTCGATAATCAATACAGAGTCTTCAAGTCCCATCCTTCTTCTGTATCAACATGGTCGGGCTCCCACAAGGCGATGAACTCGATCGAATGTGACCTTTCTACAACAGCTCCTGAATCTGCCTCTTGATTTCATCGTTCTCCAGAATGGAGCATCAATAGATTGGTCCATTGGGTAATGGTGCACCTGGGGTCAGATCGATGGAGTGCTTGACTTGACAGTGTAGAGGCACTCTTACGTGGGAGGTGAAGATGTCTTCATAATCCTCCATGACCTTGTCCATCTGTTGTTGTCATGCGGAGGGGCCCTGTCTAGAGATCGTGGCCATCGTCTTCTTCTTTCCTTAAGGGCGTATCATCAGGAAAACAAATTTCTCAATTTTTGAAATGAGCTTACTGCATTGTTTTGCAGTAACCAGAGAGATGATAGTAGGCGGTGCTACCTCCAGTATCCTATACAATTTATTTCCCAATGTAACAATAACAACGCGAGGCCTTGACTCATACATAGCGTGTTGCTTCCACAAGTATGGTTGGCCTAATAATACATCAAAAACAACAAGGGGATCAACGTCATATAATACCTCATCCGTGAAGGGATTGATGTTGTATGGAAGTTGACATTGCTGGCTCACACGCAGATCCCGTCCTTGGTGAAGCCACCCAATGGTGTACGGCTGTGGGTGTGATGTGGTCGGTAAGCCCAGCCGCTTCACAACCTTCGTTGTAATGAGGTTATTTTGGTTCCTGTTATCGACAATGAACTATAGTAGGGAACCCTTTACCCACATCTGGGAGTGGAAGAGACACTCCTCCTCCTCTGGATCTTCAGTTTCCTCCTTTTGTATCTTTTTGGTGGCGACGGTGGCATTGGGATCTGCATCAATAATTTTCTTCCCTTTGTCATTCCCCTTGTTGGGTTCTGACTCAGAGTCGGAACTTGCATCTGATTCTGAAGCCTTCAGTTCGGCCACTAGTGACGGCTTGGCCCGACACTCACTTGTGTTGTGGGTGGAGCTCTTATGGAACTCACATCACTTTCGCATGTCCTTCTTCGGCTTTGTAGTGTTGTCCTTTGCTTATGGCCTTGGCAGGTTGTCCTAGGCCATCCCACCTTGGCTTTGTCCTTTGTTCTGCGGTTTGGGGGCACCTTTCCCTTGCTTCGGATTCGTAGATCCAAATTCTCACTTCTTTTGTTTAAACTTCTGCTCGATCTTGACGGTGTATCAGTACACTATGCCAAGCGAGGAGATATCCAGGAAATCCATCTCATCCTTGATGTATCTATGTAGGCAGGCGTAGCACTTGAGTGCCAAATGTTTCTCAGAATCCTTGATACCCAACTTCATGCGAAGGGTATGAAAAACATTGGTAAACTCTGGCACATCTTGGTCCACTTTATGTATTTGTCCTTGTAGCTCTCGACAGAGTAGCACTACTCCTTGATGGTGTCCCATAATGAATTCTAAGTGGGAGAGGCTAAAAACAGTGAGTTTGTAGTTTCATCCTTCTACTCACAATAGGTTTCCCACCAGTCCTTGATGTGGAGCGCAGTTTTGAGAAGAGTGAAAGTAATTTTTTCTCGACTGGAAAAATCATGAACAAAAAAATATCCTTCTAGTAGATTCAACCATTTATCTACTGCGTCTACATCTATTTGGCCCTCAAATATGGAGGCGTCAAAGTTTACTTGTACCTTAAAAGGTGTGGAGCCTCCAGAGTGGTTGTTGGATGTGGATGCGTCATTGGTGGGCAACTGTTGAAGGATCTGGGCAAAGTTATCCATCATCACATTCCTTTGTTTCTCGAGGGCCTCCTCGAGCAATATTTTGATAGGATCTCCTGCTCCCTCATCTTTCTTTTCTTACCCCATGGGAGGCCGTTAGGATTTCCGAGGCTGGTCTTGCAAAGGTTCGACCAGTTCGAGCCCTAACTCCTTATATTCTGACCTCGTAGGGGACATGCAAAGAAAAACAGAGAAAGAGCAGGATGCTCTGATACCACTGATATGACTTTAAACAAGGATGCAAAAAATTACAGATATAACCATAAATACAGAGACGTAGTAGAGATAACGCTATCTTTCATTAATATCAAATAATGATATATGCTTACGAACAGAATGGAAATGAGACTATCTCGGGCGATGGTAACTTATCTATGAGAAGAGATGTGGCATCTACATGCCTTTGAACTCAGTTACAATGCGGCTCAAGGGAATTTTTATTATCAAAAAATAAGAGAAAACCCTAAACAACCAAAACCCTAGCCTAAGGAGATGTAACACCAATATTTTATGGGCCCCGTTGGGGTTAGTTGGGTAGCCAACTTCCTGAGGTCATAACTTGGTCATATTACCTCTGTATGACGTGCATGATACCTCATTGGAAAGATCTTTGTGATGAATACAACTGAAAATGAGATTTCAATGAAAACACTTGGAGGAATATTTCCAAAAAAATGTCATTTAGGGACTCAAAACGGCTCCGAAAGTTCATGACCCGAAAAACTGCCAAACATAGTAAACTGTGCTACAATTAAGGAAACAGAAAAAGTGAAAGAAACAATGGTGGGGGTCCACATGGAATAGCCAGGTGGCCACCAATATCCATTTGGATCACTAGAGGAATTGGGTTTGCAAGACATCAATCCAAAAGCCCTAGCAAAAGAATGGAAAAGCAAAGATCCAATGACTATACTAGAGGGGAAAATCCAAATCATCCACAAGAGCCTATTTCAAGCAACGAGAGTGGACACTTCACCAATCTCAGAACACAAAGAGCCACAACCACCTAGACCAGAGAACACCCTTGCAAAATGAAGATCAACAAAGTATTTCTATGAAGCAACGTTTTAATTTTTAACAATTATGTTATGTTATCTAGTTTTTCTCTAATTTTCTATGTAAAATTATATTTAATTTTTTGGTTATCAAACTATCAAGCAAATAATAGTATAAGAAATAAATAAAAAATTGAATCTATACTATTGATTTAGCTTTCCAAACTATAAATCAATAAAGACAAACATCGATATACGTTAACCCTATAATATAATTTTGTCGATTACTTACATATATAATTATATAATTTTATATACGTTGTATTTTCAAAATTTTAATTATTATTTTATTTTTTAATTATAATGGTAATTTCTAATTAAGGATGAAAAGTTATATTGTTGTAATTAAAAAAAATGCTTAATATTAAATTGGTAAAAAAAATATTGATAAATTACTAGAATTATATTAAAAAATGTGTTTCTCACAGGGTGTACAATAGACAATAATGGGACGTACTATTAAGTCACTCTATGATGTGAAGGCTACCGATTCAAAAATCTGTGGTAAAAAATCTAGTCATGTTAAGCGTTAGTGTGGCCTAGGCCGAGTGCGATGCTTGGGTGATTTTGACAACTTAGATGCCCTTGGGTTGTGATTTCACAAGCCACAAGTCAAGCCTAAAGTCAAACTCAGACAACTTGACAAACACAAAAAACATATATATATATATATATATAATTTTTTTTTTAAATGTTTTAGAATTATATTAAAAATATTTATAAACATTTTTAGTTTTAATGTTAACTTGAGTTGATTGGAGGAGTATTACTTTTCAGAATATATCTATATATCTATATCTATATATATATATATATATATATATATATATATATATATATAGAAATGATAATTTGTGTTACAAAAATATATGGTTGATTTGTAATAAACACATAAATTACAATTATGTAAATTATTAGCTAACTAATATAAGACACACACATTAATTTCCACCCAATAATAAATTTCTTCCTACCATTAAACTAAATTATATTCCCAAAAAATTCAAAACCTTATCCTCCATCATTTACCATCATGCTTCATCTTCTGGCATAGTTTCCCTATACTAATGGTATATAAGCATAGATGAATGGTACTGAGAGTAACAAAGAAGACATAAAGGGACAAAAGAAACAACTAGAGAGACGAATCACCCAAGTAGGGGATCATCCTCAAGGTGACCTTTGTTCTCTTTCTTTTTTGAAACCTTGATACAACCTTCTGAAGGTACTTTAATCAAAGTGATCTGCATATTATCATTATGTGCTGAGAGATTCCTTATCAAATTATAAAGAAGATGATTCATGAGCTTGTTTCAATATACCTAAAGAAGCATTAATATTCAATATCTTTGTGCTTGTTGAAGGAGCATGGTCCACACCAAGAGTCATTGAGCCTTGCACCTCACCAGGAATCGTTGAGCCTTGGACCTTATTTCCTAGATGTATTTCATTACCTTTGTCTCATGTAAAGGATGCCTTGCTATCCATAAGAGTAGGGTTGCAGTACTTCCAACTTTTATATATAGAATTGTGCATGTTCCACTTCCATTGAGAATTGAACACTAGTAACAAATTTTGTAAGTTCCTTGTTTGATAATAGAAGAGACAATGAAAAGTAGTATTCTCATAATCCAAAGCTTGGGTTCAATGAAAATCAACGATTTTTAAATTAATTTTATATGGAAACCCTTTATTGATATCAATTTCAACACAAATTTTGTGATAGGTACATACACCAAGCTTCCCATGAGAGGTGTCATTACTAAGACAACAGTCCAAAGTGTCTCCAATGCCGTAAAATACTTTGTAGTGCCACAAGTGAGCTATCATATTAGGAAGCCTAGCCCATGTTGGCATCTTCCAATGAAAGTTGTGGATGGGTCAAAATCTGGGAACCAAGGGGTTAAAAATAGTCCAACATTTCCCCAAAACTAGGGCCCTTTAGATAAATATTTATGATAATATTTTGGTTTCGTAAATAACACAATGAATAAGCCTCTTAAGTAGAAAATAACCTTACAATCCTTAGTCCATATGGTATGGATCCATTGGTAGAGATCAGTCATGCAGGGCTAGAAGCCATTAAATCGACAAATTACTATTGCCTCTAAATACACCTGATAAAGATCCTCAATATCTGAGTGAGAAATTTCTCGTGAAGGAACTTCCTCATATTTTTCCACCAAAATGGCCCAGGAGCCATTTGGGCTTGATCTTCCTTAGGTGATTTGACATTGGATGACATCTTTATAAGAAAAATTTTGAGAGGGGGAACGGTTGCCTACAGTCCCCCCTCGTAGATGAAGAACCATGAAAATAATGGCATCTTTAACAATATTGTAAACTGAGAGAGGATCAACTTCATCTAATTGCTTACTTTGAAATACCAAATATTGCAATTCTAAGGGAATACTCACTCAGATCTCTAAATTAAACTTGAGATCTTGAACTAGGTCTAAAGATAAAAAGCCAATGAGCAATGATTGCCTAGAGGGGAGCCTGAGAAAGATTTGATAACAAGTTGGTGAATCTGGCACATGATCTCTTGGCAACATATCTACAAGTGTAAAGGAAAAATCCCTCTGTGAGATATTCTAGGCCTCCATGAGGATTTTTGAAAACTTTTGATTATAATAGATCCTAAAAACCCTAGCAGAGCAAAAAACATGAGAGGAATAATTTCAATTATACTAAAATTGCAAACAATAATAATAATAATAATAATAATAATAATAATAATAATAATAATTTAAATAATTTTTAATTGAAAATATTAAAATAATATTATTCAATTAAGTTGATATATAATGTATGGCATGTTAATTTGTAATTAAACATTTATATATAAACAAGGGTAATAGTTGCAATGCATCATTATTCCTACCTCTACCGCTAATTATTTGATTAAGGCCATGCTTCTTCCTGTGGGACCCAAATTTTCTCGTTATTCAAGAATGTCCACATTTTCATAATCTATCGTTATTGTGGAGTGCAGAGCTAGAGTCAAAGTTTTTATTGTGTGAAGTGCTTCTCTGTACTCCCTTATCTCCGCACATACTCGTTCTTTGTACACAATTTCTCTGCACACCCTTTCTCCAATACTTTTCGTGCACCATTTCAAAGCTACTTCTACATATTTGGAACCCCCGTCAACTTTGGAATCATTGGATAGAGTAGTAGAAATCTTAGGCATAATAGTTTCAAAGCACTCACTTACAAAATCAACACTTGCAAAATCAACCTTTTTTTTCCATGCCTCGACTTCGAATAATAAATTAGCTTTATGTGCACTATGGAGGAAAGCAACTTGACTCGATATATTCCCTGGTCCTTCACAAACTCCTCCACACTCAATTTCTCCACACACCCTCTCTCTTTCCTCCACATATCACAAAATTATCTTTTTATTTATGCCTCGAATCCACATACTAAATTAGAATTATGCAGAGTGCGGAAGAAGAAATATTGACTCGATATAGTCCCTGCTCTTTAACAAACTCCCACACACACAATTCTTCCACACACCATTTCTCCTGCACTTCCCATACACCCTTTTTCCACACAAAAAAATAGTATCAGTTACCTCCCCCACAGTTTTGGAATCATTGGCCAAAGAAATGTCTCGAAACTAATCGATACTCAACGAAATTTAACCGTGAGGTATAAAAATAAATAAATAATTAGATGCTTTGATGCTTTTGGATTCTATTTCCTACAAAACAATTAGAATTGGCACAACTCATTTTTCCTTGTAGGTTATTTAATTAGGATTTTGTCTCACATTTTTTAGTTCATCTATGAATTTAGATATTGTTGAACCTTTGAACCCTCAAGTCTTGAATTAAACTTGTCCCTTTGTAAGGATCCTGTGTAAAGAGATAGGTAAAACAATATTGGAAGAATCTTTGATTGTGTGGAGTGTGGATATCTCCTTATAGATGTGGTACTCCAGCTCTTACATGGCACCTAAATCCAACATAATGAAAGCCACCTTTCAATAAAATTCCTTTGCATCTCCATATTTTGCGTAATGAAAGGAATCCTTGCATAGCTTTGTGCGAACTTGCGCACTCCACAATGAAAGCTTGATATGTATCTCCGCATTTTGAATGTCCACATTTCTGACAACTAGAAAAAAGGACAACTTAGCAGAGCACATAAAAAAACACTTTGGAAAAACCCATTCGTAACAAGCCCCCTCGAAAACTAATCGAGTATGCAATGGAAAAGTTCATGTCAAAAAATGCATGATGAACACCTAATGAATGTAACTACGAACATGTAACTAGTTAAATTTTTGTTAGGTTCTCCACGCTAATTTGCATTTGTATTCATGAAAGCTTCATGAAACTTAGATTTCTTTGAGAATTTTTTAATTAAAAACACTTATTTTTTAACATTAAATGAAATGTGTTTTTAATTTGTGATTTGTGTTGGAAAACAAGTGTGTGCAATAACAAACACAATTTTCCGGTCCCAATGTTCTGCACTTTCACATGCATTCTCCCTCCGCATAGTTCTCCTGCACACCTTCCTTCCACACAAATCGGTAGGTAAAATAATAGTGGAATAAGCTTTCATTGTGAGAAGTATGGAGCTTTCCTTATAGACATAGTACTCTAGCTCTTACATAGCACCTAAATCCTACACAATGAAAGCCACCTTTGCATATATTTCCTCTACATTTATGTATCTCCCATAATGAAAGGCATCCTTGGATAAATTGTTGTGGACTTGTGCACTCCACAATGAAATCTTGATCCACATATCTGCATTCTGTATGTATGCATTTCTGACAACTAGAAAAATGGCAACTTAGCGAAGTATGTAGAAAAGCACTTTGGAAAAAAGCATTCATAATGAGCCCTCGAGAAAACTAATTGAGTATGCATTAGCAACGAGCATGTCAAAAAGTGCATGATGAACCCCTGGAAAATGCAACTTCAGACACGTTACTTGTTAAAATTCCGTTAGGTTATCCACACTAATATGCATTTATGTTCATTAAAAATTCATAAAATTTTGATTTCTTTGAGCATTTGTTATTGAACACTTATTGTCCAATATTAAAAGAAATGTGTTTTTAATTTGTGATTTGTGTGGGAGAACAAGTGTGTGCAATAAAAAAAACAAGTTTTTTGTTGTAATGTTTTGCACTTCAACATGCATTCTCCCTCTGCACAGTTCTCACGCACACCTTCCTTCCGCACAATGCTAGTTTTAAACGACTGAAGCCATTGAAATCACATGTTAGGTCAAAACGCATTATTAGATCTCTCAAAGCAAAGATTGTTGAGACAAATAACTCCAACATTATGCATATTTTTCTTTGTGTGAAGCTTACAATGAAAGGTATCATTGTGCGAAGGAAGCTTCCTTTGCACTTCACATTTGTATGAGGCTCTTCAGATTATCAAATGCATTAAAATATAGATATAATACTTTCATACAATGTTTTATTAAGGCTATGTCTCTTTATTAATCGAAGAATCAATGGGGATGTTTATCTGATTGACACATGTCACTATTAGAGTGGTGGAATGCAATCATGTTGCCCATATCATTTGTACACGTCAAACCATATACAGATAGTTCCAAGGATTACCGGTAAACATTAGCGTTTATAACATATTATATTACGTAATCATTGTAATGATAACATGTGACAATAAATTGTTGAAAGCATTTAGTACTAGAGCATGCGAGAAAGGACAAGTGTGCAAGGAAGCCATATATGGAAAAAAAAAATTGAGACATCAATGTTTGTGAAGATGCAGGAACTTGCAGTGATGGATATTGACTACATTGCAAACAAGTTTGCACTTAGAATTGAAGAATTAATTAATGCTTAGAAGTACTATTAATATTTATTCAACAAATCAATACGCAATCATGTCATCACTCAAGTGATTAATAACATTTACTCTAATGCATTGTGTAATGATTATTGGCTGCAAACATATCAATAAAATTGTATCTATCAATATTATAAAATACCCTTTTCAACATTTTTCAATGAATCAATGCGTAATTAGCACATCGTTCAAGTGCTTAATAGTATTTATTGTTGTTTAGATAATCTTCGGCAAAATCACATAACCAATCTTTTGTCGACGCGTTTCGAACCAACCAGTGTGGTTCATCGTCAGGACAAGTTGAAGAACCAATCCGGCTTAGCTTGATTAAATAGAGTGTGCAGAGACTCCAACGGCTATAATGCCAATGGCTAATTTTGACCAAAGGTCCTAGTCAAACCACTAATTTTATTATTAATATTCTTAGAAACAGCTAAAACATATAATTTATTATTATTAGCTTATATACTAAGAGAGTTCATTTGTTAATTTGAGTATGAATAATATAATATTTATATAATCCATTTTTTAATTATTTAAATATAATGGTCATGTATAATCGTTCATATTTATTAAATAATCTATATATATTATTATTCCAATATTATTTAAATAATTAGTATTAAATTATTATTATTCTAAGAATTTTGTTACATTAGGTAAATTGTGTATTAATTTAATAATAATTATTTAAAGCTAATGGTCCAAAGGTAAACTCTAATATATTATTTTTATTAATTATCTAATCATAATGGCCCATTCGAAAATAAAAATAATAAGTTATATACAATGATTTATGTTTATTAAATAATCTATATAATTTATAATTCCAATATTATTAAAATAGTATTCTTGTTAAATCATTATTATTTAGTTATATTAGGTAAATACCATAATTAAAGTACATGTTTATTAATAATAGAATATCCAAAAAATATAACTAACTCAAACTAACTCAATATTATTGGTATATCATATATTTATATCAAATTATTATATATAAAATAATAATTTCTTATTTATTATTTAACATAAAGGTCATTTTGTAAACTATATCTCCTCTTATAATTTATATTTTAATAATTTATATTCATAAATAATCAATATTTATTCACTAAAAAGTTATTAAAATTAACTATGTCATTAGGTAAATAGATTATTACTAATAAGGTTTAAAAAGGGTTTTTTAGTTAAATATATAAGAAATTAGTTAAAGGGAAATTCTAAAGGAATGGTAGAAATAAATATAAATGCATAAATAATGGAGACAAAAAATCTAATCTAATTGAAATATACCCCCTAGAATCATAAACGGGATAAGGTTAATACTTAGCCCGAAATTACTTAATAACTAATTAATAACCCATACACTCCATAATAATAGGATTAATCCGCCAAAAACACACCTTAAGGAGAGGGAAGACAGAAACCCTAAGACCTAACAAAAGGGGAATGAGGAGGCTAGGAAGACAAGGCTGGGACCCAGCAACTGCTAATCTTCCAGCCATCATCCCTATTAAGATTGTTCGGCCTTTTCTCAATCTCCAGGGCCTCTCTAAATTTGCGATGGTGAAACTGCGCCACTTTGGCAATGACTTGAGCCTCTTCTATACATACATGATGCATAGTCTTCCCCGCATGCTCAGCCAGGGCTGAGGACTTGGTCCTACCATGTCTTAAGTCCGCCGAATGCTCGCTAATCCGTTGATTGATAGAGCGACCAGTCTCACCAATATAAGGGGTCCCACAGGAACAAGGAATTCAAGAGTATGCACAAGTCTCCACAGCTAGTATGCCTCATAGAAAATTGAAACAATGTGTGAATCTCCTTTTCACATTTCTATTTGCATATTTCTTTTGTACAATGGAAACTTCCTCTACATATTCACACTCTGCACATGTATAATTATTATTGGTCGTAAACATATCAAGAAGATCATATTTATCAATATTATAAAAGTCTTTTCACCATTTATTTGTTGAATTGACATGTAATCAACACACTTGTTAACAAGTATTTGTTATAACATATTGAAATGATATGCTTCACACACTTCTTGGGCACATTGTCTTTCTTGTCGGCTATATTTTGGCGATTATCAGATATAAAGGAATAATTGATAGATAATCAGGACATCGTAAAAACCTAATTAAGGCTTAATTTTATGACTAACGTATCTCTTTTCAGATATTAATGGTAGGTACTATTGAGATCATAAGAATTTGTAGCAGATTAATGGTAAAATAATTATATATTTAGAGCTTATGTGAATTCAAGACTATTAAATTTTGTTAATAGCTCTTTTTTCTTTATTCATGCTATAAAATTGTCGTGTTTTTACATTTTTTAGAGTAAGAAGAAATTGTAACGGAAATCTCTCCTGTGAAGTTTGTCCAAGTAAAAATGAAAAACGGAACATAAACGAATGAAATATGGACAATGGTTCAGAATCTAGAAATGAAATGGAGGATGAAGTTTAAGTATTCTTATATCAGCATTGCAGAAAGAAACATGGCACAATATACATCACTCAGTAAACCCATAATTTTTACGGTATCGAGTAAAGTTCAGTATACAGAAAGGAATGAAGTAGAAAGTCCAATTGACATTTTTGAGAAACTCATACCTATAGATGCACTCTATATGGTAAGATCATTTATAGTATTGTTTGTCTTTTCTACTCAATTATCATTTTGTTGTAAACAAGGATGATAAAGAACCTGAAAGACCTCTACAATGTAATACAAAAAGAGGCAATTGTTTCTAAATGTAGCTTATTCATTGCTAAGATAATAGCCATTAAATATAGGAAATCAAATAATGGGGTGATAGTAGGCCCAAGGTTTTTCATGAAAATTAAGTATGTGTAAAGGACTCAATATGAGATTTGAGTTTAGTTAGATTATTTACACATGAAACGAGCTTTCTAAAAACAATGTAACCATGCATATATCTATATTTTCTATACCAAGTTACTTAGACAAAATCACATTGAATATAATAAAGCATCAATTAGTATTTGCCTAAATTGCATGAATTATGGAATTTTTTACGATTGCATGTAATCTCATTACCACTTACTAATATTGCTATTAACGACAAAACATGAATAATACATTGCTTTAATCAATTAATCTTTCATCTCCGCACTCTAAAAATTGAACTATGAGGCGTAACCATTTCATTATTAGCCCTAATTAAGTTCTTAATATTTTGTAATCTACGTGCCAAAAAATTGGTATGTGCAAAAGGGTAATGTATACATAAGTGTAAAAAAGAAAAAAAAGTTATGTCGCACATCCGTCCAGTATGCTAGAATGGAAACTGGTTGTGGAGCAATGTTTATGCATGCATTCGCTGAATAAATGTCAAAAAGACTATTTTATAATATTTATCAATTTGTTAAAAGTAATCATTATTATACAACCCATTAAATTAGGTGCTATTGGGCATTGAAATGATCTCATGATTACATTTCGATTTATCGAATAAATGTTTACGTTAACTTGAAAGGGAAATAGACAAATATGCAAATTAAG
Organism: Pinus tabuliformis; assembly: GCA_031772625.1. Taxonomy (NCBI): domain Eukaryota; kingdom Viridiplantae; phylum Streptophyta; class Pinopsida; order Pinales; family Pinaceae; genus Pinus; species Pinus tabuliformis. The sequence goes on along the minus strand of CM062811.1, from coordinate 771,262,354 downwards.
TTAGGGAAATATTTTTTGGTTTGCGAAAATATTGGGAAAATAAGATTTTACACCCAAAGTAGAGCAACGACTAAATCAACAATGATCTACATTGACGTAGGGTATAGTCAACGAATTAAAGAGAGACATATAGATAAATGTCACCCATGGAAATTAAATGTTACTTATTCAGAAAATCTGATTATATGTTATTCTGTTATTTTTGAATTCGATAACGAAGTAAGGTGGAATACTTCTATGCTCTAGTTTCAATATTTTGTGTTATTATTAGTTGTTATTCTGTAACTTTTCTTTTGCAGTCTGTGACTATTCATTTAGATAGTTTCTTTTGGGACTAGGTCCTAGTTCATTGCAGTGCAAGTCTAAGTGGGTTGTTGTTGTTATTAGATGAATCGTTGTTCTGTTTAATGTAAAAGCTTAGCCCATCCATAGAATTATTGTATTCAAGTTTTCTTGGTTTTCTGGTGAAATACAATATGCCATGTGAATGAGGAAGAGGGAGGCAAGGAGTTGGTGAACGAGCAGAGTCAAGTCAACATCACCTGGAGAGCATTGGTAAGGGGAGGCTATAGATCCTAACCCTTTCAACGGACCTGATTTTAACAACTCTACCTTTGCTCAATGTAACTTTAATGAGCTTGCATATCTCAAAATTATTCTAGAAAAACTCATAAGAAATAAACATGATGACCATAATACTATCATCTCATTCACGAATGATCTCCAACTCAACCAGTGGTAGATGCTAGACATATTAGCAAATTTGCAGAGGGGTCAGGGGCATTTACAGGAAAAACCAAATCGCTTTGAAGGCATGTTGGCTCACATGGAAAAACACGTACATTGTGACTTCCAACTTCTACCATCAACGGGTTTAGGAATAGAGAATCATATTCCATAACTACCCCTCATAGTTAATATCTATTGGATATGTACTGATCCTGAAATTTTTCTGGATCTATGTTTATTTTCCTTTTTTTGTAGTGAAGCAATTTTTTTTCAAGTTGTTATCAACATTGTAATCCTTTTTTTACATAAATTGATACTTAGTTTCATTTGAATATTCTTCTAACATTGTCAATTGTTTGATCTTTCCCTTTTCCTACTATGACATCAACATATTTGTTTTTCTTTGTTTGCATTTATTTTTATCTAAAATCCGATGAGGTGATCATTTTGTTTCATTGGGATGTTGTATCCAATCCCTGGGTGCTCGAATTTATTTTTAGTCTTTAATATATTATGCTTTAAACATTATTGATATTTAGTGAGTGCTTAGATGCATTAAAAATATTTTTATTTAGCATATTGCACATTATCGTGATCAAATGTAGACTATTGTCCATGGGTTTAGCTAAAAATCGTCACCTTTTGGTCAATTGAAAGAAATGCTAAAATGCATGAATGAATGGATAAATAGTTTTAAAGACATGTTTATTTGGATATCTTAAATCAATTTATTTAATTAAAGAAATAAAAAGTTTGATGAATTGTACTATGAAATTTCGAGAAAACAAAAATATCTTAACTATATATGCAGAGTGTGAAAGAATCCTTTATTCTACTTTGTCTGCATTCTTTCACATCTGCATTACACAAATTACAATATCAATTATAATTATTTCATTATTCGAATAATGTAAGCACAATTACGAATGAAATATGTGAAGACAAAGTAATTGATAAACGTGTTTTACCAATAAATACATAGTTGTCAAACGAGAAATATGTGTATCAAATAACGTAAAAGTTGACGATTTGTAGTTCATAAAAATAAATTTATGGAGGAGGAATTTGTTTTCAAATATTTTTATTAAGTTTTTTGTGACATTTTATCTATTGTGCAAAGCTAAGTGGCATAATATATATTATGCAAATATTTCTAGCTGTGCGAACTTCTGCATCTCCGTACTTTGTATCAAGTCTCAAGTTTGAATATTTGCACCAAAAATAATATAATTATATCTACTTGAATTATACCAAGTATCATCACAAATACACTTATTATTTACGTAACTAAAACAAACTGCTAATTAATTGATTAATATGTAACATGTGGAAATGTATACAGAGATACGAGACATTGTGGGCGAAGTGTTTGTTCCTTGCTTCGCATAGTCATTTTCCCACACAATTGTTTCAGTATATGGAGAAAATTTATGGGGGATTTTTGCAAGAATCGTGTGCGGGGATTGCATCAGAAAGTGTGTGCAGAGAGTGTGTGTATGAAGCAAGGAACACAAACAACACCACACAAGTTACCTTCACATACTCCTCTGCACAACAAAATCTTGGATATTTATGTGTGAAGAGGGGCAGGTTTCTGTTACTTGGTTCACACGTTAAAAATATAAAGGCCTCAAACTTAGATATTGGACAATATTTATATTTTTATGTTTAAATCAAACTTTTAAGTTTTAAATATAAAAATCTTTAGGTCTGATAAATGGTTAAATAATGTAATTAGTTGGTTTAAAACTGTAAATACATAAATGCATAAATCGATAGAGTTTAAATGTATAAGTATTTAGTTTTATATGGTTTATATTTGTAAATTTATATAACTTCAATGCAAATTGATGACTCCTACAAATCCTTTGGGTCACTGAGCATGATTAACACTATTACTATGGTCCAAGAAAACACACATTAGTTACAATGTTCAATTTCAAAAATTACTAATGTCTAATTCATTCATGATAGTAACTTTTCACTATTTTATTTTCAAAATTATGCTTTTCATAGTGCATGTTATTTTAATAATCAGTATTACCCTATTTCTCTTATGGCGTTATCTTGTGCAAAAACATTATCATTATGTGGAATGCAAAGGTGCAAAGAAAACTCCGTACAATGATCATCATATATTGAAGAGAAGTAAAACTCGTGTTGTAACAATAATGGTTTTGAAATGCTAGTTTTTAGCTAAACATAAAACAACAGAAACCATATCTAGTCAAGATATGAAATTTCCTCACAAATACGGTTAATCATCTATACTTATTCCACATCTGATACACACATAAACCAAACTTTTCATGTCAGAAGCTACCATTTAATAGATTTATCTCTAATATGGTCCACATATATGTTTTATCGCACAACACTTCTTCCTCACATGAATTGAAAACATAGTTTAGTTAATATTGGATAATACGAGTTCAATTTATAAATGTGAAACCACTAATGCACTTAGTATTCATCGAGCATCAATACCAAGGTTTGTTCACTCTATTTTGGTAGCAAAAATTTCACTGATAGAAAAACAAACTAATAGAATAAATGTCCTGAGTACGCATTGCTTCACTGAATAAATTCCGAAAATACTTGTATTTATTGGCAGGAGAGCTTTAATTAATCAAAATACAATGAGATTTAGGATATTAGTAAAATAGTATGTTGATATTGATTTCTAAAGCGTGTCAAATAGAGAAATCATGAAACGCAATCCTATCAATTGGACTATCTCAAGTTGGAATTTAAGAAAACAGATATGGTTTAAAGTAACCAATTTCATAACAGTCTTTTTTTATTATAGTTTAGGAAAATCAGTAATATCTTGATTGATGACAATCATTGGTCAATGAATACCATTAAAATCAAAAGTAGTTAAATGTTGTTTCATAACTTTGATGCCAATTTGTGATTTAGATGACTTATCACCTTCGATGCATTATAAGTAGTCATGTTGGCTCTAAAATAGTTTCTAATAGCTCTCAGAAAGCGTTTTTCCAATGTTCTTCTTGTTGTAGATATGTTAGTACAAATTTTGCCACTAAAATTTCTAGGCAGCCAATTGCTTTCTTTCTTCTAAAATTGATAAGCATTTTCAGGGCTTGCTTTATCATTTTTCTATTAATTTTTGAATTTAATACCAACAACGAAACAAATGGCTGAAATAAACAATAACAGAAACACATAGGAAGAGGTATATGTAGAGATCCAAGATATCTTAATGCTCAACCAAGATATCTTAATGCTTAGCTAAGTATTTTGATGTTAATGGATAACATATTATAATTTCAACAAATTCTTAGGCAACTAGAAGATGAACTGGGCGTCGTAAGAATGTTCTTAGAAGAGATCTAGCAAAACATGAATACAGAAATCAGACCTCCATTCTCGCAACATAATTAGTATAAGCTTAAACCTCTAGGAACAATGGTTGTTTAATAAAGACATCGTTGCCAAATTTTGCTACTTGCTCAACCAATTTTGAAATTTAGTATATGATAAAGGCTATATATTGTAATTTTCTCGGCACAGTATAATAAAACATATTTAAATATTGTGGAATATAAAAATATGTATACATGCAAAATATTTTGTAAGTTATTTCATAATCTTCCATACGCCATTTCTTTAAATAAGTATTCGATTTACAAATTTGTTTGAGTTTTGTATGATAATTATCGATTTAGAAATTTGTTTAAATTTTGTGTGACAAACCCTTTTTTATAGAAATTAGTTATAACAAGTTATTAGAAATATGTCAATGTATTACAAACAAAGAGAAATACATTTTCTAATATTGTTTAACTAATTATAGGATTTGCAAATTTGATAAATCAATAAAGCAATGTAAAAAATCACATCACAAAGAAGCATACATGACCTAGGACAATGAAAAACATAGTAAAAAATGTTAGTAAATATCATTTTACAAACATCAATGCTCGAGGGTAAGGGGGCATTGAGCGGGGAGCAGAGGAAAAAGTGACCAAGTGGCTGGGAGAACAAATCTTCCTTCGCACCTCTGCAAATGTATCAACCTTAACGATTCTGTGAATTATGTAAAAAAAAATTGGAATATTGTGGAATATACGCGTATGTATACATGCAAAATATTTTGTAAGTTATGTTGTACTCTTCCATACGTCGCTTCTTCAAATAAGCATTTGATTTATAATTTTTTTTAGTTATGTATGATAATGATTTGTTTAGAAATTAGTTTAAATTTTGCATGACAAACCATTTTCGATAGAAATTAGTAATCACAAGTTATTAGAAATATGTCAATGTATTACAAAAAGACATAAATATGTTTTCTAATATTGTTTGACTAATTATAGGATTCACAAATTTGATAAATCAATAAAACAATGTAAGAAATCACATCGCAAAGAAGCATACATGACATAGGACAATGAACTAGTTACACATTACTATCAAAACATAGTAAATAATGTTAGTAAATAGCATAGTACAAACATCAATACTCGAAGGGGGGGGGGGAGGCGGGCATTGTGCGAAGTGCGGAAGAAAAAACAACTGAGTGGGTGAGGGAAAAAATATTCCTCCACTCCTCTGCACAATGTATCAACATTAATAGTTCCATGAACTATGCAAACATCTTGAAACGAGAAATAATATTTGTTAACTTGACACGAATGAAGCTTGGAAATTGTTTTATTCTGCCTTGGAAATGTAAAACCCGAGTTTCAAACATAGTTAACTGCAACATATTGTATACTTTATTTACACATTTTTGTTTTTAAATTTTGGGAAACTGAAAATGAAATAACAATATAACATTAGTAGCTCTGATTTTGTGTTGTAAATTTCGAACACTTTGAGATAAATTAAAAAGCACGACAATTGTTGTCAAATATTATTAAACACAACTTTTTCTTTATAGAGATGTCAAATAAGTATTAAGGATCCATATCATCTTTAAATATGCACGTATAGAGACTCCTCACATATTTTTTTGCTAACATAAACCATGTGCGAAGGAAATTTGTTTTGTAATATTGTTTGACTAATTATAGAACTTGGAAATTTGATAAATCAACAAAACAATGTACGAAATCAGACTATAAAAATGAAGACACAACATAGCACAATGAACCAAATACACATTAAAATCATAACATAGTAAATAATCTTAGTAAATAGCATAATACGAATCATATAACTTGAACAAATAAATTCATTAAAATACATTTTTGTACAATTTTAATAGTTACAAATTATGTAATCACAAGATGAAATCAGATGCCACTCCCCTGTTAAAAACTCTTCGGTATTGCTCAAATTCTTGAACCAGAAATTAGAAGATGATGTTAAGATTTGAAGTACGGATATGCAGAAGCACGGAAACACAGATGAACCCCTACCCCTTTCCAACAGTCAATGGGAATTCAGTCTTACTAGTTACCGGTAAGAGAAATATCTACACTTTTCGTAGAACACCTCTTGATTTTGACAACTTGACAATAATATTATCCCCATACCAATAGTAGAGTGTTTGAAAATGCAAGCAAAAGGAATTGAAGATCAGCTAACCATAACATGGAATCAAATCCCAATCATCCAGTAAATCGAAAAAAGTTATCTGATGATAGTCAAATTCTTCTAGCATAACGTATAATGTGATGTTAAGATAGGGATTGTGGATATGTGAATGTGCATAAATGCAGATGTTTCCCCTATTTTGATGATGTGTTACCACTAATTACTAAAATTTGGTGGATCCCCTAATTATTTATAGCCACATATTATGTAACCAAAACATGAAATCAAATCCTAATCATCCAACAAACTGAAAAATCTCTCTGTCAATGCTCAAATTCTTCCAGTAATAAGTAAAACATAGTGTTAAAATTGAAAGTGTGGAGATGTCGAGGTGTGGAATCATCAATATATTACTTGAAAATCCAAGCGAAGAGAACCAAAATACCATCACCAGTTTACTTACAATGCAAACAAAGAGAATGAGAATACCATCAATAGGTTTCTTGATAATCTAAGCAACGAGAATTGTATCGTCACTAGATTCCTTGACAATGTACACAAAGAGAACCATTACTGTATATGTATAGTCACATTTTGATGGTTTATTGTAAATGTGACATGTATCTCAAAACTAGACAAAAAATCAATAACAATTGATTTGTCTGCACAGTATTGCTCATAGGAAACTTTTTATATATCAGGTAATACATTCTCCAGTTCCACACCTATTAGAACACAATATATTGTAGCCTTGTTGTTTGAATGTAAGATATAGTTTAATCGATGGAAATAAACAAAGCGACAGACTGCTTTGCAAATGGTACAATAAACCATAATTTAATTAATAGTTATACTAGTTGTAATTGGACTACTGCATTTCACACATATAGTCTCAAATGGATATGCACTAGTCCCTATCAGTGGTCCTTGGAAGTGTTGTAAAATCAATATAGAAAACCGAGACTTAGAAACTTGAAATCAAATGTCTCGATATCCTTCTTTCTTTATCTATATCTATGTATATACACATAATAGCTAGTATATAATAAATTTTACCGTGCATATTCTAATCGTTGAAGAAAGTGGTTTTTTTATATTTTTTATTTTCAATGAACATATGAACGTGGATCGTGAAGTTCAAAAAACACTTTTTGTTTTCTAACTATATTTTTAGAAAAAAATGTTTTCTTGCAATTATCTCTAAATTGAAAGATATGTTGAAAGAAGTTTGTTGTGTACTTGAACTTGTTACACATGCAGTATTTGTAAAACAATACATGTAAACCATATAACAGATGGACAATAAATTTGTAGCAATGAAATATTCAAATAAATAAAAGCTTCTTGTTGCCCTATCTTGTTCCGCATTCTCGTCTTTGATTCCATTACACATTTCATTCTTGTCCGTGTTGAGGAAATTGCAATGGCATTTATTGTGCCAATTAGAAACAAATCACGACTACGAGACATATTTGCAATCATCATATTTGGAAATAATTGGTACTATGTGGAAATAGGACAAATGCTTTATACAGTGCTAAAGCTATTTAGACCAATAGTTTTCTCATACTCACCACTATTGTATTTATGCTTTGGAATTATTTTGAAATTTTTAATAGAAACACCAACATTTGCAATACGTTTTTCCTTGTTTATTAAACTGTGTTGGAACAAGCAATTTTATTATCATTTTGACTTTCTTATCCATCAAATCTACATGGAGTATTTCTTTTGTCTTATTTTCTTTTTCAATAATGGCATAGTCTCTATCTCTTGTTTCATAGTCATGAGCATTGAATTGAAATTAATTCAGGAAAGTTAACTAAACCTAGACAATGCTACCTTTTTTCTTTTGTTTCTTACCTACTTTTTGTTCCTTTTGTTTTGTCTCCAACGTTATCTATTTATGTAATAGTGAGTCATCTCCATCTCTTGATCCAGGTGGATATTGGTGGCCACCCACCTATTCCACCTGTTAGAGTCCTATTTTATAGTAATCAAAGTCAAGTTTGGTATTTTTATTATTCTTGTCAATTTGTAAAGTGTTGCTATTATCTCATGGAGATCAAGTCTTAGTGTCGACTTAGGATAGGATATACTAAAGTTTTGAGTGGTGAGAGAAATCAAGTTATCAAGTTCTTAAAAGGTCTTGATTTAGTAAGTCTAGGGTTAATGTGTCATCCAAGTCATGGATAAAGGCAATAATTGGTTTGGTATTTCATTATTGGGACAAGTTAGTGATGTATTTTTAGTCAGTTGCATGGTCAAATCAGATAGTACATCATATCTTTGTCACCATAAGTTGTTGTTGCGCTTCTCCTTTGCATTGTGCTTGAACATTAGTCATAATTCCAATTAAAGGAAGTCCTGGACCACATGGAGGGTTATAAAGATATGTTTTAGCTTTAAAAAATCCATCAAGCATGTTACTCATCCTCCTTAGATGCCATGAATATCAATGAGAGTTGATTTCATTTTGGATGCAGGGGATCCATTGCACTTCTGCAAACCGAGGGTTTTCTCACCACCACGATCACATCCAAGTTTCAACTTTCCCTTTTCTGAAATGATTTATGTTGTATGAAGTCTAATTCATCTTTAACAACCGAGGAGATCACCCAGATGAGCTTTCAACCCACAAAACCTTTAACTCATTGCGCTTTCCTCACTGCACCTCTTTTTTGGTAAATTTGTTGCGTACAAAAATAAATAGTTGTTGCGTTTTGGCCTGTGACTTAAATTCTTGTAGTTTAAGCTTTTAAACACAGAGGTTTTCCATTCAAAATCTTGCCAAAAACCATCATCCAAACCATAATTCCATTGTTGTTACATTCTTGCTGCATTAAGTTGTTGAGCGTTGTCATTATATTTTGAAACCCTAAGAGTTTTCATTGTGAGTCATGACAACACCAAACAGGAAGAAAAGGTATAGAGGGGGTGACATAGTCATATTTGAGCCTCAAGATCTTACCTTGGTGAATTCAGATCTAGTTATCAGGGTTGCATTTGAGCATCAAGTTTTGTGAAAAGATACATGGTTATAGTGTTCAGGTGACTAGAGAATTTGCTTTAAACTTCACTGGTGTGGAAGCCAAGGTTGGAGAATTGAGTTTCCCAGTTTCATAGGTTACTATCTCAGTAACCATAGAGATCCCTTTGCATGGAGAATAATAGTTAGATAAATTCAACTACAAATATTTTCTAAAGGCAAAGTATAAAAACAAAGAATATGGGGCTATCGTGCCAAGGGAATATCTTCTTGAACCTTACAACAAATTACTCAAGGTGATTCAAATACTTTTCACTTGTGAAGGCAGATTTGGGAGGGTTTATCAATACCACTTCAGGTTGTTGATGCATTTTACAAGTAAAAATCCTTTAAATCTACCTTTTTACTTGTTTAGGAGCATTGGTAAGATGGAAGATAAGGTTCAAGGTAAGAAGAGTCAAGTGGAGCCCAATATCTTTCATTTATCCTTGATCAAATTGTTAGTGGTGGAAGATCTGAGGAAGAAAAATCAGTCATGGAAAGCATTTTTGGATTCATCCAAGTTGACAGTTGAACTTTCAGATAGTCCCTAGAGAAAAAAACATACACCCTCATCAATGGAAAAGGATGTTCAAAGAGGAGTAGAAATCTAAGTAGAAATTCTACATACTTTAGTTGACCAATCTAACAGGAAAAAAGAAAAAAAAACTTCATTTCTCTCCTAAGGTGGTGGAGGTTTCAAAGAAACCACACACAAGATCTATTGCAAAAAAGTTACTCATTGAGAAAATACCTAAACAACCTACTAAAGTTCAAGACACCATATCAGAGAACATTTATTTAGATGACAAGGATAAAGAGATTATGGAACTGCAAGAAAAATTGAAAAGGGCTCATCTAGTCATTGTTCGGCTTCAACATGATAATAGGGAGTTGAAGAAAAATATTTTGGAAAAGGAATCTAAAGTTGATGATATAGAACCAGTAATTAAGGCAACTCCACTTTCCATCATATCCAAAGGTAAAAGGAAGGTAGAAATAGAAGACATTCATGAGCTAGAGACCTCACAATCAAGGATCCCTCTAACTAGATCTTCAGCCAAGAAATTGGAGCTACAAAAAAAAGCATGATGAAAGAAAAGTCAATGCAAGAGAAGAAAAAGACTGAGTTGGATGAGGGACAACAAAATTTCAATAGGCTAAGGAAGCAATTGAAGAAAGCTCAAGATGAAATCATCAAGCTTAGAGAACAAGATGAAAGGGCTAAACAAAAGATACATGATCACCTGAATAGTTGTGGACCAACACTATTTAAAGCTAGGGATATGTTGAAGAGAACTTTTCCCATACATAGACAACTCAAGAACATTTACAGGAAACATCTCACCTTGAAAAAGGAGTTGAGGGCTACAAAACAAGAATTACAAGAGGCATTATAGGAAAAATAAAAGGAAAGAAGAGGAACGTTGGACCTGTTAGTTGAGGTAGCTAAGATTTGATTTTGACAGGTAAACAAGATATTTTTTACTTTTTTCCTTTTTTCCAAGTGCACCAACTTATATCATTCATATACACATTAATGTAGCAAATTTGTTGCACTCCTACATAGTCAACAACTTGACCTTTTATTTCGATTTCAGACCTCTTGAAATTGATTTATATGGTTATGAAAAGTGTCATTAAGTGTCTTGGATATTCAAACCTTATCTTTATGTAGCCATTCAATGTGTTTTGTTATGTATTTTTTTAAAAACTCCTATAGTCAAACAATTTCCTAATTTATAGAAGGTGCTTCTATATTCGTTTCTACAAGCATAAAACCAAGTCTTTTTGGGGAATTCGGTTCCTAAAGAGAGGAACTAATATCTTTTGATGTATATATGATGAAATTTGGATTAAGAAAGGGGTTGGTCAATGTGTGATAGAGAAAAGACATTGTGCATTGTACATTTCCATTTGAAAATTTTAGTGAATGATGAAGGTTGAAGTCTATTTGTTCAGGGATAACTGTGTCAATCCTTTATGGCGATTTTTATCTCTTGTCTCTATTATTTCATATCTTTTGTTACGGTCATGATTAAATGTTACATCTTCAGATTTTAGTTAAACGAATTCATTTCATAATTCACTTTGAGGTCCTTTGTTATAAGTAACTAAACGTTTTAGTGTTTTTCCTCCACCATAATATCTAAAATTGATCCTTAGCTAGATGCTTTAGATATTATCAATTTAATTATTCCTCTACTCACCTCACTACGATGAAATATGAAAAAGACACCATAAATTATTGCATACCTTTCCCCTGCTTAAGGATTCTTCATTTTCCCATCATAGCACTGAAAATCATTAGCTTAATTTGACTCCATTCCCAATGGATTTGTAGTCTCCCTTGCCATCAAATTATTGAAATTATTCTACCTTAATCTGTAGACCTAGCCTAAGATCTAGACGATTTAATAAGAGAGAGCCCTCTCTGGGTTTGGTAGAGCTAGATTTCAGCCCTAAATATTGGGTTTTGCTTACTTTTGGGTTCCTCTCCTCATCTTGGAGGAATTAAAAATTGATAACATAGTGGCGATGTTGCCAGGGAACAAAGGTTGAAAACTTACCTAGAAAAAACTGCTCTAAAGGAAAAATATGGTTTGTGAAGGTGACAATAGAATAGAGACTGAACAGGCTGAATATTTACCTAAGTACTAATGTTTCTAGAACCAGTTGTAATCATTTTCTTTTAGGGAAATCTGGCTCCAAGAAGAATACATACTAGGAAGTATCCATACCCCAATCCACCCGAGATCTTGACTAGTCTAGAGAAGTTATTCAAGAAAAAGAGGTATGCAAAAGAAACAAGTACCCGTTTTTTAGAAACATCTTTGCCTCTCCATGAAATAGTAGAATCATTTGATGACCTTCAAATTTATTTAAAGTTTGAATGAAATCTATTTAGATCTAAATCAGAATCCAACCTATCAGAAAA